>JAEIFR010000049.1:3495000-4042549 GCA_018904105.1 Zaprionus tsacasi | reverse complement strand
TAAACATTCAAATAGTAGGTGTTTTATGCAAAGAAAGTTCGTACAAAGTGAGTTATTCTGGTTTGGAGTAGGACGATTGGATTTATTTTATAGTATGTCTCAAATGAGGTCAAGTAATATGCATATACCAAATTTCAATGATATAGCTACTACAGAAGCTGAGTTCTCATAGAACAATTTTCAATAAAACCTCTGCTGCATTACAGGCACTAAAATAAACACAAAAACTCCACTCAAACTTAATTTAAGAGGAATAACAATACTGTTAAATGAGTTATGCTGGGTTAGAGTAGAGCGATTCAATTGATTTTAAAATATGTCTAAACTAAAATCAAAAACTGCCTTTAGACCAAGTTTCAATACAATAACTGCTGTGGAAGCTGAGTTCACATAGAATAATCGATGAAAATTACTCAATATCGTTACAGTTTTTATATACTAGCCGAAGTTAGGTAAAAAACTCACTATAAACTCAATTTTGAGTTCAATAACTTCATTGACAGTTGAGTTCATAGAGAACAATGTTACATAGTTCACAGAGAAATGGGAAAACCCGCTCGAAGAGCTGAAAAAACAAATATTGTCAAACAAAAAAAAAAAACGGGTGATTAAAAGCAAACAAATGTTGCGCCCAAAAAAAAAAAAAACATACAGAAATATGGTATATATAGAGCAGAAAACAGACAGAACAATATGGTATATGTATTTATAATACTTCGTATATATAGAACTGTTTGGGCATTTGTTTTTTGTACACTTTGCGAAAATTTTCGATAATTATTTATAGCAGAAATCGTTTTATGACGTTCACTTTTTGGCTATTTCGGGCATATATAAAAAAAATATATATATATGGTATATATGCAGGCCGTATATCTCACTCAAATTGTGCGAATTTTGCACAATTTTTTGGCACTTGAAAACTACAGTTAATTATTGTGGATTGCGTTGTTGTGGATTGTATTTTCTGTTGTTGTGGATTTCCATGCGAGTGCACATTTTCCATGCTATATTTATTTATATCAGCATTACGAAATGCCCACCGACTCGCTCTATCTCTCTCTCTCTCTCACTATGTATATATATAGACACACACGTCGTTTCAATACGATTTTATGTGGTTTATTAAACTACATATTCCATTGTAGAGTGAGGAGGGGGGGAGAATTCTAACCTCAGAAGACTCTCTACGCTTTTGTCCGACTGTCCGATAACCGGCAATAGAATCAACTGAAGAATCAACAGCGAAGACGACGACGACGACGACGTCTGGAAGAACGTGGCGCGACACTTGTGTGTGATTGTGTGTGTGTGTGTGTTTGCTTTTTACGTTAACTTCTTATTGATTCGTTTTACCTTTTTTTTTTTTATTTTTCTTTATTTTAGCGGCCCGATAACAGCGCGATATTTGCTCAAAACTCGCGCTCTCTTATCAGTTTCGATTTCTCGCTCTCTCTTTCTTTTTGTTGTGCCGCGTAGTAGAGAGAGTTGTAGGGGGGGTTGGGGGCGGCACTGACACTTTTCCACTAGAATTTCCCAATTGAAAAATCTCTATAGAAGAAGCGTGCGACGACGACGACGACGACGACGACGACGCTGCGTACATACGTGAAAATTGAAAAGGCGATCGCGAGCAACTGAGCGCAAAATTTGTACAAACAAAAAAAATACGCGGGCAGCGCCGGCGATCAGTCAGCGTCGCAGTCGCAGTCACAGTCAGCGTTGGCAGCGCTGCCCGTTGCGGCCAGAGCAAAATTTAAATTATTTTCAGCTTTGTTTTCTTTTTATTGCACATACGCAGTGAGTGCGAAAGAGAAAGATATCAAGGGGGGAGAAGAGAGAGAGAGAGAGAGAGAGAGCGAGAGAAAGAGAGCGCGAATGTGTTGTATATTTATTTTGGTACGCTATTTTTTCCTCTGTCTATCTATCTATCTGTTTTTCCACAATTTCAAAATGTCGTTGGTGTAAAAAAAATAAAACCAAAAGAAAATTAAAGAAAATGCTCATTTTCCTTTTCCTTTTGCCGCTTTTCTTCTGTCTACAGTTTTTTCGCTTTATGAATGAAGGCGTATTTAGTGGACTTTTCTTTATAGCATGTAGGCAATTTGCCATAAAGGTTCGACGTTCTAGTTCAAGAGTCCCTGATAAAGTCGAGTGGGTTGGCCCCATTACGAACAAAAAAAAAATCAGGTAGGCAACAACTTACGAAATATCTATAAGAATGTTTACTTTAAGCTTACTAAGGGTTACGTTGTGCAATTATTAGACATAAGTGGGATTTATGGTAAGAGTATAATAGGTTGATAAGGTGGAAATACTGATGAGCACATTTTTTCGAGTTGAATGAATCGTCTTTATAAATATTCCAGATTATTTGCGGTTTTTATTAGGAGTTTCGAGGAATAATTCCGATTTATAGCAAACTTAGTTAAGTGTTATTTCGATTTCATTCTTAGTACACCATGTTCTTGCGGTTTACCCTACTATATGTTTTAGGAATATAAAATCCTAGCTAATCGTATTCCGATTTATAGCAAATTATAGTATACTACTCTTTGGATTATATGTAGAGATTTTCTATATAAAATCAATCCGATTTGTTTCGATTCTAGTTATTGTGGTATACCAGGCATTCTAGGAATATAAATCCTAACCAGCTCTATATTACAGATTTATAGCAAACAATATAGTTAATTGCGCTTTATAATATATAAGTAGATTTTCTAAATTAAAGTCCTTTTGTAAGTACACTTAGTTCTATATTTGTTTTAGTAATATAAATCCCAAGTAAATATAATCAGATTTATAGCAAACACAGTTAAGTACCCTTTCGAAACATCTAGCACAACTTTAATCACTCGGAAGCACATGTAGTACACGCAATCTAATCCAACAGTTGTTGTACTACAAGATATCGCTTGCAGATAGTGCTATACTATATATAGACAGCCCCGAGTATTATCTGGCCCGATATGTTCAATCTATCATCGTCATGTAACTAGCAGGCAGTTCCTTCCCAATGACGCACTTATCGACCAACTTAGATGATTCCATAGACTTTTTATGGCTTGACTTTTGGGATTTACCGTTTTCTGATATACGCCTCAAACATTTTCTCGCTATGTCGGGGCTGTAGCAACATGGAAAAACCCTCGAGAAGAACCGAACAATACCGAACAAACCGATGAAGGTATCTCTGGACGCGTTCGAATGCGACTGACAACTGAATGCAATGTCGGTTGGGTTGGTTGGGTTGTTGGGGTCGGTTTAGGCGCGAGACCCTACTGAGCGAGTGTGCGGGAGGAAATAGCATAAATTACGCGACACACACACAATGGCAGACACAGTGAGTCGCGCTGCGATGCGACGCCTCGTGCTGCGATAAACGTGCAACAAAACAAAACAAAACAAAACAAAAAAGTTATTGACAATACGCCGAATCGGCACATGCAAAGTGAGTGCGAGAAATATATGTATCTGCACAATGAAACATGTAAGGTAGGGGTGGATGCCCAACTAGAAGATACCCTATATAATAAATAAAAGAAACGATCTAGAAGGCATCGCCAAGTCTGCCAGAACTCATGGGTTTTAGCTAGCGACCTTATGGCATTATCAAGCAATCATTATGCACGTATTATATACGTTTAGAATATTTTTATAGCACCATAGACTATGTATATCATATTACTCATTTCTGAATACGATAAGCACGTTGAACATTAAGAAGATCTAAAGGATCTATCAAGCGATTAGGTAGGAATATTTCCATATTGTTTTATAGCAAGCAAGTACTATAAATCATTTGGCAAATTTGCTATAATTACCCTGAGCTCTAGAAAAAGTTCTAGAAAATTTGTTTTCCTCTATATTACTCAAGTCATTATGCCTACAATAGTTGTAGCATGTTTTTATAGCAAAATGTATATATAATTCGACATAAATTAAGGAAAATAATTACTCTATTATATCATATTTATATATTGCACATTTCTAAGCTCTTCCTATAAAAACCCGCATTTCTTTTCCTCAACCAAGCAACTCTATTGCAATCCTTTCATATTTTACCGCATATTTTACAGGGTATCTGCGTATGCTTCTAGAACGCGCCAGCAGAACGAGCCTTTGTTCTTCAGCGACTTCAGTTGAAACGTTCCACAAAAAAGGGGTGTGCCAGCCTCGCAAAAAACACATACACATATAAAATACCGACATGAAATACACGCGTTACAAGAGAACACAATCATCGAGAGGGTATCGCGCAAGGTGCCCGAAGTTTCTAGGTAACACTATCTGAAACTAACTGCAAACTGGGTTTACGAGCGAAACAAAACGTAAAAAAAAATTCGCGGAAATGATCTACAAGAAAAAAAAAAAAAGGGTGTGGTATGTTCGTAATTATACCAAAAATAAAACAAGGTCGTAGAGTCGAGTAAAGTAGGGCAAGTCAAAGATATCATTAGGCAGGAAAAGGGTCGATTTATAACCCCAGAGAGAGGGTACTCCCCCTCTCTCTTAACTGATTTGCTGTCATCAATTCCCGCAAAAAAAAGGAGGGGTAGCATGGGTTAAAACGACCTTCTATATTTGCAGGCATTACTAACTTGTTGTTGTTGTTGTTGGCTGCAAATGTTGTTGGCCTCAATAGTCAGTCAGGTAATTAGGTAAGCAATAAGCAGCTTACAGGTGACAACAACAACAACTGCACAACAGCAACTACACGCCAACAACAGCAACTACACGCCAACAACAACAGGTGAAGGCTAATGAAAAACACAAGAAATGTCAAAACAAAAAGTGATATATGACACTTTTTAGCTGGTTATTTGCCATCGAATGTATAAAGAATTTTTAGGAAATTTTCTGCACACTTTTCCATAACAATTTCCAATTGGAAAACCCCTAAAAATTCCTGCCAAAACTATTGAAATACGAAATACATTGGAAATTGCTCAGCCAAGCAGCAACAACATCAAAATTATCATACAAATGGGCTAGAGATGATGTTGGAAAAATAAACTCCAAAGGGAAACAGGGCAGCCCTATTTTATATGGCAAAAAAAAGGGGGCGTGTCTGTGGGCGGTAACACATGAGTAAGAGGAATAATTTTTGCTGCCTCTGTGCGAAATATGGAAATTTCTTTTTTTTTTTTTTTTCTACGGACTGACAGACAGAGAGTGACAGCTACAGGAAGGGGCAGAGAGAGTGAGGGAGAGGTATATATAATGCAAATATCTGCTAGGTTACCCCCCTAATCCCTACCCTTCCCCTACTACTTACAAGCTCTTCTCCTCATTGGTAACCGGCTGCGTCTTGTATCGATCCCTATAGAGATCACGTCGTAGCACGCTGGGCTTGAGCAGCTTGGGGCCCAGCACATGGCTGGAGTCATTGTGGAACGATGCGGTATGCTGCAGTGGGGACTCCCAGCTGCTGTTGGGATTGCGTGTGTGAGGCGATGATAGCGATTCCATTTGTCTTATGCGCTCCGCAACGGAAATATTCGATGAGCACGAAGCCGGTGGCGTCATGAAGTCCGAACTGGGAGGAGGAGGAGCTGGTGTCACCTGTGCCTGCGCCTGTGCAATGGTTATGGCATCCAGTGCAGCAGCCAAATCCATGACTGGCGGTGTAGCATCCTGACGTTCCAGTGAGCGTGTGCGACGCTTGAGCAGACTCGAATCCTCGCCAGCATTGTGTCCACGCTGTTTGGAGGGGGAATCTGTCTTGAGTATGGGACGCACTGCTTCAGTGCCAGCACCAGCTGGTGTATCATGCGCCTCCTGACTGATTCCACTCAAATCGAACTCCTCCCGGCTGCTCTTGCGGCTGCTCTTGAGTATGGGACGTATCTCATGCTCATCGGCTTCACCAAAGGATTTCTTCTTGAGTATGGGTTTGGGTGGACGTGCTGCTTCCTCGCTTGAGGTGCTCTCCTGCTTGAGAATGGGTCTAATCCCCTCATGCTCATCACCCAAGACACACAGCTCCTCCTGCCCAGTGAGGCCATCGTGCGCAGCGAGTAGCTCCGCAGCAGCCAAGGTAACCGCTTGGGAGATGGAAACATGCTTGGATACATGTCCTCCGCCTCCGCCATCCGATGGGGTGGACAGGGAATCCTTCTTCTTGAGTATACTATGTGGCTGACACTCATTGGCGGAGGGGCAACCATCGCTCTTGCTGCTATCGTAGCTGCTCTGCTTGAGTATGCCATGTGCCATGTGTGCTCCAGGCTGATCCCTGCTGCCGCCCCCCAACGTGCTGCCCGCCTCCTCCAGAGAGTTGCGTCGTGCGGACTTGATTAGGATGCTACGCTCATCGGGCGAATGGGATCGGGAGTAATAACGCGATTCATCCAGACTGGAGCGTTTCTTGAGTATCCCTTGACGCTTGCTACGTCCCGTCGCCGAGGATGAGGCAGATGCTGGGTTGTCCAGCACATTGGCCGAGAAGGTAACCGGGGATGCATTGCTGGAGGCACTTGAATTGCATTCCCCGAAAGCGTGTTCCTTCTTCTTCAGTATGGAAACAATTTGATTGGGTGCCGCTGGCGGGGAACTCTGCTGCTCATCCATGCTCTTGCGCCTTGGTTCCTCCTGCACCAGCCCCACTGCCTGTGCCTGCTCCGCAATCTTCTTAATCTCGGCCAGCTCCGTTTTGGTGCGTTCATTAAATTTCTGTGTCAATCCGTGTACCTGACGCAATGATTCCGACTTGGAGGTGGTTGACTCACTGCATGAACTCTTCTGCGGTGACTGCAGCAGCTGACGCAGTGAATCATCATCGCCGGGCAGCAGGGGACGAGCCATACCCAGCTCACGACGTCGCCGGCGGCGTGTGGAGGCGGCTTCATCTGCAAGAGAAGAGGAGCAGCATGAGTAGGAGTAAATTCTGGAGAGGGATTAAAGACAATAGGAGCGTAGCTTGGCACGTGCAGTGGGAGTAGGACACGGGTAGCTGGACAAGCTGAACATAGCACAAGGAGCGTATGTGTAGATGCGGATGAAGATGCAAGTTGTGTTGCAGCTGCCACATGGCGGGGCCAACTGACGGCGACGTTGGACTCGTACGCGCAGCTCAGCCCCAAGTCAACTGAAGCTTGACGAGATGTCCAAATCTGGCGGGGCTTAGAGCACTCCCAACTGCTGCTGTTGCTGCTCCACTTACCGCCATCCTTGGTGGCTTCCTCATTGTATGAACGATTCAAATTTGATTTACGTTTCGCGGATTTATCGCGATCTCCAGCAGCGCGACGTGGCTGGGGCGAGGCTTCCGGCTGGAAGAGGGGACAGAGAGAGAGAGATTAGTCTGGGTATTCCAGAGAGAGAGAGAAACTATAGACTCACCGTGCTCTTGTGCTTCTGCACGGGGCTCAGCTGCAAATTGGTCAAGTTATCACGTTGCTTGCCCGCACCAGCAGAGGCACTGCCTCCTCCTCCTCCTCCCGCTGCTGCTGCTGCTCCATCGCTGCACAGCGTCGAGCTACGTGGACGCATCTGTAGGCTGCAGCATTCTGTAGTCTTTCCCGGCGGACTCAATATTCCTGTGCCGGTAAAGTGCAGCTCGCTAAGATTCTGCTTCATGGGCAAATGCTGCGCTGTGGCCACCAGTGGAGAACGTGAAGCTGTAGCGGGTTGGGAGGCACAGCGTGTTCCTGCTCCAGATACACGATTGCTGGCACAGCTGCTGCTCGGTTCCGAGTTAAATCCGCAGTTGGTTCCCGCGTTCTTGGGTGACAGTTCCGTGTTGCTGAGGCGACGCTGCGCCGTGCTGGGCGAGTGGAAACGTGGACGTTGCTGCTGCTGTTGCTCCTCTTCCTTCTTGCGATCTGCGCGTGGGCGTGGCAAATGTGATGTGGGGTATATATAGATACAGCATGAGATATGGAGCAGTTAGTTAGGGTTAGGTTAGAGATCACACAGAGAGATTAGACAAGAGATTAGCTACAACAAGTGCTACGAGGGGGAGAAAATGAGGATTAGGGAGGAGGAAGAGAGAGAGACCAGAGGTAGTAGAGGGAAAGGAAAGAGACCATAACCAGGAGGAGAAGGAAGACGGAGGATAGAGATCTTGAAAAGGAGTAGGAAGGAACCCAAAGCCAGTAGGAGAAGGAAGACAGAGGGAAGAGACCATAACCAGGAGGAGAAGGAAGATAGAGAGAGGTAAACCATAACCAGGAGGAGAAGGAAGATAAAGGAGCTAGATAGAGATAGGGAAACCCTAACCCAGATGGAGCAGCAGGAAGAGAGAGCAGGAGAGAGAAGGTGCTGCTGCTGCTGATGTTGAGATGAGCTGGGGATGTCAAGGAGGAGGAGGGAGATAAAGGATAGAGATCTTAAAAAGGAGTAGGAAGAAGATGGAGAGATGAAGACAAAGGAAGACAGAGGAAAGAGACCATAACCAGGAGTAGGAGGAAGATAGAGAGAGGTAAACCATAACCAGGAGGAGAAGGAAGGATAAAAAGAAGAAACCACAACCAGGAGGAGGTGGAAGGGATAGGGAAGACCATAGAGACCATAACCAGGAGGAGAAGGAAGGATAAAGAAAAGAAACCACAACCAGGAGGAGGTGGAAGGGATAGACCAGGGAGAAGACCAGGTAAAGGAGCTTTAGATAGAGAGAGGAAACCCTAAGCAGATGAAGCAGCAGGAAGAGAGAGAGAGAAGGAGCTGCTGCTGCTGTTGCTGAGATGAGCTGAGCATGTGAAGGAGGAGGAGCAGGAGGAAAATGCAAGGAGATGGAAGGAGGAGCAGGAAGGAGATGCAAGGAGACTCACCAAGCGCTGCGGCGCGTAGACGACTCGCCTTGGTGGTGCGCACCGCCGGCGATGTTTGTGGCGAGCAGCAGGATGAGGATGGGTTCGTGTTGCAGTTGGAGCCGCTGCTGAGCAATGGACTCGCCGCCTGCTGTGGCGAATGGGGCGTGGCGTGTTGCTGCTGTTGCTGGTGATGATTGCTGCTGGCAATGCGCAGCGGCGACAACAAACTTTTGCGACGCTTTGAAGGCGATGGCGTCGCTGCTGTTGCGGGTGTTGCTGCTGTGCCAGCTGCAACTGTTGCTGCTTTGAGCGCTTTGCTGCTGCTGCTGCTGCTTGATGTTGCTGTGGTGGCTAGAGGCGGCATGGGCGTGGCGTGTTGCTGCTGACTTGTGTTGTTGTTGCAGAGGCGACTCAAGCGGCTGCGTGTGTTGCTGCCGTTGCACGTGTTGCTGCTGCTGCTGTTGTTGTTGTAGCTGCTATGTTGCTGCCGTTTCCAGTGGCAACTGTTGTTGTTGTTGTTGTTGGCGGCGTAGGGAAATGCGTAAGTTTTAGTAAAGCTGAATGAGTTCAGATTGCTGATGTGTATGTTGCAGGTGTGTATGTGTTGCAGGTGTGTGTGTGTTGCTAGTGTGTGTTGCTGCTGTGACATTGCATAATCAGCTACTGCGGTAGCTGCTGCCACAGGGTGTGTCAAGCAAAGCCAAAAGCTGAGTTTGATTGATTGATTGATTGATGCGAATAGGTGACAAATGGCAAGAGGCAGAGAAGGAAGAGGGGGAAGAGAGAGAGAAAAAACTTCCCAACATTATCGCTAGAGTTGTCATAATAGGCGAAAGTTGTCAGCTTGTACGGGGGAGCTAATAAATCTTTATCGATCGATAGAGAAGGTAAATAAATTTGAAAAAAAGTATTTCCAGGAAGCAAAAGATGATGATAATATTGCATAAGAAAGATGATATATGATATAAGAAACATCAGTTAAATTAAACAGATTTTTATAGTTAAAAAAAATCTATTAAAATCGAATAAAAAACAAAAGATTCTAGAAACTTGCTAACCTTAAAAAAAAAAACTTCTAATAATACAAAAACCCAGAAAAGCTACAGAATTTACGAGCAGATACTTTATATAAAATAATGGAATAATGATAAAATAAGAAATAACCTCAGCTAGTGAAGAATTCTAAAGTTAAAATAGGCACATAGACTCAAGGTATCCAAAAATTCGCTTACTATGCTAACAAATTTAAAAAAAATTTGAAATTGATCTAGAAAACATATGATTCTCCAACTAACGCGATCCCAAGTTTTCAGCAATTTCAACAGAGCAAAAAAAAAAGAAACCTAAGATCGTAAATCACAACTAGAAATATATCTCCACAATTAATCAGTAAATTTTACTACAAGCTATTTCTCTATTCGGCATTATCCCACAAAAAAGTACAAGCGCCATTTATTATAGCCATATTATATATGGTATGTTTGTCACACTACTCCCCCATCTCCCTCCCGGATCTGAGTGTTATGTAATCATTTCATAATCTTCCCCTGCAAAACCTTTGACTCTTTCAAAAAAGAAATGCGAGACGAAGATGACGAAGAAATGCGGCGTTCATTGCCTTCTCTACTCATCTCTTCTTCTTCTCCTGTCAGAGATCAGTAAACTTTCTGGTGCGAACATTGCCCTAGACACGATTCCCGAAAAAAAAAACAATATTACGCTGAGCAAAAAAACAACAATGAATTCCGCATAAAACACAAACAATGAAAGAAAGATTCAAAGCAAACAAAAGGAACCAAAAAATTTTAAAACAATCGAAAAAAAAATTGCAAAATTGTTAAATATTGAAATCGATATCATCGATGGCGATGACCGAGAAATAGGGAAAAAAATATCATATTCAATTTAGATTTTCAATTTGAGAGCGGAATCTCCTCTGAGTTCCTGACACAAATCGATCTTCATCAAGCAATTCCCTTGTTTGAGACTCTGATGAGGCGTGTGACATATCATATCATATCATATACACCCATTTCCTATCGATGATGCTATGCTAATGAAACGATCCACACTCAACTACAACACGGAACTTTCTCAAGCGCCGTCGTCGTTATGAACAGCTTGTTAAGATGTTGTTTGTTTTTTGACTATCATAAAAAAAAAAAAAAAAAAAACTGGAGAAGGGGGATGGCAAAGCTCCCCATATGAATGAATGAAATGCTGTAAGCTTCGGAATTGATAATACAGATAATAGACGTAAAATGGGCACAGTCTCTGTCTGTCGGTCGTATCTTTCTTTCTGTTATACCTATTAGCGATTTTACGAGGTCTTTCATTTGCCTAAGTTGCGTGAAGCCTGAGATTGCAACTTCCCTATATATAACATATGGTATATGTATCTTCCAACACACAAATGACAAGCAAATCTATTCAATTTCGCAAAAATAAAACTATTGATAGATCTATAGATCTGTCAGTTCGCGCGGCTCTTGTGCAAAATTCGCTTTAATCATTATAAATTTTTTTTTTTTCAAAATTGTTTCAAATTATTTTATATAATTTTCAAGGGGGCATTAACTCAACTGCTGCAGGTGTATAAGATCTAGATTCGCTGAGATTAAAGAGCGCTCACAGATCTCTCAATTATGTACGTTTATTTCTTGAAGGTCTTCGAATCGAATCGAATTTAGTTCAAATTACTTTTAAGTGTTTCGCAAGAGAGAGAGAGAAAGAATCTGTAAGTTAGATAGAGATAGAAAACTAGCAAATGGTTTTTTTTTTTTGCGAAAATGTTAGAGTACAATTTGGACGGCGCTACGGGTAGCTAATTATGGTATATGGTGGGAAAGTTTCAGAAAAAAAACCTTCAAAATGATCTATCCAAAGTTGTTGATGTATTCATGATTGATTTGAGGATAGAACTGAGAGAAAGCTAAGCTCGAAGAAGAAACAGAAGAAGACTATAAATAGACTATAAAAAGGCAGGGTATCAGGTAACAGAGCAGGAAGTTGTAGCATAGGATATTGAAAAAAAAAAAACAAACTTGTTTAAGGATTGGGGAACGGGTTTTCGAGAGTGTATGAAACAGGATAAGGAGGATAATATGTATGTAGATCAATTATAGAGAGAGGAGAGAGCAATACTCTAAGGGGGGTGGGAGAGAGACAACACAGAGACAGATACACACAGAGACAAAAGCACATTGAGAGAAGTAGAAGAGGGAGATCTATAGAGACACATATATCTCTAATCTCAGGGATTGGGAATGTTTAAACTCACCTGAGTTGGGTTGGCGTAGTGTGACCTTAGGAACTTCAACTTGTTGTACTCGCTCTGTAACTGTATCTTTTACTGCTGCTGGGGTATCCGTAGGTGCTGCTGGGGTATCTGTAGATGCTGCTGGGGTATCTGTAGGTGCTAAAGGTGCTGCTGGTGCTGCTGCTGCCGGCTTGGCATGTGTCATCACAGTTGTGGCGGCCGTTTCATAGGCGGAGCTATTGCCGTTTGTCGAGGATTGCGGATCTGTTCGGGTCGCTGCTGCTGCTCCCGTTGTCTGTTTCCGTGTGGGTGATGTGGAACTATAGGATGAATCGCTGTGATAATCCGCTGATGCTGCAGCTCCTCTTGCTGCTCCTGGTGGCGGTGGTGAGGAGTGTCCAGCGCTTTGACGGCTGGCGGAGCGTGAGCTGCGCTTTATGTATCTGTGGCATAAAGAAACATATAGTTAGTATATATATTTATTTATATAATTGATGCTACATTTACATGGATGCAGGCAATAGATACAAATGTATCTGACAGATAGCAAGCTGTGTTTATCGCACAACAAAATCAAAGCGAATGTCGGTTCGAGTGTGTTCGGTGTGAGTGTGTGTGTGTGTGTGTGTGTTTGCTGTGTGTGTCGCTTTATTTAACGTTTTTTTTCTTCGAGTTCCGCTAGACGCGTCGCCGCTGCTGCTGCTGCTGCTGCTGCTGGACGCCTTCAAACACGCTCAACAACTGCCGACGGGCAGACCGAAAGTGAAGCGGGTAACCCAAGCTCGACTAGAGCTGCGAGCAGAGAGAGAGAGAGAGAGAGAGAGAGAGAGAGAGAGAAGAAGATACCATAGATCGCGCCGAGCGCAGCTAATAACCAGCGGAGGTTTTTTTTTTTTTGGTTGTTTGGGTTTTTGCCGCCGTCGCTTTTGTTGTATCTGCAAGATACACAAACAGCAAAAGATACACACACACACACTCACACCCGCAGAGACAGAGAGTGACTCAAATACCCGAAAAAAAACCACTCAAAGAGCGAAAATTCGCACATGCAGCCAGCCAGACAGGCAGGCAGAGACACAGATAGAGATAGAGATACTTGTGCGCGTATCTGTCAGATACAACAGACAATTCGTGTTGCTGTCGCTGTTGTTGTTGCTGCTGCCTCTTTTATCTCAGCAACACATCAAGAACAAAGCGCAACAAGTCTGCAAAGTCGACGCGTTTTTGCATTTTGCGCAGGTAGAAAATGTATCTCAATGTCGTCTGTCGTGACGATGGCAACTCTGGCTGAGAGAGAGAGAGAGACACAGCTGTGTTACAGTTACAGGAGGTTTCATTCAGGGATCGCTCAGGTAGTTCTTGTCAATTTATAAGACGCGACGTCTCTCTATATTTCCAGACAGTACGACAGATCCCTTTGCCCTTGCCCTTGATCATTTTTGATCATAAAATGGGTAAGGTAATTCACAAAATTATGATGGACAGACAGGGCAGACAGAGAGACAGACAGGGCAGACAGACAGACAGACAGTCAAACAATTCCGATGACAAAACAGAATTTTGACATACGGTTTCAATTACAGCTTCAAAAAAAGTACATGGAAAATACTATAAAAAATACTACAAAAATACCATAAAATACTAGAGTACTTATAGCATTTAATTGTCCAACATAGACAACCCGTTTCTGCTTGAGAGAGGTTTATTTTAATTGAATTCCATGGAAGATGCCTATCGAATTGAGACCGCGTCTCGAGCCCGATCCCTCATCATCATTATGGTATTTCAAGGGTATGTCTAGCCCATCATCATCAGCAACGACAAAGTGGAAAATTCCATTTGACATATGGCAGCAGCAGCGCAGCTGCGTTTCTTCTGGAATTTCTTTGGAAAGAACTTTCCAACTTGTTGGCCAAAAGGAAAAGGAAAAGCTTTTTTTTTTTTCTTAATATTTGTTTTGCCGAAAAGGAAAAGTGATACAGAGATCGTGGGGGAAACCCGTTTAGAGCAGCTGCAGCGGCACGAAAGCGAAATCAGGACTAGAAGAGGGATGAGGAGGGAGGAAGAAGGAGGAAAACCACAGCCAGACGAGGAACTGGGCCAAGGCAGATGGCAACGATCGATGGATGCGACTGAAGACTTGACGACAACTTGGCCAGAAAATTAATAGTACAGGTGTATGTAGAAGAGGTAAAGGGGCGTGAGGCGTGGCAACAAGGGGGCCTTCATAAATACCACATTTAATTGCGAAGACATTCAAATTTATTTATATTTTCTTCTTGAAATTCTACTTTGTATTTTTTATTTTTGTTTTGCTTCTTTTCTACTCTCTTTCTGCTGCTGCTTCTTCTTTCTTCTATTTTTTTTTTTTTTTTTTTCATTTTGTGGTTGTGTCGCTTGTCGCTTTTATGAGGCATTTTTGTAGCGAAAGCCGACGATGAGGAAAAACTTGTCGCACACACTTTTTTCGGGTTTTCAGTTTCAGTTTTTAGTTTCGTTGTCTGTGCAACAGGTGGTGCTTTCTAGTGGGGCGTGGCAAAGGGGCGGGGGAGGGGTCAAGAGATTTAAGAGAGGGGTCAGTCTATACGTCTGTCGACTTCAATGTGCCATTCCATTTTGATATATCTCATTATAATTGATGGAAACGTCGAATCACACTAACCGTGTCGTCGTCGCATCGCATTCGGGAAATGAAGAAAGAAAGAAAGAAAGATGTGAGACAATGGCACAATAAAATAAAAAAAAAACGAAGAAAAAAATACAAAAAAAAAACCACAACAAATTTTCAACGAATTTTCAAACAAATTAAACAATAAACAGATTTCGTTTGTTTACAACGAAGACAATTTGTTTTGGATGCGGAGAGGTACACGGGTTTTATAGAGATGAATTGTGTAACCAGCACACGCTGAGAGAGAGAGAGAGAGAGATACAACAATTTGTACAGGATTAGACAGAGCCAGAGAGAGAGAGAGGGAGAAAGACAGAGAGGCGCAGCTTATAAACGGAAATAAAGATTGAAGATTTGACTTAATGCTGCTGATAGCTTACTTATTGATGGAGCTTCAGGGGGGAAGGGTCGTCCCGGGTTGGGGGCAGAGAGCGCCAATGATTGATTAACTGTTTGCACAGTTTCACTTTCGTTTTCTTAATCAGCGTGTAATGTGTGAGTAAACAAAGAAAAACTCCGTCTGTATGTGTGTGTGTGTGTACATGAACTCAGAGTCTATGTCTATATAAAAAGAGAATATGCATTGTGGCGCCTAGAGTAACATGATTCTCTGTTCAAAGATATAATCCCTAGTTATTCTACATTTTAATAATAACAAAAAAGTCATTTCGAAAATTTTTGACATTTTGGATATTTTTGTAAGGGTCCCCCTGTGAAATTTTCAGGCATTTTTTTTCTTGAAAATTTTAAATCGCGAACTTTTAGTTTTAATCGATAGCGGAGGTCTAAATTAGTACTAAAAAAGTGTTTAAATCGATTTTGGAAGATACTTAATTTTGGGCCAAAAATCATGTCAAAGAAGACTAAAAATCAGACACGTAGCGCCCTCGACAGGCCTGGTACTCTCATTTTCCATCGATCATAACTTTCTTATAAATCAATCGATTTTCATGCGGAATGACATTTTGTTTATGGTTTTACAACCTGAGTGATTCTACATTTAAATAATATCATAAAAGACCTTTTGAAATTTTTCGATATTTTGGAAATTTTACAATGGTCCCCCCTGTGAAATTTTCAGAAATTTTTTTTCTTGAAAATTTTAAATCGCGAACTTTTAGTTTTAATCGATAGCGGAGGTCTAAATTAGTACTAAAAAAGTGTTTAAATCGATTTTGGAAGATACTTAATTTTGGGCCAAAAATCATGTCAAAGAAGACTAAAAATCAGACACGTAGCGCCCTCGACAGGCCTGGTACTCTCATTTTCCATCGATCATAACTTTCTTATAAATCAATCGATTTTCATGCGGAATGACATTTTGTTTATGGTTTTACATCCTGAGCGATTCTACATTTAAATAATATCATAATAGACCTTTTGAAATTTTTAGATTTTTTGGAAAATTAGACAATGGTCCCCCCTGTAAATTTTCAACAAACAATTTTTTTTGAAAATTTTAAATCGCGAACTTTTAATTTTAATCGAAAGCGGAGGTCAAAATTAGTTCTAAACAAGTGTTTAAATCGATTTTAAAAGATACTTAATTTTGGGCCAAAAATCATGTCAAAGTCGTCTAAAAATCAGACATGCAGCACACTATATAGGACCTACATCCTCGTTTTTCAACATCCATAACTTTCTCAAAAATCAATCGATTTCCATGAGGAATGACATTTTGTTTATGGTTTTACAACCTGAGTGATTCTACATTTAAATAATATCATAATAAACCTTTTGAAATTTTTCGATTTTTTGGAAATTTATGTAAGGGTCCCCCCTGTAAAATTTTCAGACATTTTTTTCTTCAAAGTTTTAAATCGCGAATTTTACTGGGAGGAATATGTGGAGGCGTTTTCTCTGGGAATACAAAACGCTCCGACAACAAAAACAGTTCCAACAACGATAATTACGATAACGATAACGATAACAAGGACAACGAACTAATTAGGCGCGTAATTGCGAGTCAGCTCGTTGTAGATACATTTACAGATATAGATGGATAGATACATGTGTGTGGTGAGGGGTAGGGGGAGGGTTAAGAGGGAGAGGCGACTGTGACTTACCTGCGCGCATCGCTGGACTGATTTTGATTTGGAGGATGATGATAATTGCTTGGGGATTTCGAATGTTGATGATCCTCTACAATGCCTACGGTAGGAGATGCGGATGCGGAGAGCACATTACGATGATGATGATGATTGGGTTCCGGCTCGGCATAATGATTATGACGATGATGATGATGATGTCCATTGGCGCCGCCGTTCAGCAGCTGAACGGATTCAATGGTGGAGTCCAGCTCCTGTTGCCAGCGCGCCAACGTATCAAGCACATCCTGCTCCCCCTGGAAATGCTGCTCCTGCTCCTGCTCCTGCTCCCTCTCCCGCTGCAGCTGCTCTGCCTCCTTCTTGCTGCTAGCCAGCCAACTCTTTAGATCCGGCAAGGACATTTTCGGTGGTTCCACAAACAGATGCTCCGTGCAAATGGGTTTACCCATTGCTCCAGTGCCCACATAAGTCTCCCGACTCTTCTTGCCCAGTCGCGGCTTGGCAGACGTAGATGATCCCGATCCTGGGTAATCCATGCCATGCAGCGCCAGATTGGTAATCTTTTGACTAGAATGCAGTGCATAGGGTGATCCTGGTGCTGCATCCTCATCATCATCATCCTCGCTAGAGCTGGCAGGCGGAGGCGGAGGAGCAGCAGGTGGATGCTTCAACATGTTTACTGTCTCCCCTCCAAGTTGCTGCTGGTTAGCACCACCACCAGCGCTGCTGCTGCTCATCTTGCTGCTGCCGCTGCTCTTGTGGCATTGAAGGTGCTGCTGGCGGAGTGGCCAAAAGGTCGCCAGTGTGCTGCTGTGTTCCTGCTCCCGCTGCTCCAGTTGCTGCTCCTGCTGCTCCCTCTGCTGCTCCTGTTGCTGCTCCTGCTCCTCCTCTTTGCCGCTGCTGCTGCTGCTGCTCGTTGTATCGCCCACGTGCAGACCCTTCTCCTTGCATATTATGTCGTAGAGCGCGCTTATGGGACGCGACTCGCTCCGCACACGCACCGCACGCTTCCCCGCACTGCGCTGCTGATAGCGCTGGGCGTGGCGACTGCTGCGACCAGCGGGAGGATTCGTGGAGACAATGGAGACAACTACTGGACTAGCTTGTCTACTGGCACTACTAGCTACGTACTGGGCTGGGAGGACTGGGGGGGATTGGGATTGCGGATCACCTTTGATAGGGCTCACAGATGGTGGCAAGGATTTGGCGCAACGTTCCTTGCTGCTTCTCAAATGGCGACGGCCTGAGCTGCTCGTGCTTGCGCTGCCGGCAGAGTCGCCAATGCGAAAAAATGCTGCAGTTGCTCTTGCTCCTGCTCCTCCTCCTCCAGCTGCTCCTCCTGCTGCTCCTGCTGTGGGAAAGGCACGCTTCTCCACCAGCTGCGTGCTGGGCGTGCTATAGACACTGCGATAATTCTCATTCAGCGCATCCACATCGGATGCATTCGGTGTATGGATACGTAACTGTAGATCGGTATAATACGCTGGCGTTGTATGATGATGAAAGTGTGGATGTTGTCCACGATATGAGGAGTGGGAGGAGCGACTTGCTATCGATTCCTCCTCCTTCTTCTGCTTCCTCCTCTGCTCTTCCTGCTGGCAGCTTGTTGTTTTGGCAGTGGCGGATGCTGTGGATAAGTCACTTGAGGCCGCTGTGGTTTCTGTGCGGGAAGAGAGAAGAGAGAGGGGAAAAACAGGTTAGAATAATATACACATTTAGTACAAGTGCCACGCCCACTCGCAGCCCCCCCTCCTCAGAGACAAATCTTGGCAGCAATTATTTTTACACCTGAGGATGCACTTCGCCGCATTACGAGACTGTGTCAAGGTGAGGTGAGGGTTGTGCCTTGGCTTTTTTATAGCCAACACATCCCACACACCCTTCCGCTACCCCTCCCCCTCCCACCGAGATGGACACTTGACTTTGACTTTGGCAAAGGCATTCGCACTCGCTGCATCTCATTATATTAGCTCAGATGATGAGGGGGGAAGGTGGTAAATAGTAGAGATTTACAGGGTACTCTATGAGGCGACACCATGTCGCCATAATTAGGCGGAACATTCTACTAATTAAGCAAACAAGAGAGAAACAGGTGAAATTCTCTCCTCTCTCTTTCTCTCTATAAGTTGGCAGAACTTTGCTAGAAATTACGCTTGGATGAAAGTAAAAGTGGGCAAGAAAATGAGGTACGTAAAACTATACCAAATACATATATATTTATTTAAAAATTATATAGTAGAGAACTTAGTTTAGTTAATTACCTAGGAATAATAATAAATTATATTTCAGAGAGCTAAGAATTAGTTTAATGGGAATATTAATAAATGATATAGTAGGCAGCAAAACTTAGATCATTTCCTCGAAGAAATAGCTAAAACCCTCATAGAGTATGAGAAAAATCTAGCATTGGCTTGCTGCGAGTATATTTTGCAGAAAAGTTAAGATTACTTGAGATAGAGCATACAAATAATTTTAATAAATAAACTTAAAAAGCGAATTATCAATTTATATATCGTAACATCTCTTAAAGGAATCGTATTTATTTATATAGAGCCATATATCAAAGACAAAAGAGTTTTAACTTTCATAAAAATGAGTTATATGTCAAATAAAAGAAAGATCTAAAGTGAATCTTAAAGCATTAATAGTCTAAATAAAACTAGAAATTTGCTAGATATAAAAGCTTTTAAATAATCCTAGAAATTTGCTTGATATAGTGCTTGATCACATTGTAGATTCGGGCAGATTATACAGGCCTATACGTATTAGATCAAATAACTATTTTTCATATTCTTTAGCTCATAAAGCAATTTAAGAACTGCAGGCAGCTTATACTATCTGAATCCTATAAAAGTTCCACGAATTTTATGCGGTTCATTATAGAGTGACACATTGATCTTACTCCATAAGCATGTTCTTTATTCTACCGAGCCATATATAATATCATATTATAATTTAAGGTCGTATATATATAATATCATATTATAATTTAAGGTCGTACTTATCGTATTAAATATTTGCTAAACCCTAACTAGATCTACTACTTCACAAGTATCCCCTACTTATATACCCCACACATCTGCTCTACATCTGCCTTGACCTTGTCTATATGTAGGCTGTATCCATTCATTCCCTTTCACATTCCTGCAGTGCAATCATTAACATTTTGCAAGACTTTACCAAGCACGTGCTCTCTCGCCTATATGTAGATCTTTCAAAGCGTTTCTAATTCGATTTCCATTGCCAACTCTTAATGCACTTGACAGTTGACAGTCTATAGTAGTATATAGTATATAGTATTCAATCGGAATCATTTGCTGAGCTCATTAGAACCAAGTAAAATCCCAAAAAAGTCTTTGGCAAGCAGCACAAAAAGACAATTTGATCAATTAAACAGAATGAAAACATATTGGAATATTCGAGAGGGAGAAGAGAGAGAGAGAGAGAGAGACTCCCTCTATAAGTACTTAATTGTTGTGGGCGTTTAACGTCTGTGGGCGTGGCAAGGCTGGCTGACTGTCTGGCGCTCTGGCAACGTTCATTTAATGTTTTAATTGTTTAATTTTTTTTTGTCTGCGTAGGAGAAGACCCTTATAAAAAGGGAGAGGGATGAGTGGGAGTGTAGGTCTCTCCCTCTCTCTCTCTCTCTGGTCTATAACGACGTCGACATGCGTGTCGTTTGTTTATAAAATTCAAAACTATGACAAATGCTCTCTCGCCCACATTTTTTGCCAACTTGTTTTGCCTCTAGTTTTCCCCTGCCCCCTCTCTACCCCTTTAACCTTCCCCCATTCTGTTGGCTCTCTTTCAGACGTAATTGAATTAAAATCTGTCTGCAGTGCATATACCCTGTGTTGGGGAGCGTTTAGAGGGGTATATTGACTGAAGAAGTTGCGTAGAATAAATAAAGATTTTTTTTTCAAATATTTATTATTTTTGCTACCCAATCAACTAGAAATTTACGTTTAATTATTTTTACAGGGTATATTGAACTGGTATTGTAAGAATAAAAATAGTTTAAATCCATAGAATTCGCTTAGAGTGTGTAAAGATTTTACTATACATATTTTCTTAAATATTTTGCATTTAAGTGTTACAGGGTATACTCTAGCTAATTTCTCATATACACTCATAGTTTTCAACCTACATAATCTTATTAACATTTGCCAACTTTACAGGGTATACACAAGTCGACTACTGCTTGCAGTTCCCTCGTTTCTTCATTTACTCGCTGCTGTGTAAGTGGCCCAATCGCGTAATTTGATTACACACGCTCTACTCCTCTCCCTCGCCTGCTTAGGCTATCTCTTTCACACTCTCTCCCCCTCTCTCTCTCTCTCTCTCTGTTTCCCTCCCTCTAATTAGTGCACTTGTCAGGGCTGCATTTGCAATCGATGCCATTCTCAGAGCGCCATAAAAGCGTAAATAAACTTCGTAAGCTTGATAAGATATCCCCCAGATATATATGGTATACTATATAGAACCCCTACTTCTCCACTTTCGACGACTGTACAAATATTTAGACTTCGCTGCGCTGTCGTAATTCGCAGTGTAAATATCATATGTAAGTTACATATAAAGCTAGAGAGGAGCATCTTGCCGATTTTCCGATTTTCATATTTGTGTGTTAATTGTTGTTTCAACCTTTTAAGCTATAATATCATAATAAATCAGATATTATACACACATTAGTACTATCTATAGAATACACAGTTCGTTGAGCTGTTGCATTTGTTGACCATTTGGCATAGAAAGATTTCTCTCGATTTACCCACATTTTTCATATTTGTGTGTAAATTCATGAAATTCTTTTTGTCTGTTCTTCTTCTTTTCCCCATCTGTCGAGGAATTATTTATACGATATTTTATATCTGATTGTTTTTCAAGCATTTTTGGCATACTATACATATATCTCTCTCTGAGTAACAAGTGTCTGGTAGCGGCAAAATAAATAGATATAGAACATGGCAACAGATAAGATATAGATAATCTTTAGTTGAGTGTATTACGCGATAGGTCGCTATAAATTACTTATTGAGCAGGCCCAACGATTATACAGGTTGTATAAATTTATAATACAAAATTTCATTTATATATTCTCTCACCAGATGGCGCTGTAGTCATATGTGTTTTTTATTTCATTAAAATACGACGTTGAACCCGACAATTTGTACACTCCCACACACAAACACAGACAGAGACAGAGACACTCAATCAAATGATGAAAAGTCAAGCCCCCCCTCATCTTTCATCTCTCTCTCTCCCCCAGTCTCTCGACATGTCTGACAGCTTTAATGCATATTTTAATGCAAAAATGAAGGAAAAATAATTGAATATAAATATTTGTTCAGCGCAGAAATGTATTTTTTTTTATTTTTCAAAATTTTGCGTCGTTATTTCTCTTGCTTCAGAAGGAGAGCAGTCCCCTCTCTCTCTCTCTCCGTCTCTGGATTTAAAGCTGACATTAAACTTTGCATCATTAAATGTCAGAAAAATCGACTTTAACACAGCGTGAAATGTTTTATATTTACGACTTGCATTTACGCAATTGCTAAATTTGTAATAATTCGTATAAACCACCCAGAAAAAGATATAGGCAAGCTGCCAGATTGCGGGATTCTCCACTCTCTTACGATTTGCATGCCAAAAATCAAGAAAAAATTGTAACACAGGAACTGGCGAATAAGGGATGCCCTATATCCCATATCTTAACTGCAAAGTGCGGTACTTTGCTGTAAACATGTTCGCTCAGCTTGTTTTTAATACTCAATGCAGCTATAGCTATATATCTGTAACTATATTAAATTTCAGCAGCGTAGCCCAAGCAATAGCTTAGATCTCTACGATTTTAGCTTTAAGCTGCAGTAACTAAATAGATAAACCATTATTTAGTTTGCTATGAATATCATCAACACAATCTCTAATTTCATATGTTTACATATATCAAATTTTAGCTGCCTAACTCAACGCTAAGCTAAATTTTCAAAATATTTAAACTTTTAAACTCTGTTATTTCGATAAATAACCAATTATTTGGCTTGTTATCGATATTAGAGTATACTGTAATTAAATATGCTTATCCATATCAAATTTCAGCTATCTAAACCCACACACACAGCTGATATACCCGTTTCCCGTGTGGCATATAATCCTAATAAATAAACTAAGCCACACGAAATGCATTTGCCAGCGCATTTCTTGGCAGTTTGCCGTTTGGGTTTATTAAACAAACGATTTTTGCACAGTTTTCTTTTAGTTTTTCATTTGTTTTTCTTTTCGTTTTTTTTTTTTTTGAACGATTTGTTGCAAGCGGAAAACTCAGGCAGGCAAACTAATTATTGGCAGGAAAAACTGAGAGTTGACTTCGCGTAACTAAATCGCAATGCAACAGAGCAACAAACACATTTTTGTGGCTTCAACTGCGTATTACCAAACGAATGTCTGTCTGTCTGCTCGTCTGTCTGCCTGCCCGTCTGTCTGTCTGTTTGTCTGCCTGTCCATTTGCCTGTTCGTGCCTCCTTCTGTGTGTGTGGCAAGCTGATTGATCGATTGCTTTGCTTTTTAGCCACGGGTTGCATAATTAATATGGAAAGTGGAGAGACAGAGAGAGAGAGAGAGAGAGAGAGAGAGAGAGAGGGAGAAGTACTTGCCACATGTGGCCAGTCGTATCAAATTGTCAAGGAGAGAGAAAACTTGCCACACCGCACTGGGGCAGGCAGGCAAAAAAAAGCTGAATCAATATTGAAAGAGGCAGAGACAAGAGAAGAGACAGACAGACAGAGACAGACAGAGACAGCTAAAAACTGCATTACAGTTGCTGTTGCTGTTGCTGTTGCAAGTGTTGCAGCTGTTGTTGCTGCTGTTGCAACTTGTTGTTGCCGCTGCTGCCATCGACATTGCTGCTGTTCGTTGTTTACAGTTGCAGTCTTATTTTTAAACGCAAGGGCAAACTGCCCACATCGACGACGACGACGACGACGACGACGACGACATCAAGTGGCAGACAGTGCCTCCAACTGCTGCCCCCCTTACCCCATCCCCCTAACTGCTGTGCCGCCTCCTCCTCAAGCCGCCTCTAAAAATAACATACGTTTTTTTTCTTTCTTTCTTTTTCTTCTTCTTCTTCGCTTGCAATGAACAAATTTAATTATCGACAGAGAGTAGGCCATCATATTGTACATCGATCTTAACTCTATAGATCTTGCTCTTTCTGCATTTGCGACTATAAAATCGAACTGTAAGTGTTGAAAAGCGGCATAAAAAGCGGTAAAATACTGTGGGGAGTTCTTAAATACTCAAGATACCATCTAAATTGAAAGAGAAAGAGTTCTTAAATTCTTCAGATAGTGTTATCTAAATTCAAAAAGAAAATAACTGCAGCAAGAAAAGAACAAAAAGTGCTGAAAACTATTAAAAAACTTTTTAATGGTTTTTCTCCATCAACAATGATATAAGGGTTCACAAAATGAGTATTGCATAAGCAACAGCAACAGTCAAGTTGACCCTCACACATCTTTAAATATTTATTTATTTTCCTCACTCACTTACAAAACAAATGATATAGTAGTGATCTTAACTCTGGCATATTAATGACTATCCTCTATTCATTAGGCCTAACCTGTTGATAGCCAGCCAGATGAATGATATATTGTATGTGTTCTTTTTTTTCATGATCTGAGCTAATCGTCTTTAATTTGTCTTTCAAAGTTCAAAGCGAGTTTTAGGAACCTCGTTTAGAATTCGTTCTGTAACCCTCGTTTATGCATGTTAAATAGGGCTTTAGACCTTCCTCCTGCTCTGTGGCATCTCAAGGCATCTCTTTGATTGGAACAACTTTATAAGCCCAAGAAGAAGAGGAAACAAAAAAAAAAAAGTTGGGTCGATTGTTTTTTTTCGGGCACTTAAGCCCTTAACAACCAAATAAAAATGGTCATACATCAAGGCTTATACAACACCAAAATATCTAAAAACAATCAAGAAATCGAGTTTACTATAAAAGCTATGGCCTGCAGACAAATGACACAATCTCTGCCTGGTTACGGGTCGTCGTCGTCGTCGTTTATGGGGTTAACTTTTGCCCCCCTCTTATAAAAGGGGAACGAACAAAAGCAATACAAATCATTAACTGTTATTAAACAATGGCAAAGAATTTTTTTCTTTATATAGTATAGATATATGCAGCTATAGAAAATCGTCGAGATAGCTGGACAACGATGACGACGACGACGTGAGACTCTATAAATAAACCTAGTGGCGCATAGAGTGTATGGGCTGACTATGTGATTACCCTGTAATGTATAGATTATACTTATCGACTGTTTTATATTATTTTCAAATTTTATATACAGTTTTATATGGGTTTATAAAATTTGATATAGCGTTATATAGTGCTCTGATTTGTATGAAATTAAGCAGTTATATAAAGTACACATTTCCCTAGCAATTTCAGTAGTTTTGTTACGATAGCTCTATAAACACAACTTTTATGCCAGAATTTGCATTTTAACTAAAAACTTCTGCTTCTATACTTATTCATATTTATAGCTAAAGTTGTTGAACGTATATTGACTTTCTTATAATATTTAGCAGCTGTTAGGAGTGCTTAAACACATAAGAAATGTTTAAAGAGGAAATGCAAATGTTTTCCCCCTGCACTATGTAATATAATATAGATATAGGAGAGCTCCAATGTTTTTCCTAGAAATTCCCACTACACAAAAACTCAATTACAGTCATTCTAAATCGTATCAGGCAGCGATAAGCGGCAACCAGAGATATACTTTATATATATACTCATATATAGAGATAGAGCTAGAGATATCGATAACTGATGATGATACTAACGATAGCGATAGCGTGGCATATCCATATTGCCGCTACTTTTGCTCGACTGCAGTCGTTGTTGCTGCAGAAAGTGTTGTCGGGGGATGGAGGTACCCAGCGGGGGGCCTGGAGCAGCAGCATGTCGCGACGGACTATCCAGATTGAGCACACCTTCGCGTATCAGACACTCCTTGATGGCCAACATAGTGTACTATACGACACTGCACTGCACTACACGGTATAACTAGGTACAACTAAAATTGGATACACTACACGCACAGCGAGATTAATGTAGGTTTTTTTTATTTTCGGTTTAGAAAGTAAGGCACACTACACCGACTCACACACTCACACGCAGCAAGTGTAAGAGTGTCGCCTTTTTTCCTCTAGATTTTTTTTCGATTTGGTTTTATATTTTTCTCAATTTTATCTCGATTTTCTGCTATGTTTTAGCTAGATTTTTTGGTTGATTTTTCTTTTTTCGCGATTTTTTCTCGATTTTATTTTTCTTGCTTTTCATTCAACTTTTCTTCTCGTTTCTGCTAAATTTTTTTTTAGCCTTTTTTCTTCATTTTCTTTTGCTTTTCGAAATATTTTGAGCCTTTTTTCTTGATTTTTTTTCTTGCTGCTGCCTAGATTTATTTTCTAGCCTTTTTTTTTGCCTGTTTCTCTACTTTCAGCTTTTTGTTATTTTATTCGCATCTTTAGCTTTTCAGCTTTTTTTTTTTGAGGCTGACTAGTGTAGCATTTTCCGTCTGTCGCGCGAGGAGGCTGCACTTGAGGCGAAAATAGAAAAGCGATTTTCACTGGCGTCAACTTTACAAGAGGAGGTGCTGTTTTCCTTTGCAGTTGTAATTTTCCAACAACACACACACACACGGCGTCGTCGTCGTCGTCGCTGTCGTCGTCCGTCTCGGCGCTAAACGTTTTTGCGACTGAACACACAACACGCCGCCGCCGCTAGACAAAAGTATCTAGAACGTCGCGCCGTCGCTTCGTTCGTTCTACGATTTTTCATTCTTTATCTTTGGACTCTCTCTGCGAAGCAAAAGAATGAAAACAAAAGCCGAACAAGCTGGCGCTCTCTTGCTCTCTCTCTCTCTCTCTCATGCTGGCGCTCTATCCCGCTCAGCTCTACGCTCTCTCTCCCTGCTCTCCACTTGCTTTCTACGCTCCATGCGTGCGTGTCTGTCTGTGTGTGTGTGTGTGTGTCTGTATCTATGTGAGTTGTGGCGCTGAGTAGAAGCAGCAAAATCAAAACAAAACGAAAAACGTGCAACGCAGTGTGGGAGAGCGGGGAGAGAGAGAGAGAGAGACGTGGAAATGCGCTCCCCCCCTATACGTGCTGAGAGCAGATGATGCTCAGCTGATGCGTGCTGCGACGGCGGCTGCGGCTGTTGCGTCGCTGCTGCACACACAGATCGATGGGTCAGTGCGGAATACAGCACAGTGGGACAAGGCGATGAAAAAAGTGAACACTTTTTTTAAACAGATTATTAAAGATACTCTAAATACAAATTACATTAAAATAAAGTGTTATATGAAACTAGCAAAAAAATAGCTAGCACAGTGGAGCAAGGGTATAAATTTGCCAAGACCTTTATATGTTGAGATTAAAGGTACGCTCAAAAAAGAACTATAAATAACGTGTAGTAAAGTTAACACACTAGAAAAGAAAACCTTTTTGAGGCATAATAAATAAAAAAGTATTAAAAATAAATAAAATATTCTTCAAAATAGAAAAAATAGCATATAAAATATAATAAAATTAAATAAAATAATAATAAAAATAAATAATAAAAAATAAAACTATTTTAAGCAATAATACAAATACAAAAAATAAAAAATAATAATAAAAACAAGGAAATAATAAATAAGAAAAATAAAATTATAAAATACTTTTTCCAGCACTTCCCTGCCCCACTGTAACAATTATGTGGGAATTTGCAGGCAACGTCGACTGCCACACGTAGCTGCTACCCCCTGCCTCCTTGCTGGCTGTACATGTCACTGTGCTGGCTACCGCATCAAATCAACTTGGCCATCATCAGCGGGCATTAGTAGCTGCACAAGCCACAAGGCAGCGCCAGCGTGTGCCGTGCAAAAAAAAAAAAATACAACAACAAGTGGAAACAAAACTCATTAAGTGCCGCAACAACTGCGAGTGGTGGCAGCAGGTTTGGGGCGAGAGAGAGAGAGAGAGAGGAGGGGGGATCATTATCTGGTTTATGAGGTTGGCCAACGGTAAATGCTGCTGCAGGAGAAGGCACAAACGGAATCTCAGCTACGCACACACAATAAAAACACACACACATCTAATGAGTGCGTGGCGTAATTGAGTTGTCGTTGAAAAGGATTATACAGCCCCAAATACCCTGACAAATATACCCTGTCTCTCTGTCTCTCAAAAAAAAACAGAAAAAAGTAGCACGCATGATTTGCATAAACTTTTGCTTTTACCCTCGTTGTGCGAGTGAAGGATTAAAATATTTATAAAGCCAGTTAGTTGTTGGCCTGGCTGACAGTGTGACAGCTTGGCAGCCAGAAAGCCAGGCAGGTTGACAGTTTAGCCCTGGTTCATATGTCAAAAGTCAACTTGTGAACTTGTGCTAGTTGTGGATTTTTTACTCCCCCCTGCCCCGCCCACACAGTGGGGGGATGTGGCTGGGCGTATACCTTTGTGGTTTCTAGTGGTTTTATGAGCTTCGTATACCCTTCAAATATTCAAAATGCCTCAAAAAGGAGTATACTAATTTTTTGAGATTTTCTGTTTGTATGAACGCTTAGATCTCTGTTATTAGTAAAGCTAGAGATATCAAATTTGGTATGCATTTTACTGTATATCATGGATAGAGCAAGCATTTTGTAAATTTTGGCTGCCATGCCCATAGACTATGCAAATTGTTATTTTTGCTTTTTTTAGGCAAAGTATTAGGCACACAACTTGATGCTTTGGCATACATAGAGATGCATATTAAATGCACATATTCTACTGATTTCAAACCAATCGAATATGAAATACAGTAGTTTTTAAGGTAGGGTAGGGTATCTTACGCAGTAGTAGCTTCGTTATTAAATAATTTTATCAATTTTATAGCATATACCACGTGTGTGAGCGTGCGTGTGAAGGTCACAGAGAGTGAGAGAGAGGGAGCAAGTGAGTTCAAGCTAATTGAGTTTCATTTCTTGTCCAACAATTTCCGTTGTGGGCGTCAATTTGAATGATGGATGCCTCGAGAGAGCAGCTTGATTGCATATGCTATGGATGGGAGAGAGAGAGAGAGAGAGAGAGGAGGGGGGAGAGATTGATGATTGGACTGGCCTGGCCTGCCTGTCTGATTATCATGTGAATGTTATGCCTATTTTTATAGGCCTCCACACTAAATAGAGGTAATTGAAACCACTAAGCGCCACCTAGCGTCGGTTTAAACCAGACACTGATTCTCTATGTGATACCAGATAATTTGCTTGGAATGCAAAATAGCTAGAGGAAAACGTGAATCAAGAGTGAATCACTGTGTGAGTGTATATCTCTCGCTCTACATGTATCTGTATCTATAACTATATATCTTTTTCTGGCTTCCTTAACTGTTTTTGCTGCGAAGTGCGGAAATTGGAAGCGATTATTGAACCCACGCAAAAATAAAACCGTAATAGATCGACAAAGAGACTTAGAAATACATAAATAAATGTATAAATAAATATACAAATAAATACCTGAATAAATACACAAATAAATATAATATATGTATTGAAAACTATATAAATAAATATAAAAATAAATATATATATATTTCCATAAATATATCTATAAATATAACTCAAAATATCCACTTCTTCTACCGTAATAAGCTTAAATTGTTTTTATTGTTTTACAATTTTATTATTAAGCTGTCAAGTCAAGGCCAAATTTGGCAGCTTGCTTGCCCATTGTATACCCTGTAAAAATGGCCTGCCATGAGGTGAGCTAATAATATATGTTATATAGTACGAGATCAACAGCCTAATAAGCTGAAAAACAAATTTGTTTACAGCTCAATGCGTTGATGTATGTGGGTGTTGTTTGCCAAAGAGGGAGAGTGAAAGAGAGAGAGAGAGAGAGACAGATATAAAGAGCGAAAGAGAAAGAGTATATGCATTCATTTACAATTATTAATTAATATTGCAGCTGTGCGATGATGCTGATGATTTATGTCATAATTACATGCGCATTAATATGCAGGATATGCGGCGTATGATTGATGTGATTGGATATTGCGTATACGTCAGGTAGGCTGCATTATTAATGCGGCAGAAAAAAAAACAAAGGAAAAAATAAGGAAGAAGAAGGCAAAACAGGCAGCAAAAATTCGACTTTGTTTTTCTTTTGCACTTTGCAAATGACATGAATAATGAAGAGAACAAATTGCAAAAGTGCAGGTAGAGCGAGACAAACAGAACTATGGAAGAGGAAGAAGATGTATGCGAAGTAAAAGGAGAAGGAAGAGAAGGAGAAGTAGAATCAGCAAGGCAATACAATACAATGACAATACAAGCCATAAAAATGTTTTTGGTTTTTATGAGGCGTGGTATCTGGCCAAAATACGATCAATGAAAATGGATTAAAGACAGACACACACATACATACACCTAGGCAGACAAGCACACACACACACATACACACCTGCCACAACTGCAACCTACTTTCATTGCAATTGCAACAACAACATCGGCAGCAGCGGCAGCAACACTTGTGACACGCTTGCAACCATGTCAATATTAGTTACGCCCATTTAACCAGTTTAATGGGCGTGTCGCCCGCATTTTTGTGCCAGGATGCGCAACTTTGTTGCAAGGCTGCAGCCAGTTGCCACATGCCACATGCCACGCTGCTTAGCAAAGTGATTCATAAATTTGAAGGCGCCTTGTCCCATTTCAGCTTGAAATTCTAAGCCAGCAGGAAAACCGCCAGCAAAGGTCAAGCTAAACAGGGGGAGGCACAGTGGGACAGCCAGAGAAAAAAGTGGAGCTATAAAAAAAACAAAGTTTAAACTCAACTTCGTATAGAATACAATAAAGTGGCAACACTTCATCATATTGTTGCAATTAGTGCAGGCAATCAGCTTGAAGGTGTAGAGAGAGCAAGAGGGAAGAGAGAGAGAGGGAGAGTGAGAAGAGGGAGAGAGAGAGAGAGAAGAGGGAGAGAGAGGAAACATCAGGAGCGAAGGCAAGAGGCAGCTGTAGTTGATGCATGCCTTGACAGGCGACTGCAAAAGTAAATTAGCAAGAGACAAGGCAGACAGAGAGACAGGAGACGGACAGACAGACAGACAGGGAGACAGGACAGACAGGAAGACGGGCAGGGCAGACAGAAAGACAGGCAAGGAGACAAACAGACAGCCAGCAGGGGCAGTCAGTTGTAGAGTAAAGAAATAACTTGATCAACAGCCAGTAGCGCCATTTAAACACAAATTATATTATATATTTAATTTATGAAGTCAAAGTGAATCAAGTAGAGCAGCGAAAGGGCAAGGCAACAAGCTCGACTAACTCAGTCAGTCACTCACTCACTCCCTCAGTCAGTCCCCTCGACAGTCCCCTCGTCACTCCCCCAGTCAGTCCCCTAGTCTGTCGTCCAGCCACTCCCCCATTAAGTTCCTGCCTTGTGCTAGTTTTAACCATGACAAGAATAACTTCTGTAGTTAATCAACGTGCAAGCAGAATGATTCATGAGTGTGTGCCAGCGAGTACCCACACTTGTACTCACTTTGCAACTAATGCAAAATTGTCACAACAATAATAATAATAATAATGCGCGCAAATAATACAGTTGCTCGATTAATCTATTTTTTATTGGAAATATTGTTTATTGTTTTTTAAAAGGCGATTAGAAAAACTGCTGCAAAAACAGCTGACACAGTGATTTAGCTAAAAAAAAGTAGCGATTTAGCTGGAAAAGTAGATGAGTTTATGCTCTGCTTTTTTCTATAGAGAGAAGAGTTTTAAGCAGCTTTATGATGATAGTAATAATCACATAGACTACCAGAGAGCTTGCTTTAGCTTGAAAGATAACTAAAATGCATAGATCAGTTTAGTATATATATTTGCATCGTTTGTGAGAAGCTTTAAGCTGTTATTTTGTATTCAAAAGCTTTTAAAGAGCTTTCAGACAACACACTTGGCTTTAACTTTATAAAAGATTATCAATTCTATACTCAATCAGCTTAAGTTTATATTGAATTAAAAGAAGAGCTTCCTATATAGTTTTCTAAAACTGCTAAGCTCACTTAACTCACAGTTTTAGCTTCAATATGTCTAAAACTTAACTTAAGCTTTTCTATTGTATTATCTTTAAAGCTTTCAGCGCAGTCTGTTCCTCCAAAAATTCCCCAGAATATGTCAGGGAAACAGGGAATCAATGAATCTAATGCCTAATTCCCCCATTTCTATCGACACAGCACGTGAAAATCCTCGTAGTATTTTTTTTTTTTTTTTTTTATTGTATGCCAAACTGTAAGATGATAAGAGTCTACGCTGATAATGTCAACGTGCTTCAAGTGCGTTCATCTCGCAATGACGCGCATCAAGCTCATATCAAGCTGACGTACAGGGAGGGAATACAAATGTGGCACATGTTGACGAACATAGATGATATAGATGATATATTTTGTAAACCCCAACACAAAACACACACACTCTGCACATCTGGTGCGAAGTTCTTTTCAAAGATTTCTTGAACCGAAAATAACAATTCAATCTGTTTTTGTAGGCGTCTCTCCTCTCTCTCTCAAATGTCAAGCGGAAGTTTGAAATTGAAATTGATTTTCAAGGAAAAAAAATATAGAGATTATCTATAGCACTTGTACATAGTAGGCGGAAAATAATTTGCATAATCCTAAGTGCAGATTCGAATAACAAATTACTTAAGCGAATTTAAATAGAAACCAAATCAAAGCTGACCATATGCGGTTTTGTTTGTTTTCCGTATTTCAGGATACACAAACTTAAGAGACAGAGCTTAAACTTGCTTCGAAAATCGGGCAAGGGTAAATACACACAACGAAACTAAAATATATCTATATATCTTCATAAATATGAAATGAAGCCATTATTGCTTTTGTTTATCCAACAAATTGGCCACTTGCAAAGGCAGGGAAAACACTTTGTCGTTGCTTTTGTTTCCTCACTTTTTTCTATTTTTTTTCAATTTTTTCTTCGCTTTTTTGTTATCATTATGCGCACTTTTTTTCAACCATAACAATGCAAACTTGACGCCGTATTAGGGTCAAGTTGATTTTCACACACACACACACACACACACAGCTCTTTAAACTATTTTGTTGATATTGCGATGCGTTTGTTTTCTGTCTCTCTCTCTCTCTATCTCTCTTTTTGCCTTTTGCTTTTTGTTTTCAATTGCAACAATTTTCAACGTCATTTTGCACATTGCAAACTACGTGGCCCTTGAAGGTGACCAGCGATTCCAAGAGAATTTCCCATTTTCTAATGATGATGATGACTTCGCATTGTGTCTAGAGCAGCAGGGGCACCTCTGCAGGGATCTAAGGGAATTGACAGCAGTTGCAAATCTATCGATCTATATGCAAACAGCTATTTGATAAATCCATGAATAAGAAAACGAAACTGCCGCACGATATGAATTTCAATTTGATTCATGAATCATTCATTCAGTTCTGACGTAATTTCCTATGCATAACTGAATTTCTTCAGTGTTGGTATAAGGGAAAATATCAAAAGACATTATAGCTGATGCTTTATATTTTTCTAACCTGAGAGATCTATGACCTTTTTTCTCACTCTCCATAACTTTGTCAAAAATCAAGCGATTTTCACAAGGAATGACATTTTGTTTATGTTTTTGCATCCCTAGTTATTCTACATTTAAATAATATATAAATACACTTTTTAAAAATTTTCGATATTTTGAATGATGTAATGGTCCCCCCTGTAAAATTTTCAGAAAAATTTTTTTTTCAAAATTTAAAATCGCGAACTTTTAATTTTAATCGAAAGCGGGCGTCAAATTTAGTACTAAACAAGTGTTTTAATCGATTTCTGAAGATACTTAATTTTGGGCAAAAATCATGTCAATTCGACTAAAAATCAGACATGTGGCACACTCTATAGGACCTACATCCTCGTTTTTCAACATCCATAACTTTCTCAAAAATCAATCGATTTTCATGCGGAATGACATTTTGTTTATGGTTTTACAACCTGAGTGATTCTACATTTAAATAATATCATAAAAGACCTTTTGAAATTTTTCGATATTTTGGAAATTTTACAATGGTCCCCCCTGTAAAATTTTCAGAAAATTTTTTTTTTCAAAATTTAAAATCGCGAACTTTTAGTTTTAATCGATAGCGGAGGTCTAAATTAGTACTAAAAAAGTGTTTAAAACGATTTCTAAAGATACTTAATTTTGGGCAAAAAATCATGTCAAATTACTAAAATCAGACGACAACATGGACCACATCCGTTTTCAACATCCATAACTTCCAAAAATCAATCGATTTTAATGCGAATGACATTTTTATGGTTTACAACCCAGTGATTCACATTAAATAATATCAGAAAGACCTTTAAATTTCATATTTTGGAAATTTACAATGGTCCCCCAAATTTCAAAATTTTTTCTGAAAATTTTAAATCGCGAACTTTAGTTTTAATCGATAGCGGAGGTCTAAATTAGTACTAAAAAGTGTTTAAATCGATTTTGAAGATACTTAATTTTGGGCCAAAAACAAGTCAGAGTGGACTAAAAACAGACATTACACACTCTATAGGACCTCATCCTTTTCAACATCCATAACTTTCTCAAAAATCAATCGATTTTTATGCGGAATGACATTTTGTTTATGGTTTTACAACCTGAATGATTCTACATTTAAATAATATCATAAAGACCCTTTGAAATTTTCGATATTTTGGAAATTTACAATAGTCCCCCCTGTGAAATTTTCAAAATTTTTTTTTAAAATTTTAAATCGAATTTTAGTTTTAATCGATAGCGGTGGTCTAAATTAGTACTAAAAAAGTGTTTAAATCGATTTTGAAGATACTTAATTTTGGGCAAAAAATCATGCCAAAGAGGACTAAAAATCAGACATGCACCTGCACTCTATTTTCTAGCATTAATAGCACTTGCAGGGTATATAACAGTCAACTAGCCCGATTTGTTTGTTTTCTTCCCATGAACTTGTCACAATTTACGATCACTTATGTTGTGAGCACTCAACAAGGCGCATTCGTGAATAATTTCTTGATTGATTGATTGATTGACAATTTAACTATAAAGTTTATAGTATGCAAATTGCATCAATTACGAAGCGCGTCAAACGCACTGAAAACATTCAAAGTGGAAAAGGAGGGGAAAAAAAAACAAACAAATTACAATTTCAAATTGAAATCAATATCAAACGAAATCAAATCTCTTGTCAATTTCACAAATTGTTATGCAAGATGAAGAAGACGATGTCGGGATCATAAGAGGCGAGAGACAAAAGGAAAAACAAATATGGAAAAATAATCACAGAGGCAGAGGCAACACGATGACGTTGCGATGGATGATTGTGATGCAAATGCAAAATGAAAAACAGAAAAAGAAAAGGAAAAACAAAAAACTAGATGCATATAATGATGCTGGGAATATGGGCTGACTCGACTAGACCCGGGGTATCTTTATAAATTAATTAACAAGGCGTGACATAATAATCTACCCCGGCAATATTTGCATAATTAGCTGCAGGCAGGCAATGCCAATCCTATAAAGTAGCACACACACAAAGGGTCAGAGAGGGGGGAAAATAGATAGAGAGAGAGAGGGAGGCAGGCGGACATTAGTTTTAGTGTTACAACGCATATACCCTGCATAGAGCGTTTGGTAGACCTTTTCTATTAAGTTGTATATATTTATCAAAATTGCAGTTAAAATAAAAATGATTATCTATGCTTTTATAAGGTATCTGCTAGTCGTCTAAAAATGTATTTGTTTCTCTAGCACACATAACTTTTTATAGATTTAATTTCTTACCAAGTTTAATAACATAAATAACCCTAAAATAGAGTTTACTTATTTTTACAGGGTATATGCTAGTAGTACAGCAATATTTCAGCTTTATAGCATACATAACCTTTTATATTTTAGCTAACTAATCAATTAAGAAAATAACGTATTATTTGGAACTTGTTTTTACAGGGTATATTTTGATTTAGAGCGATATTACTTTTTTCTAGCTTAAGAAACAACACTTATAGCGTAGATAATACTTAAAACTTCAGTTGTAAATAAGCCTACCATATAGTACACTTATTTTTACAGGGTATACGCTAGTTGTACAAAATTATTACAACTTGCTAGCATGCATAACTTTTTATATGTTGATAATAAATCAATAAAAAAGGTAATACATTAAATTCATATTAAATTTATTTTTACAGCGTATCTGCTAGTCGTGCACACACCTTGCACACCTTGTTTTTATTGCAATTACGCTGATGGCCAACAATTTGCCAGCTGAATTTATGTTACTTCTATGTCGGGGGAAAAACTCGGGAAAAACAACTCGGATACGCGGCCATTCGTTAAATTGCACCAAATGCAGGTGTGGAAAACTGTGCGTACTCCCCCCCTTCTCTCCTCCTCTCTTCCCTCCCTCACTCTACGTTAAATGCGGGCGCAAATGAGCAGAGAAAAAAAAAGAGAAAGAGAAAAGAAAAACTAGGCAAATGGCTTTTGTGGCTTATGAAAGAAAAACCAATGCGATTTTTCCGATTTGCGCTAAATGCGAAACGGAAATCGCTTTAAGAGTTGCCACATACACAGCAATATTTGCCAGAGTTGTTGCTGTAGTTCGCGTTTGATGAGTTTTGTGTCACTGTGCAGTGTGCACTGTGTGCTATGCGCCCCCTAAAGGGCACTATCAATATGAAAGTTATGTCAGCAATGCACTTAGCAAGGCAGTAGAGCAGGGGGAGGGGGAGGGGAAGAGCAGAGGTGGAGAAAGAGGGGGGTAGAAATATGTGTGTGGCAAGTGCCAGGGCGGAATTCAATTATTGAGGCACAGGCCTGCAGGGGGCACTGTAAAAACACACAAAATTCCGCACAAAGTTTTAGTGACAGAGAGAGAAAGAGAGGAAGACAGAGAGAGGGAAAAAGAGAGGGAAAAGAGGGGGTAAAAGAGGCAGAGCAAGACAGCCAGAAATAGGGCAAAATGAGAGGCAGCAGCGGCAAGTTAAAGCTAGAGTTGCAGTCGCTTAGAGTTGCCAACTAGTGCCAAAAATATTTAAATTTATTGCGTGTGTTGATAAACTTAAAAAAAAAAAAAAAAAGTGTTGCAAAGCGCTTTAAAATAAATAAAAGTAGCCTAAACTAACTACGCAGCCAGTTGACCTAGTTACACGACAACCCTGAAGCCACTTGATGCCCTCTGGCGACCCTACCCCCTCTCTGCCCTTTCCCACTTAATCACTTTCATCAATTTGTAATACAATATGTGTATGTGCATTGTGCACCCTGCCCATTCATGCGCCTGTCATCACGAGCTCATTAACAATCCTTGGTAACCCTGCCTGTCCCCCTACCTCCCTAATAACACATGACTCCATTTACAGAGCTGTCAAAATTAAAGGAGAGAGAGGGAGAGAGAGAGAGAGAGAGGCCACAAGCCAAGCCAAGTGGAAAAGTATCTCAATACAATGTTACAATGGATGAGATGATAAAGCTGCAACAACAACAGAAGCGGAGGCAGCAGCGGCGCCATGGCTGACTGCACCCGCATCAATGAGGGAATAAGTCGCCTCCCACATCAATAGTAACCCTACCCCCCCTACTCCTCCTCCCCTGCCCAGGTCAAACAACAATGTGGAGTAGGCATAGCTCAGTGACAGCTGTCACTGGGAATGGTTTTCTTTTTTGGGTTATATACACGCTAATCATAGAAGGGTATTATAAATATGTATGAAGGCAGCTACATAAAGCCAAACGAAATCTAAATAACATCAAAAACCACAGAAAAAAACAAAATTTGTCTGTATGAACGCCTAGATCTCAGAGACTATAAAAGCTAGGATTATCAAATTTGCGTACAATATGTCTTAAAACAGCACGCAGCTCAAGTAATTTTTATTTTTTGAATATGCCTACAAATACACACGTCAAACAAAAAAAATGTATAACCAGCGCATTTTTAATACTGCAATATTTATATTTGCTGTACTCATAAGGAATATTTAATAGGCAAAGCTAGTCAGCAAATTTTATGGGAATTGCTTAATAAACAACAAAGTTATTTAATATTTAAGTTTTTAATAGGTTTTATCATAGCAATCAAAAGTATGCAATAAAATTTTAGAAATATAAAAGAGGGTATTGTAGAGTCGTGCAGCCTTTTCTATAACTGTCTTTGGTTTTTTTTTTGATACCTGACAAGCCTTGGCACCTCCTTGAAGGTTCTCAAATGTGCTTATGGCACAGTTTGCGCTTTGTTTGTTTATTTAATAGACATGATGCTTAAGTTCCTGAGTTTCCCAAGTTCCTTAGTGGTTTTACTGTTTGTTCTTGTTCTTCCTCTTGTTGTTGTTGTTGTTGTTGTTATTGAGTGTAAACAAAAAGCTCAGCAAGCTCTCCCAGTGACAAGCAGAGCCATTGACGCATAGCTGACATTTTGTGACAAAAAAAAACAAAAACATTTCTGCTATTTTAGCCCACTGTAGCTACTCTTGCCCCTCCCCTCCCTGCTCCACAACCAGCAACCTTTGTCATTCAATTGACGAACGTGCCACCAACTGTGGCAAGAGGAGAAGAAGAAGACAGAAGGAAACAACACTACACTGAATGACGCACAGAAAGACAGAGAGAGTGAGAGAGAGAGAGAGAGGGGGAGAAGGACAGCAAAAAGGCAGACAACAAGCGTCGCTGTCTCGATAGACTATTTTCGGATTTATCGATTGAATTAATACTTACTTAGCGTAATAAGTGCGGATTGAAGGATTGCAGAGTTATCTATATTAAAAATACGCTTGAATGGGCAGACAAAAAAAAAAGAAATCGATAAAAATTGCTGCCATCACTAAGATATAATTTAAAACACTTCATTGACTGTCAATCCTCTCTCTCTCTCTCTCTCTTTTTATGACAATTGTGAATCATTCGCATGAAAAATGATTCCATGAAATTGTCAAAGATAAAAAATGAAAACAAATTAAATGAAAACTCAAGAAAGTGAGACAGAGAAAGAGAGAGAAGACGAAAAGCAGATGAAATTACAGTGCTAAAGGCAACAAATAAAAAAGAAAAACCAGTGAAAAGTAAAGAGAAGAAAGAGATTTATTAAGCGTAAGCAAAGAAAGAAAAAAACATAAATTTTGTTTGGCCAAGGTAAGGGAGAAAAGCAGTGGGAGGGAGATTCAAGGACAGGCTTGCCTTGGCAATGGGGTAAAGCCAGAAGATAAACTAAAGCTGGGCGAAGGTTACAACGGAACGGAGGGAGAGAGAGAGAGATGTCGCCTCGCTTGCAACTTCAGTCAAACCTTGAGTGCATCAAGTTCAAAGGTCAAGCCATACTATATTACAAACCGTAAATAAAAGTAAAAGTACCTTGAACTATATGGAAAGTATTTTCTAGTATTTTCTAATCATCAAGTTACACAGCGCAAAAGAAAATGAAAATTCAACATAACCTACAATTACACAAATTATTTTTAATTGCAGTCTATGTACTATAATTATATAGTACATGCCGCATAGAAATGATTAATTTTCCATTTATTAAACACACAAAAAATAAACATGAATTTTTGTTTGCAAAATATTCAAAATAATTAGGGGGAGCAGAATTAACTGCAAATCGCACATATATTTATGCACAGTGCTGTAGGGAGAGAGAGAGAGAGAGAGAGGGAGCACTTATGCGGGTGTAAGCAGCAGCATATGGTATGCTGCTTCATTAACTGCCAAAATACAATTCCAATTAAAAGCCATGAAAATTTCGTAATATTCCCAATAAGAAAAAAACAACACTGAACACTGGAAGTTGGCATTGGCATTGCCATGGCAGCAGCAGCAGCAGCAGCAGCGGGAGAGTAGCCGCAGCAGAGGGCAGCGGCAGCGGCAGAGCGACAGCGCTGCAGCAGCTGGGCGTGCAAACAAAACGCACGGGTGACTGACCCAACAACAACAACAACAACAACAACAAGAGCGTAAAGCGCACAAGTACAAGTACAGTAGGTAATGCGCTCTCTCGCTCTCTTACGCGCTCTCCCCCCCACGCACTTCCCCCTTCCACTTGCTCACGCGACGCGCGGCGCTCTTGAATTAAATTAAGGCATAAATTCGCACATTAAGCGTGAAATAAAACGCACAAGAAATTATTTAAAGCAGCGTGCTGCTAAAAATAGATTTTTTTGCGTTTTTGATAACGCCGACTGCGACAATTGCGACCGACTGCGACATGTCTAGAGCGCCGACGCATTTAGCTAAAAATAAACGGCACAAAAAAGCTGCGTACGCAGCGACGTCGCAGCAGCAGCAACGAGAGAGTGAATAAAAGAGAGATTAACTATGACAAAGCACACGCACACACACACACACACAGATCAAAAGTAGAGCGCGACAGGCATTTACCGTTGTAGTTAGGTAGGCAGGCAATGTGTGTGACATGTTAGAAATTAAGAGACTCTCTCTGTTTCCCCCCTCCCTGCAACGTCATTTGCTTTTATTAGCTTTTCACACAGAAATTAACACAAATGCGCCATGTGTGGAAGTCAATAAACTAAATACGTGAGATAAGTGAATCATTTGTTTGACATAAATGGAGATACGTAATATTTACTTACAATTGCAGTGATTTATAAACATTTGGCAGGCACTGTACGCTCTCTGCTCTCTTCTCTCTCTCTCTCTCTCTCTGCTAAATCGAGCGAGACGAAACAGCAACAAAATGTGGAATTGCCGCAACGGCAGATTTGAAACGCATTGGTAAACTTGTTTAATAAAGCACAAACAAAAATGTTGCTATTGTTGTTGCAAAGAGTCACACACACACACACAGACACCGACACTGACACCGGCACTCGCACTCGCACCGAGCATGCACGCACGCACAGAAACAATAACAAAACACGCACACACACACGCACAAACCACACTATGGGCAGCGGAAGCGCAAGCTGAGCTTAATGTACTCTCTTTTGCTGCCAACTGAGACGCGACGCAGCAGCAGCCAAAAGAACTTTACGGGTTTTTAGCGTTGCTGTTATTGTTGCTTTTTACTCTGTCACTCTCTGATTGCCCACAACATGAACCGACTTGTAGCAGCGCTGAAATAAGACTGAGCTGCTGCTGCTGCTGGAGTTGCTCCAAAGCGCCAAAGCCGAAGCCGAAGCCGACTGAATGCAGCAGAGAGGAATGTGCGCTGCGCTCGGCTCGTTGCCGAACAGTGACGCTGGCGCAGTGTAGGCGGCCGCTGATCGAGAGAGCAACAATGTAATTACGCTCTGAAAAGGGAAAGGATCAATGCAATTGCCGAAAAAAAAACGCAGCACGAACTTGTCAATGTCACGACGAGCGCACGCACGAGAGAGAGAGCGCGGCTGCAGAGTGAGAGCAAGCACAGAACAGAGAGCAGCGTGCGTGTGTGTGTGTGTGTGTGTGCAGCTGCTGATTAAATGGTATTAACTTCATTACGGCGAATTAGAAATTGACTCTCTCTCACTGGCTCCCCCCTCTCCCCTCTCAATAAGTGTCATGCAGACACTAATATTGATGCGTTGCGATCAGAGTTGTCGTGCTGCCTGCAACGCTAATAAGGCGTTTGCCCCGTTAGACGACACTGGACGCAGCACAGATGAGGAAATGCTGTGGAAAATGCCATGGAAAATTGCTTAATGAACCGTTTGTTCAGTCCATTCTAGCCAGAACGAGTCCACGAGATCAGACAGACAAGTTCAATGCCATTAGGCATGGCAGCTACTACTACTTCTATTACTGCCAGTGCAGCGTGCTGCTGCCATTTCTACTACTCTTTTTTTTCTACTCTTTGCTTTGTGAGATTAGTGCAAGGTAAATGTAGATAAATGTGTGTAAACAAGGCGCGTGGCAGTCGTAAAACACACACACACACACCTCTCTGCACAAATATTTATTGTATAGGATATAAAAAACTGCATTTTAGCGACTTTTGCGCAGGCGAAACAAGCAAACAGCAACGCGTCGGCGTCGACTGCAGCAGCGACTGCATGCAAAGTTTTGCAGTTTGAAAGAGATTGAAATGAAGAGAGGGAGAGGGCGCACTTTGATTACTAATAAAAACGTATAAGACTTACGCACAGTTATATATTTGCCAAAAAACTCTTCTATTATATCTCGGCTTAACCTTATTGTGACTCACCTGTAACGAAAGAGAAAAGAGAGAGAGAGAGAGCGTGATGAGTAAACAAATTAGAATCAAATTGAGAATTTGTGAAAATTCGTTAAATTTAAATGAAGTCATTGCCGGGCACGTGTTTTTCCCCGGCCTGAAGAGACAAACAAAATGAGCTAATTAATTAGCGCAGGCAGCGCAGCAAGCGATAAGGCGAAAGCAAAACAATGTAAACAAACGTGGGGAGAAGGAAAACTCAAACTCAAAAACTCTTGCACGTCACTCAAACGTGTGTGTGTGTGTGAGCGCAAGAGCGTACGTGCGGGCGGGCAGAGTGGAAGAGAGAGAGAGAGAGAGAGAGCGACAGTCTGCGAGGCTTGCGTGGGAGTCTACGCGCTTTGAGTGGCTTTTTTCGAGTGTCTGCTGCGACGGCTTATGAGTTATGCGACAGCGCGCGCTGCTGACGAACTGCGCTGCTGCCGCTGCTTTTCTTTTATTTGCCTTTTTTGCATAATTTATGTAGCGCCGGCGCCAGCGGCGACGTAGAAGGTCAACTTCCTTATGAGTTTGGTTTGAGTGATTTCTATGACTGTGGACAGGAATGAGCAAGCACTATAAATTTATAGGTTATGTTGCGTATTTTATTATTATGTTTTTATTATGTTTATCTTTTTTTAAGTTTTAGTATATAAGAAGAATACACAGAGTAAACAATTATTTAAAGTACTTTGGGTAGAAAAGCTTCAAGCTAAACTTTAAGCTGGTTTGGCTAGAAAAAGGCTAAAACTAACTATATAAAACGCATGTATTAAAAAATATATTTAAAATGCAAGAATTTTAATTTTATAATACTAAAACCATTTTTTGGGATATTATTGAGTTATACTACACTTCGAAAAAAAACTTTAAAAAATATTTAAGGTATTTTAAAGCTAATATTTAATAATTGAGTGCCTTATTTTGGCTTGAAATAGGCTAAAATGCCTTAAAGCTAAACATGAAAATATATTTTGCTGCTTGTATGAAAATTGCTACATTTTTCTTTCACTTTTTCCCCATTTTCCCCCCATTTGTTTATTTTCTGCACTATTTTTATGACATAAACGCAGCGGCGCATCACAGCGCTGACTCTCACACTGACTTTTTAATTAATGAAAAGATTTTTATTGCCAAAAAAGTCAGTGACGTGTGGCAACACAGGCAGCGAGGGGGAGTGAGAGAAGGGTGGCAACTCTGTTAGGTTTGTTATGCCTATAGGGGGAGAGGGGGAGGCGTCTAACTGGCGACGAGAAAAACCCGTGAGCTACAGCTTTATCTCTAATTTATTTGCAATTTAAAGCCAGAATTATAGCTAGAAAAAACGTTTTTTTAGCAGTTTCTCAATTTAACTTTTTTTGCTAACTCGATTTTCCTTTCATTTCTTTAGCCTTTTCCCTTGTCACTTTTTTTTTTGGCCATAAAGAAAGACGTAGAAAACTATGCAAATTAGCAGAGGGAAAACCCAAAGAGAGAGAGAGAGAAAAAGGAAAAAAGGCTAAAAGGGGAGTGAGTGCGAACAAATTGAATTATGCAGATTTTTTGTTTTTTTTTTTTGCGGGAACCTTCAGAAATATAACGCTTGCATTGCGTGTGCTTACCTGATGAACCTTGAAGCGTGAACCTTGACCCCAGTCTACCTCATATGCATTGACAAATTTCGCTTTTTTAGCCGGAAAATTTCGATATAATAGAATATGCTTGATTTTCCGATTTTTGAAATATTCTTGAAATTTTTCGACTCTCTCTCCCTCTCTCTCTCTCTTTCTCTGTAGCTCCCTCTATCTCGCACACTTTGTGGCTTTGTATCGTTGTCGTCGTGTGCGTGTGTATGTGTGTGCTGGTGTGTGTGTGTGAGTGAGACAACAGGAAACAAGCAACAATTGTCGGGCGATTGAAAATTTGTTATGGTTTGTAGGAGACAAAAAAACAAGTAAAATTTGAAAATATTCTAAAGGAAAATATGATTAACCTCAAATTGTTGGCCTACTCCAAAAAAAAACACGATGATTGAGAGACAGGTAAATGGAGTAAGCAGTGAGCAGGTGCGAGGAGGGGGAGGCTGCACTAACGAGCCCAACGACGCCAACGCCAGCGATGGCAGCGACGCCAACGTCACCGCCAACGCCGACAGCGAAGCCAAGTGCAGCCTACGTGCTGCAGGCGAAAACTGAGAACTGAGAGAATTGCCGTAGCAGAGACAGAGAGAGAGAGAAGAAGATACCCTGTGCAGTTAGGGAAAGGTTGGTTACGACTGCAAGATACCTTGTAAAAAGCTAAATTTTGATTTCCATAGAAAAGAAAATAAATAAAAATAAGTAGAGTTAAATAATCAATAAATACAGACTGCTAGATACCCTGTAAAACAAAACTTTGTTTTCCATTAAAAAAAAATAAGCAAATAAATAATATAAAAACAATAAACTAATAGATACCCTGTAGAAAACGCAAGAAAACCACAGTTTCAATAGAAAGAGAGCAAAGAGTAATGTGACTGATATATACCCTGTATAAGCCTGTTGTGGGAGTATTATTGCTATGCTTAAATACCCTATTAAAAGAAAACTTGAAATAACGAAAAAAGAATATGCACAGACTTTTTGAGTGTTAGTTAGCCGGTATAGCGACTCGCAGATACCCTGTAATGTAGGAAAATAACTTTTCTTGATACTTCAAAATTAACACTGCAAAAATAGAATCGTTTTTTTGTTTATAGCAATTTTTCCCATTGATTTTCGCGTCATGCATACCCCTATGCCGTATGACAGCTGCACTTACAGGGTATAGCGTGCCGAAACCAAAGTTTACAAATTGCGCCTGTCGTTGTTGTTGTCGTTGTCGTTGCTGTTGCTCTTTCTGTTGCTGTCAGTCAGTCTGTCTCCCTCACCCTCACCCTCTCCTTCTCCCCCTCTCTCCCTCCCACCTCCTTCTGTTCCTTGTCAGCTTAATGATGCAGGCCGAGACGAACAAGAGGCGAAAAGAGACAAACCCGAGAGGAGACAAACAATCAGTTGGCAATTTTCTTTCTTCTTTTTTTTTTTTATATCCGACTCTGACTCTGGAAATGTTGAAATACTTTAACTGTTATTTCGTGCATACGTGCACATAAACCGTTATAATACGGTTAAAAGGTAGGTAGATAGGTACCACACCGAGAGAGAGAGAGAGAGAGAGAGAGGGAGCAGGGTATCCCCCAGCTCACTCAACATAATTATGTTGAATCATTCACGTATCTGAAGGATACCAAAAAAAAAAGAAGCTAAGGCAAAGGCAAGAGGTGTGTGTGTGTGTGTGTGTGTGTGTGTGTGTGTGTGTGTGTGTGTGTGTGTGTGTGGGTGTTGTGGCTTGAGGTAGGAAAGGGGAGGGGGGCGTAGTAAATAGCGCAACATGAATCTCACTTTTCGAAAGTATCTTTTCGCCACATGAGCAGCCCAAAAAAAAAAAAAAAAAAAACAATGAGAGAACGTGCACATGCATGTGCAAAGTTTAGTGAGAAGAAGAAGAGGGGAAGTGGGGAGAGGAAGGAAAGGAAGTGACAATCAACGAAGTCTTCCCCAAAAAAAAAAAAAACTATTGAATACTTAAAGTTTTTTGCAACAAAAAAACATAAGTTGAAATTCCAAAGAACAAAATAAAACTGCCAAAACTATATTTGAGGTTATGTTTGCATTTGAGATTATAAAGTTCATCAAATGTGTTGTCAAAATGTTTATGTATACAGGCTTTATATCGCATATACCATGTAGCTTTCCTTTAGATCGTATGACCATATATTATTTTCAAGAACTACGATAAACTAGCATATCCGAAAAAGCTGAAACTATTTTCATGCGCTCAAAACTTTATAAACTATAGAAATATTCCAGAAATCAAAGCTATAAAATTAGTATAAGCCCGATAATAGACACTTTCTGAAAAGATATGCCAGAAATTTGAAAAAAATACCTATAGTAGCCTAAGAATTTTAAATGATTGATTACTCGAAGAAATCTTAAATAATAAATAAATCTTATTTTAAAGATTTCTTGTGTTTTATAGCATAGTGTGTGTAACTTAAAAACCATTTTAAGCTGCTTTCAATATTTTTATAACATATAAAATTTAAAATTTGTTTTTATAGCATTGTTTTTATAGAAACTTGCATTAGTTTCAGCGCAAAATTCAAAAAACTCTCCAAAAACTCTTTTTTTTTATTTTTGTATGAACTTTATGATAATATTGTGGCTTTTCAAGACCTTCTACAGATAAGTTCTAGTGATAGGATTATTGCAGTGGTACAGTCTGCACTTTTATAGCAACTATCAGTAGTTTTATAGTTCCATCAGAGAGCGGGAGAGAGAGAGAGAGAGAGGGAGAGAGGGAGAGAGAACCTGCCTGCTTGCTGCTTATGCAATCAGGCAGCACTTGCAACAATGAATAAACGAGTGTGTATACGAATCAGTGAGTGAGTGCACTCATTCCAAGCAGCTCAGCTGCAGCTCTGGCGAGGCTCAGGCTCAGGCTCCCGCTCCAGGCTCTGGCACCAGGCTCAGTCTCTGCCTCAACTCATTTAGCAGGCAAAATTTCACTTGTCATACTTCAACTGGAGGAGTTGGAGAGGAGGGAAGGGGGAGGGGAGTACAGGGGGGATACCGAATGAGAAGCATATTAAAGAAGAAGTTCTAGGGAGCTGTGCGACCACAAAATCGCACACAATGACTTGAAACTACCGAAAAACCACTCTAGAAATTCAAGTAGAAAAGTAAATAAGAGAGAAAGAGAGATGGAAGAGAGGGGAAAAGGCAGGGGGAAGGGACTGTCTAGGAAGCAGCTGCCGAGACAAGGATAAGAATGAACTTAAAGAAGAAGAAGAAGATGGAGGAGGAGAAGAAGAACAAAAAGGAAAAACGAGCTGCGTGCGTTGAACTCGCGTTGTTTTTTTTTTTTTTTTTTTTTTTTTTTGTAGGTACGAGCGGCGTCTATAGCTGCCGGCGTGGGCGTGGGGCGTGGCAAACGACCACAACTAAATGCCACTTAAGTGAAATGAATGGCAAATGGGAGCGAGAGGGATAGAGGGAGAGAGAGAAAGAGAGAGAGAAAGAGCGCGACAAAGCCGCCAAAGCAAAACAAACAAAGCAACCAAAATGTGTTGAGAAGCGCAGAGAGAGGCGTCTGCCACATAAGGCGGTTGAACTACACTACAATTTCCGCCCAAAAAAACTTGCTACGGGAGGGGGAGAAGAGGAAGGGGGTAGGGGTAGGAGCAGCGGGGTACCCCATGCAGTGCGTGCAATTTCCTTTTTTCTTAATTGTCAGAGGCGCCTAGAGGCAGTTGCAAGTGCAACACACACACACACATACACTCCTGTAACTGCCACACACACACACACACTGCCTGTGCTTGCCACCCCCCCCCCTCTCTGCACTTGCCTTACGCACCTTTTGAGACACTTGTCGCCTGCTTTTTCTTTGCTTTTTACGCTGCTTTTCTGTTTATTTTCTTTATATTTATTTTCTGTTTTTTTATACCTCTTTTTTCTGTCTTTTTCTTTACTTTTTCTGCTTTACTTTATTTTATTCTGTTTTACTTTATTTTTTATTTATTTTTTCTGTTGTTTTTATTATTATTTTTTATTTTATTTTTTTTTGTATTTTTTTTTATTTTATTTTATTTTATTTGTTTAATATTTTTACACGCTTTTTTGTGGCTTTATTTCTTGCACTTTTTAGCCCCAAAAAAATTCGCTGCAGTTGCTTCTTAGTTTTTTACGTAAAATTTGAAATTTTATTTATTTTTATTTTTATTTCTTTATTTATTTTTTTATTTTCGCAGTCTCCGCCAACACGTTGCGAGCTGCTGGAAAACTCTGCGCGTACTGAGGCGACAGATGAGGCGACGCTGTCGAGAGGCGTAGGCCAAAAACACACAAAGCCAGGCAGGCACACACACACAGACACACACATGGCTAACACACACACACACACACACAGTTGGCTAAGCAAACAGACTGTGGCAGGTTACAAGTCCTGAGCAAGAGGAACAGCTGATTCTGCCTCCGTAGCCGGTTTTCATGTTTTCGCGTAGAGTAAACTTTTTTTTTTGGCGGCGAATTGGCGCGCTGTCTCTCTCTCTCTCTCTCTCACGCTTGCTCTGTGTGTGTGTGTTTGTGGCTTATGCTCTTTGTACACTGCGCGAAAAATAAGTGTGCACTAACAAGACAAATTGTAGCATGTCTCGCTCTCTCTCTCTCTCTCTCTCTCTCTTTAGACTTTATGCTCTCACGCACGCTCTCTCTCTCTCTCTTGCCATTTCGCCCTTACACTCTCTCTCTCTACTTGCTTTGACTCCCTTGACAGCGCCTGAATTCGCCGCAAGGCAAAAAGCAACAGCTACAACAGCAGCAGCAACCCCCGCCTCGTCTTGCCCCTCCTCCTTTCGCATTTTGTTTGTACCTGCGCAATGGAAAAGCCCCAAAAGAATTTTTCAAAGCAACCTCCCCGCAGCGCACGCCCCTACGATACCTCTCCCTCTCTCTCTCCCCTCCCCCCCACACACAACCTCTATAGGCAACCGCAAAAGCATTGAACAACAGTTTCAAATAAATGTTGTGCCTCCAGTTGCCTGCCCCCAATTGCATAGAGAGGGGCTGAGGGGGCGTGGCAGCTTACCACAATACGTCGAGGCGACGCAACAGTAGCCGAAGCCGAAGCTGAAGCTGCAGCTGAAGCCGCGGCCCACACTTGACCGCAGCAGAGGCAGCAGCAGCAGCAGCAGCAGCGCCACACGCGGCGTATGAGTAACGACAAAGTTGAGAGCGCCCCCACTCGGCCAAAAGTGGCAGGCAGAGAGGCAGAGGCAGAGGCCGGGGCAGACTTGCCTGACTTCCCCCTACATGGCGATAATTATTATCACTCGCTCGACAGACAACCGAAAGGATTTTGCAGCGCATAATTAGGCACAAGTTGTGGCAGGCAGTGTGTAACGCCCACTTGGACACGCCTACATTGTGTGGAAATAACTGTAAATAACTTGAGAACGTGTTGTGGGGGGAAGGAAGTAAAACAGAACTCGGCTGAAACGAGAGTTGTAAATGGGTTTCTTGAGAGTTTAAAGAGCAAAAAAAAATACTACATAATATAATAGAGTTTTTAAGAATTTTTCTTAATATCATGGTATATAGTTAGCCAATCTATACCAATTTTATATATGTGCTTTGGGACGCCCATAAGAATGACTACAACAACTTTCAACAGAAATCCTACAATGGAAGTCGAGTTATTATAGCACATTATGCTATATGTACTCGGAAATCTATTTTAAAATTATTTTAACTTTATGAATACATTAAAATTAAGTAGGAAAAAAATATCAAGGAAAGAATACAGAAAATCTTTTAAAATAAAATAATTTCTTAAGTTTTTATTGATTATTATGGCCCATAGTAGCGCGCTCTATACTTTTGTATTATATATACCTACATAATACACTTAGTAAAGTGTACTACAAGTTTCAGCTGCATTCCCAACTATTTCATAATTTTAAACCACTGTAACTGCCCTCGTTGAGACTACTAGCTGGGTTTATTCATGGAATATATCACATTAAATTGGGTTAAGTGAGTTATGATTATTTCAAAGGTGGGCGTGGCAACAGCCACACAACGACTTCCCTCTCTCTCTGTTTCTTTCCCCTCTCTCTCTCCCCTATGCAGCCTTATTTATGACAAGGCAGGCGAAATGCGGCCGTGTCTTCTAGCCAGGCCGCAAAATATGCCTAGTTAGGGTAGTCAACAGTTCGAGGCGGACCCTCTGAGTGGGGTTAGAGACCCCCCTCATACGTGTAGGCTGGCTGACTGTGTGACAAAAACAAATTAGAGCTGTGACATTTTTATTGCTATTTAGTTAGTGTTTCTGCCACACAACCACAGGGGGCGCTCAGGTTGAACGAACTCTTTGTTGTTGTTGTTCCCCTTTAAAGTTGACTCACTCAGTAAATATTGATTTTTTTGGCAACGTTTTCGAAAAATAAATCTAGGAAAATTTCAAATAAATTGCTGAGATATTTTCTTAGGTAAAGAGCAATTTAGAGAGATTTATTCCGGTTTTTTTTTGGAAATTTGAGGCCTCATTAGCGTTCGTTGCGCGTAATTAGACAGGAGCTGCTTCTTATAGTGGGGAGGGGGAGGTAAAAGGTCAGGGCAGACAAGCTGCAGTTGAATGTCCTTTTTATGCCGCGCAACAGACGTCTCGGCTTATCTTACCACCCCCTTTCCGCCCACACCCCTGGCAATTACCGTTAGACTTTCGATTTTTTTTCCTCCAGCTCTCCCTCTCTCCCTCTCTTTCTATTTACTCTCTGTAAACAGCACATAATATGCGTATTTCTTGTATTTGTCAAGTTTCGATTGACTGCGACGAGGGCAGCACGTTGAACTCATAAAAACAAAAAAGTTTTCTAACCTCACTTAACTTTTTGAGTGGTTTTTCGGGCAAAACTTTACAGACTTGGTATTAAAAAAGAGAAATAGGCAATACTATTGATTCAACTTGTGTGTGTGTTTTTTATAATATTTATTTATGCATTATTCTTCAGTATATAGTATAAAACAATGTCTCTTTCTCTGTACCTTAAATCTTTGAAACTATGCAACGGATTTTATAACTCTCCAACTCTGTGTTTACGGAATTTTTGCAAACAACTGGTGGGCGTTTTGTTTTTCAAATCTTTGGCAAACTGTCTATTGTACTTTCAAGCACGCTCAGTAAAATTTCCAAGTTCGTTCATTGACGGACATGACCAAAAAGCGTAAAAATCGTAGGGGATCTAAATTATTGTTAAATAATATGTCTTGCGCGCGCGCTTCAACAACAGATGGCGTTAGCTCGAATTTATTCGCGACACAAACCTAAAACACATGCTAGCAAATGTCACAACCTGCGCACATAAAGCTTGCGCGACAAGCGACAGCGGCGACACAAACCCATGCAGACACGCTGCTTTGCTGCTGTTAAGTTTAACATGCCGCTGTTAAATTTAATAGTTTTGCTGTTAAATTATATTAAATAGGTTTATTTGGTTAATTTTAGCAACAACAACAACAACAACGACTGTAAAAAGAACTTGTTTTTTTTTATTAGTCAAATAAATTTATTAAGCTGTAGAAAGGAGTTCATTAGCTTTTAAAATGGCTAAATTAAAGGCACATTAAACGCACAAGCAAACTAATCAATCAGAAATAAAAAGCAATAAAATAAAACAAAAACAAAAAAATACGAACAATAATGTTGCACATTTTGTGGTTTTCAAATAACATTTTTTTATTATTATTATTATTAATAAGATTTACGCGCTCTTTTAAATGATAACATTTATATATGAGAGAAATTATAGCAAAATGAACTACGTGAAATAAAATCGGTAAGGAAAATCTCGTTATTATATTCAACACATATACTATAATATATATATATATATTATTAACTTTTTCTCTGACAACTTAAACTATTAAATTTTGAGCTGAAAATATACAAAGAGATTATGAGAGAATGTTGGATGATTAGTAAATATATAGATGAGCATATAATATAATATAATAATATGTTTTTGATCGTTTTTCGTTGTTTGTTTAACATTTCGTGGGGGTGAGCATTAAATGTTAATTAATTAATTAAGAACATAAGTATAAGTAAAATCATTGGCACAAGTTGCAGTCAAATTAACAATAAGAAAGTTACATTTAAAAAATTAGTAAGTTTTTTTTGGGGGAATGCATAGAGAATAATAAATATAGGTAAATTAAACATAATTTTAAAGAGAATACTTTCGGTCTATATTAAAGTGAATTAAAAAATATGTATGCAGTTTGCAACAATTTGCAATAACAACAATGTTTATAATAACAACAACAAGACAAGACGCTGCTCAGTTGAGAGCAATCGCTATAATGATAATCACACCAATTACGATCAAGCAGAGTGTGAGCAAATCGTTGGGTGTAATCAGGCCCACAGTGCAGGCGACAAGTACGTGCTCGAGCGTTGTCAAGCTGCTGCCGCCACCTGCCGTCGCCGTCGCCGTCGCTGCAGCTGCCCCCTGGCGGACGTTGCGCACTTCGCCAAAGACAGACAACGCTTTTGTGCTTGTGCTGGGTTGCTGCTCCTCCCCTCTTCCTTCTCCTCTTTCTCCTTCTCCTTCTCCCGCTCTGCTGGCGGAAGTCCTTTGCGACGGCGCGTATCGCTCTCATTACGTGCCAAAGTATCCCTAATTGGCATATCAACTACGTCGTTGCCTTCGTCATTATTTTTCGCTTCGTTGTCTTTAGCTTCGTCAAGTGTTGCTTTTGCTTGCTCCTCCTCCTGCTCCACTTTCGTTTCGTAATTGAGTCGCACTTCGGATATGCTCAAATTGATTTGCGGCGTCTCATAAACGATGCTCTTTCTGCGCACAATTGCATCGCATTCGTCAAGTTCGCATTCGTCAAATGTGCTTTCGTTAAGTTCGTTAATTATGCTCTCATCCTGCAGTCGCGTTTGCTCAAGCAGCGCTTCGTCAAGTGCCAGTTCTATTAACTGATTGTAGGCCAGTTCATCTTCGTCCAGTTCGAGTTCCAGTTCGTTCAGTTCGAGTTCGTTCAGTTCGCTTTCGTCTAGCGTTGTTTCGTCTTCGTCAAGTGCTGTTTCGTTCGGTTCTTCGTTCGTTTCATGTAGTTCGAGTTCGTTCAGTTCGAGTTCGTCTTCGTCAAGTACAGTTTCGTTTCGTTCTTCCGCCTTTTCTTGCCTTTTCAGGCACTCACTGGCTAGATCATAGACTGCATCGCTTAGTGCAGCTGTTTCGTCAAGTTTTAGCGCTTCGTTCAGTTCATCGTTAAATTCGTTTGCGGCTAGTAATGTCTCAGTCGGCTTAGCTACAGTTTCGTCAAGTTTTACTGCTTTTTCAGTTTCCTCTTCTTCTATCTGCCGCTGCTCCCCACTTTCCTCAGGTTCCCCTTCCTCCCGCAAACTCTCTAACAACTCCTCCGCCGTGGGCAGAGGTGGAAACTCCTCCTGCTCTAAGGTTCTACTACCATCGGTTTCATCCTCCTCCTCCTCCTCCTCCGATGTTGCACTTATCGATACCTCCGATACATAATGTTCCCTAACCTCAAAACGACTATTGCAAGCGCTGTGCAGCTCCAGCGAAGCATTCGCTTGACCTGCAGTGGCTCCTACCAAGGGATAATCCGCCAAACTGGCCGTACCCGAGTCGGGATTCGAGGAGGTTTCCTCCAGCGAACTCAACGAATCGAATTGCGTCTGCTCCACTTGACTTGGTTTATCCATGACAATGTTCACTTTACTCGCATAGATGCGATTGAAATTGGGCGATAGCTTCAGCTCAGGCTCCTCCTGCTGCTCCTGCTCCTGCTCCAGGTGCTCCTCCGTTTCCGTTTCCGGTATGGTGGCTAACTTACTAGAACTATTGTGACTACTGCAATTGCTAGAGCTACGTGGCGGGCTATCATTAGTAGTGGGTAACGTGGCAATGCAATCACTCTCTGCAGGATTAGTAGCAACAACAACGAGGAGCTTGGCGGGGGGCGCAGAGCGGAAGGTATTAGTGGTAGCGTTGGTAGCGGTAGCTGGCGTCGAGCAGGATTCGTTGCCTTTACCTGTGCTTGCTGTGCTCAATTGGGGCTGCTGCTTCTGGCGACGCTTGGGCTGCTCCTCTATGCCAAAGATGGCAGCCAATTCCTCGCTAGAATTATACTGCGAGGGCGATGAGGAGGAGCGACGCTGGCGCTCATCCACTGGGGGTCAACTGCAACGGCGGCGAAGTGGAAGGCGACTTGGGCCTGGAAGAGCTGCTCTCAATGTGATGGGTGCTCTGGGTGCTTGGCGTGCTCTGGGTGTCCTGGTTGCTCTGCGTGCTTAGTGTCAGTTTGTTGCTAGTGGTGCCGCTGCTGGTGTTGTTCTGGTGTTATACGGCGTCGATTGCACCTCATAGGATGTGGTGCTGAATGTCTTGATGGGATCTGTGCTGGGTGCATGATAATCGCTGCTCTGTGATTTGATATAATCACTGGATGAATACGGATTGAATGAGGTAATGCTGGAGGACATGGGACGACTGGCTGTCGATGGACTCGTTGATTTGGCCAGGCAATCGCTGCTGGAACTGAAGGAGCTGGCGGTTGTGGTGGCTGCCGTTGTTGGATGATGACCGCCTCCGCTCATGCTGCCGCTGGACATGCTGGGCGCTGTGGTGCGTTGATCATCCGTGCTGCTGCTGGTCATCAGTAGCGACTGCGACTGCTGCTGCTTGGCCTGACGCTCGCACTCCTGCATGATGGCATCAATCTCCTCCAGCGCCTGCGACTTGGCCTGCGCACGCGTCTTGCTGCCGCCTCCCTCTGCAATGGTATGGGAAATGAGTGTGTTGGGCGCTTCTGTGGTGCCAGTAGCATCAGTTGCTCCAGTGTGCATCATATTACATCCATTGAGATTATCATAATCATGTTCCTCGCTTGGATTGGCCAGTTCGCTCAGTTGACGCATGCAACGCACTGCAATTGCTTCGATCTTATCCGATTGTATGGGATCCAGTTTCTTGATGAGATTGGGCATAACTAGAGGTGGTTCCCCCGTCTGCTTCACCTGCAGTGCTTCATGCACTACCACAGGTGGCTCTGTGGTCACTATATCCTTCAGGATCTTCTCACACACCGCATTTGCTGCCTCGGAGACTTCATCTATGGCGCGTATTAGTTTACCCTCCTTGTGTAGCTTGCGAGGATTGGGCGGTGGAGCATCCTGCTCCCCCGCGTGTGCCTCATCTGTTGCATCGGGCAATGTCTCTAGCAACATTTGGCCACAACGTTTGGCTGCCTCCGAGACTGCCTCGATCTGCTGCAGCTCCTGCTCCAAGCGCTGCTGCTCTGCATTCATTTTGGGACGTGCCGCCGTAATCAACGCCTCGCGGCGCAGCTCGTGCAGCTCCTGGGAGAGCTTTATGCTGCTCGCCTGCGCATCCTGCGCAATCTTATTTAGGGCATCCTCCAGCAACGGTTCCGGTGTGAGACTCTTGCGCGGTGCCGGCACAGGCAACACCTTGGGCTGCAGCTCATCCTGCTGCAGGCGCTCCGGCAGCTGTGCTATGGCACCCACCTGGCTGGGATGACGAAAGGGTATGGCGGCGGCGGCGGCGGGTTTCTTCTCTCTCTCATCCTCATCCTGCGCTTTCAGTTTACGCAGCAGATCCAAGGTAGCGGGTATATCGCTAGTGCTGCTGGCATCGCCAGCCAAATTGGACATGGAACCCGCGCGCTCTATGCTCCGGGTCAGCTCCATGTAACTACTCAGATCACCCCCCGAGGGTTTGGCAGCATCACGCTGGATAAGATTGTAGATATTGGCGGATTGTGTCCGTGTGGCACGTTGCTTCTTCTGCATGGGATAAATGAAGCTGGACTTGGGTCCAGGGGGATCTTTACGCAGCGCACGCACTGCAAGATCATCTTTGACTATGTCCGGGGAGCCACTCTTCTTCTTCTGCTGGTTCTTGGCCGGCACAGACCGCTGCGCGGTTGCCTCCACATGCAGATAATCACTTTGTGGTGCTGGCACTATGGGACCCACTGGGATGCCAAAGGGAGGTTGCTTCTCCGCCGAGCGATGCGATAGATTCGATAATTGTAGATTACGATAGGCAACATCATCACGCACCGGATCAGGTTCGCCCGCCGGGGAATCCTCATCATCGTAGTCATCGGCGTGGGCCAAGGCGAACTTCTCAAAGTCACTGGGCGTGGGCATGCGTGGCTTGGGTGCGGGCTTGGATGGGATAGGCTGCTCCTCTCTGGACTGCTGCCTGAAGTCCTGCCTGGCCTCCTGCCTGGGCTGCTGCCTGGTCTCTGGCCTGCTCTCCTGCCTGGCCTCCTGCCTGACCTCCTGCCTAACCTCCTGCCTTGCCTCCTGTCTTGCCTCTCCGGCGGCTCTGTTAATCCCAGCGACTTATAGATGGCCTCCAGTTCATTGATTGCCTCCTCCAGATTGGCAGGCTTCTTGCGTGGAAAATAGAGCGGCGCTATGGCCGGCGCACTTGCCTTACGCTCCGAGAAAATGGCTGCCGGCGCCTGCTGATGCTGCTCCCGCTTCTCCGCCACATACTCCTCATATTTATTGGGCAAATCCTCGCCAGAACGTCGCTGATAATGATGTGGCATGGAGTTGGTCTTGTGCACATCACGATGACGTATTTCCACATAATTCTGACGCTCCTGCTCGCCCGGCTTAATGTGCAGGCTGCCACAGATGACATTCTCGCCGGGATTAGGCTCCGATGGAGGCGCAGGCACAACACGTTGCTGCTTGGGTTTCTGTACCTCGGAATACATGGGCATGGGATAGGCGCGCAGTTCACTCAATCTTGAACTGGAAATGGAGCGTGGTTTGGCCAAGGGTTGTGCCTGGGAGGGACGCGGAGGTGTCACTTGCTGCTGCTGCTGCTGCCAACTGTCGCTGGAGTTGGCCAGGCCGCTCTTGGAGGTGCGCAAGATGCCACTGGAGGCGGGTGGCGTTTCCAGCATGTGTATGGGCTTACGGGAACGGGGCGTGGCATCGGCAACATAATGAAAATCGATGCCATTGGGCAAAGATTTCTTGCCAGGCAGCGCATTACGCTCGGAGCGTGTAATGAAGCGACGATGATGCTGTGCCTGGGCAGGAGCACTCACAATGCTGCCACTGCCACCTGGTTGAGAGTTCAACGAATGCACCGATTGATAATGAGGCGGATGCGGTTGCCAGATGCGATCGTCGGAGACACAGCGTCCGCTCTGATCGAAGGCATAAGACACAGGACGCAGATCACCCGAGCTGGAGCCAATGTGGGAGTTGCTACCTCCTCCTCCTCCGGCAGCGGCATGCACACGCCTCAAGGGATCACGTGGTGGCGGCGGCGGTGGCAACGGTTTACTCTGCATCCTTCCACTTGCATTCTGCAGATGAATCTGACTATCGTAGCTGATGCTACGCTTCGCCTCGCTCTGCATCGTATTCTGCAGCGGACGTGGCTGCCATTGCACATAGGAGGAGCTGGCAGCTGGGGGAGCTGGAGGAGCAGCCTGATAGATGGACAGCGGCACCGGTTGCGTCTTGTAGCGATGTGGCTGCTGCTGCTGCAGGGGCGGCACACCGCCATGACTGACCTCTCCATCCCGGGAGAGTCGCTTGTAGTAACGTTCATTGCGTGCCGCACGACTCCTTCTGCTCTGCCCTGCTCCTGCTCCTCCTGCTCCTCCATGCAGCGCCTGCCCGCCACTGTGTATGCTCTCATCGCTGCGATATTTGGAGAAGGTGCTGGAATTGAGAGAGATGAGTTCCTCCTCTGCGCTGGAGGCCTGCAGCCTGCTGCCACGCTGCACCGAGCGGGATTTGTGCGGCGGCGGCGGAGGCTGCTGCTGTCGCCTGTCCAGGGAGTTGCTCGACTGGCGGCTGGCGTAGTAACCCGGCTGATTCTGATAATAGGGTTCAGGAGGCACCATTTCCACGGGCAAAAAGAACTCATTGTCCACATGTGGAGGCAGAGCTCCTGCTGCTCCTGCTCCTGCTCCTGCTCCTCCTCCTCCTCCTGTTACAATGTGATCGAATCCCAGCGATTTATTGCTGCCTCTGCCGCCTTTCCCTTTCGTCTTAGACTTGGACGCACTCTGTCGCTGTGCCGGCACAAAACCCGCCTTACGATCCTCCTCACTTGAGCTGCCACTGCAATCCAACGCAGCCGCAGCCGCTGCAGCTGCATCCTCATCCTTCTTCTTGCGAAAGAGTCGTCCGAAAGACCATTTCTGTTTACCCGTCAATTGCTGTGCGGAGCCACTCAAGCTGTGTGGATGATGATGTGGATGATGCTGTCGCAGTCGCTCCATTTCCACCTCCTCCTCCTGCTCCTGCTCCTGCTGCTGCACCCGCTCCTGCTCCTTCTGATAGGGATAGTCGGTAATCTGTGATGTTGTTGTTGTTGTGATTAGTTTCGTATCGTTCTTGTTGTCTTCCTCGTGCTGCTCATGGGTTAAGCCGTGCAGCTCCTTGGGCAGCGGCAGCTGTGGACGCCAAGTGGTTTGAACAGTCTGCAAGAGAGAGAGAGAGAAAGAGAGAGAGGGAGAGAATGATTAGTTACAGTGCGAAAGAGAACTCAAATTAATTTGAAAATCAAGATAAATTCGTAGTTTTATTTGCACTTAATGGGTTAAGCCTAGAGTGCTATGTATCGTATTGTTGTGTTACTCAGGTAGAAAATAGATAAGATTTCTTTGTTATTAACTTGGCTCTAAGTCAGAGCCGCAGATAAAAAACAAAAGAACAACAAGGCTAAAGAAACTATAAAAAACGAAAGAGGCAGCGACAGCTCTAACTGTCGATGAGCATGTTGGGTTTATGTTTGATACCCTAACTAGGGAGGGGTTTAGAGGTACTATGAGGTACCATAAGACACTATATCAAGTTGGGATTCCATATATCTAAGCTAAGACTGATAATGTCATCTAAAACCCGCCTAGTTCTCCCTCCAAGTCAGTTAAGGTGGCCCCTTGGACTGTGACTAGATATGGAGGTTTTCCTACATATTTTAAACCAGAATATATCGTAGATATAGCTTATTTTTTGAGGTATATATATATGCTACAGTTTCATAAATATAACTACTCGAAAGTAGTCTAATTTCATAGTTTCTTTAACACAAACTCAGCCAGGAAGGCAGCTCAGACTTTCCACAGATCATACCAAGCTAAAGATCTAACCCAACCGCTTTAAGTGCTCTAATTTAGATTATATATTAAGCAAAGTTTAAAAACCTCAAACAGCTTGCAAGAGCATACAAAAGTCGTCTAATTCCACAGCTTCTCAAACCTCTCTAACATTTCTAGTCTTTATATATTTAATGATCTCGCGCAACCTTTACATGACAACTACAATAGAGATAGAGATAGATATACTATGCTGCCACAGGGTCATTGGTCTCTCTCACTCACTATCTCTAGCTTTATCTTTCTATCTGCTGTTTGCCTTCTGCACTTGACGTACTTATTATATCTCTTTCTCTCTCTCTCTCTCTCCGCGCACTTTGCAATTCTTTATCAATCAAGAGCAAATTTACATACAACTTGAAGAGCTCCCACGACTTGTACGTGAATTTAGAATAGCTCAGTCTATACCTCTCTCTTTCTAGACGGAAGCAACTGATTATCATACAATTTAGATACTTAGCATAATACTAATTGCTTCGCAGAATTTGCAAGACGAAAACAAATTGAGATAGATTAAAGCTGAAGGAAGGGAAAATCTTATCAATCAGAAACTTACAAAAGATAAGGCAAACTAATAGTTGATAAATTTCGCAGCTCTTTAATCTTATCTCAAGTTCAATTTCAGCAAATTGCCGCACATAAAAAACTAATTAATTTCACTTGGTTTTCCACACTCATTTCAATTTCAATTTCAATTACGAAGACGAAGACGACGACGAGGAAAATAAACAAAATTGCGTGTGAAATTCAATTTCTTTTTCTCTGGTCTCTCTGGGTCTCATTTTTTTCCGAATTTTGTTTATAGAATCTGGGGAAAAGAAAAAGCTCTAAAATTGGGCGTGGGATTCATATTGTAGATGAGGCATCATTTCCGCTGCTTACGCCATTGAAAAGACGCTCATCAACCATATACCATACCATCCACCATATAGGCATATTTCATATTTCATTTTTCACATGGCAGATTCCATAACCAGAGAGAGAGAGAGGGTTACACTTGTATCTTATTAATAACTCACTGAGGGCGAAGGGTTTATTATAAACAAATAAAGTGAAGATCAGCATAAACATGATATCGCAGGGGATCATCACGCTGTGAATCGAATGACATTCGATATGCTTTGAGTGCCTTATTGAGGATCATTACGCATAGAACACATAAATAATGAGATAATGAGCATGTTGAGGCCTTACAGCGGGATCAGTTGGAGACAAAGATCATTTTGCAAATTGAGATCGTATGTCAGCAAGTTCTGGAGAAGGAGAAAAAAGGCAGAAGATCATTTACTCAAGATCATGTGTCAATAGGCAAAGGTGTGAGAAGAAAAGCGAAGAGATCATTGAGGATCATAGAGGTCAAGCATATTCCAGATTACAATCTTAAGGCCACAGAAAGATCACAGAGAATCCCCTGTAGCTTATCAGCTTTCACAGCTATAACGAATCAGCGATCTACAGAGCCACGATCACTTTACAAACTGATCTATACTACCCAAACAGAGATCAACAAACGATCTGCTGTTAAATAAAGATCACAGTGAATCAAGAAATCATATCAATAGAAGATCATCAAAAAATAGTGCTATGATCGCTTCAAAAACTAATGCAAACTATTTTAAATATCCCACAAATTCCCGATTAAATCAGAAACTGATCGAGCGATACGATCGTGCAACTCGAAATGTCTATTTCAGCCCCCACTTAGACAGCATTTCGACACGTGTCATGTGGTTGCATTTACAACATTTGTCCACAATGATTTATGGATTGTGCTGCGATCTACGATCTCGTATAAAAGTGACTCAGTTTAAAGTCAAATTAAAAATTTCTTTTAGCCTTTTTTCAGCCTTTTTTTTATTTTTGGTAGTGTTGAATCTATGTAAATTACATAGTGAATTTGAGAATTTATGGCGTCGCAAACAGCTGCGTAATGTCGGGCAAAATGCCAGGGCACAAATCACTCATACGCAGTGAGGAGCAACGCGTGCCTTATGGCGTAAGCAGGAAAAATAACAATAGACACAACAAACACACACACACACAAACTAAAAATAAACTACGCACAGTTCCAGTCTTACAATACAAGAAGAAATTTCAATTCAAAATCTTCTTTTTCGATATTATTTTTCTCCTTTTTTGGGGGAATCGTAAGCAGCCTGGTAAATCTTGTATGAATTGCGAAAAAATCTATGTGAAAATTTAAAAATAAATATTGCCGCTAGTTTTTAGCGGGATTATTACGCGCGTTTCCCGAAAGCCTTCCGCGTTGTAGAGACGCCTTAACCGAACTGATTATAGGGCAGGAAAAAACCGTTGCACGATCAGAAAAATGCGCCCCCTACATAGAGCTTTTGCCCCAAAGCTCTGCGGGATCTACAAAAAGAGTGTGTCAGCTGTGATATTTAAGAGAACCAAAGTAAATAAAAGAGAACCGGCAGTATTTCAATTAAGTAAATCGTAACAGAAATCGAAATGATTTTCCATTTAGTTTTTAGAGATCATTAAAATTGGATTAGCTACGTCGAGGGAGTCAACGAACTTCCCTATAGAAAGACCGAAAGTGTTGCGTGATCAGAGAGGGAGAGAAACTTGGGATATTTGTAGAATTTAAGTAAATAATGGAATTCAATTAAAATGCCCCACATCACATCACATCATACACGCTATAAGAAATGAAGAAATGTGTCAGTTTTGTTTTGGCTCGTTAATGTCACGATGAGTCCTACTGAGTGATCTAAATATAGACATAGCATAAAGGTGAAAAACTTGAAAATGTTCTCGCAGCTTTTTCGAAAATGGGAACAACCACATAATACGAGGGTCGTTTGATAAGTCCGTGACTTTTTGAATAAAATATATTTTTTTCGTCAAAGAAGCGTTTTATTTCTCAACATAATCTCCTTTTAGCTCTATACATTTAGTCCAGCGTTTTTCCAATTTTTTTATTCCTTCCAAATAATAGGTTTTCTCAAGGCCCTCAAAATAGTCGTTTGTTTCTGTGATGACCTCTTCATTTGACCCGAATCTCTTACCGCCGAGCCATTTCTTCATGTTTGGAAACAAAAAATAGTCACAGGGGCTAAATCTGGAGAATATGCTGGATGGGGTAGCAGTTCGTAGCCCAATTTATGAAATTTTGCCATGCTGACTACACCGTGTGCACCCGTGCATTGTCCTGATGGAACAGCACTTTTTTTCGCCAAATGCGGTCGTTTCTGCTTCAAATCAATATCGAATCTGTCCAAAAGCTCTGAATAATATTCGCCGGTGATCGTTTTACCCTTTTCAAGGTAATCGATGTGAATGATACCTTGTGCATCCCAAAAACTGTGGCCATGACCTTGTTGGCCGACAGACCCACCTTGGCCTTCTTTGGTGCACGTTCACCCGGAGAAACCCACTGTCTTGATTGTTCTTTGGTCTCTGGTGTGGTGTGGTGGATCCATGTTTCGTCTACGGTAACGAAACGGCGCAAAAATTCGTTTGGATTGCGGTTGAACATCGCCAAACACTCCTTTGAAATGGTCACACGGTTGCGCTTATGGTCGTGTGTGAGCAATCGCGGCACCCATCGCGCGGAAAGCTTTTTCATGTCCAAATATTCATGTAAAATGTGATGTACCCGTTCAGTTGAGATGCCTACAGCCTCAGCTACCTCACGCACTTTCATTCTCCGATCATCCAATATCATTCCATGGATTTTGTCGACGATTTCTGGCATGACGACCTCTTTTGGGCGACCTGAACGTTCGGCATCACTTGTACTGGTACGACCACAACGGAACTCAGTAAACCATTTCTTAACCATTGAAATTGATGGTGCAGAGTCCCCATAATATTTATCAAGTCTTTCCTTGGTTTCGGTGATGGATTTTTTACGCAAAAAATAATGCTTAATTAGCACACGAAATTCACTTTTTTCCATTTTCGTTAAAATTCACGAGATCGTCTGCTTTCAATGCCTATAAAACGCAAACCAAAAAACGCAGCTTTCTCAAAATTTTACAGTCAGCTGTTAATCGATAACTGCTGACAGGAGCAGTGTTGTATTTAGAGCAGGTGCGCGGCAAATACAAAAAGTCACGGACTTATCAAACGACCCTCGTATATCTCTCTCTCTCTCTCTCTCTGCCTGTTGTAATGCGGAAGAAATTTGCGCGCACAGACAGAGAAAAGTAAAAGTAACATTTGCTATAAAATACTGCACTATATATAGAGTCAGATATACCATATAGAATTTGCTATAAATAGTTACTAGTAATATGGGTCAGTGGGCAAAGTTTTGGCAAGTTGTGCAGCCTACACTGGCAGAAATTAAGCAGCAAGTTAACTCACAGTATTCTCACTGTATTTATAGCTGCCATTCAAGGCCTGCCATAAATCGGTGTGAAATAATTCGAATCCTAATTAAATTGGGCCAACATCAGCATCAGCATCATCATCATTTGCAGCTGTTTCAAATTGAAAAGTTAATGAACTGAAACTGCAACTCATTCTCGCTCGTTGTTTATGATTTTCTGCTTAATTAGCGCAACAAAAATTGCATTATATAGTACTATATAAATCAGAGTTTATTTATCGAGGCATCTCGCAAATACTATAAAAGTTTAATGACTTTAAACTTATTTTATTTTTTGCGATATGTTTAAACGAAAACTCTGACATTCTGTCAGGCAGATACACTGCAATTTATTTTACTCAATTTTAATCGGAAAGATTGTCTCATTAACATATTTTATTTGAAAATATATTATATACCCCAAAATTCCAGCTATATAAAGTGTGTCATAGCACAGCAAACCGCAAATGCAAATAAAACGTGAATGAATCTTCATCAATTCTTATGAAAATAACCTAAAGTTGTGAAGGTTTCTAACTAAAAAACACCCTACATTATATATAATATTAATAAGAGTTGACATGCTAAATTTAAGAACTCCAGCTGCTATAATACTCAAGATTCACGAGAAAAAACGCTCCATATTTTATTATATTATGTAAATTAGAAGTGACAACATTAATTCAGGAACTCCTAAAAATTTTCATGCAAAACAACCGTAAGTTGCTCAAGTCTAAAAGGTTTCCTATAGGGAATGATAATTGGAATTGACATCATCAATTTACTCACTCGATTCTATACATAATTACACAGATGACTTGCTATTATACAACGCCCTTAACTATCTGTAAGACAAATCTTTTGATCGCCAAGGTATAATTATGGAAATGTCTATACAAACAAGAAAGCGCCGCAAGAATCTTTACTGTAAATGTCTTTATCAATAGACCCAACAGATTGATGAAGCTTTGACCCATTTCTGATTCGAAAGTTTTTGGCATCAAATTATATAATATCAAAGAAATTTCCGACAGACGGAAGATGAAGATGAAAAAGAGAGAAAGGGAGAGAGAGAGAGAAACAGGTGGGCATGTTTCCACTTAGTCGACTGCTTAGCTAATTCATTAGGGATGCTACAAGTTTCAGAAGAAACCAACAATACAATGGTACGGGAGTTCTGGGCCCCATGCATAATCTATACTAATTTCATAGACCTCAAACCATGGTGAGGTCAATGACAGCTGAACTGACCGGTCAACTGGAAAAAAAGGAGTTAGAAGAGGGAAAAAGAAGAAAAAAGACTTCAGGAAAAACTGAAAAATGGTTTTTCATTTATGCACAGCACGTGTTGCATACTCCGTAGAGAAGGAAGGGGTATCTATTTGTTTATACAGCACGGCTAATGAACACTGCGTGATATTGTATTGCATTGCGTGAGTGCACATGGGGGCGGCAACAGGAAGTTTAGAGCTGCATATCATACATATTATATATCTTTTTGGGCATTTTTAATTATGTGAGCTTCAAGGCGGAAAATTATGTAAGAAGCGTGAAAATTTCAGCTTGAAATATTCAAAAACTTCGCCTGCAAATTACCAATTAAAAAGCAGCCAAAACCAAGCAAAATTTCGCCATAATTCTGGCAAACTATTTTGCATATATCTTTCCCCATAGAGTACGAAAAGAAATTAACAGACAAAATCCAAAACTCGTCGCTTTCCATTTCATGTGTGTGCGCGACGGCCAATAACCTTTTTTTTGGCCAAAAAGCCGCTAAAAAAACCAAGCTGCCCAACAGATATTTGACACGCAGAGATCGCGATGAGAAAGACGGAGAAGGGAGGTGAGATTATATTGTGCATTTAGTTATACAAACTTTATTATGATTTTTTTTTTTTTTTTCATTCAACTTTCACTGGATATCATTAATTTTCACCCAATTCGTACGCCAGAGGGCGCAGCTCAACATGATATAAATCGATTTTTAATTGCCCCAAAATGTGCGTTGGCTTTACTCTTTTCCATGTTTCTCAAGCAGGTGTATTTTGATTTTTTTTTTCTTTGAATATCACATATGAAAATTGCCGAAAGCCTTAGCTAATTTGTAGTATTTATATATTTATAAAAAAAAAAAGCTAGAGATTTACATAATTACGCAAAAGTGTTGAAAAGTTTTCAATACAAACTAAATGATATTCGATACGAGACGTGGGAATCTCCAGAGATTGTGAATGAACCTCAAGTGACAGAGGAAGCAGAAACTTCACTTTCCTGACAATAATTTCGTTTGTTCCGTTTAACAGCGCAGTTCTTTTATAAGAATAAGGGGGAGGTGTGAGGTTTGTTTTGCTTTTTCATTTACATTTTGCGCAATTAAAACATCAAACCGTGTAATTTTTATGGGGTGCCTTAGGTCTGGAAGCTGAACAAACACACAGGCCAAGAGAGAATACACAACACAAAAAAAAAAAGCCAGAAAGCATCATAAAGATGTGAACGCATGTTTACCTCCAAGATATTAATGAGTTTTTGTTGAGTGAAATACCCTGTAATTAGGTCGAAAGACTTGAGAAACTCTTTAAGCGCAAGGTGAACTCTAATTTCAATTATAAAATATATCTTCAAGGTTATAATTAATTTTGTATAAAGCGATTTTAGATACTCCCCAAGCCAAAATATCATCGTAGACTCTCTGCATTCCTTTTATAAGGTATCTCTGCTTTTTTATACCCACCTCAATCCCTTATATAAACATCGTACTCTACAAAAGCTCATAAAGCGTAACATTTTCTGTTAACAATGCATTTTTTTGCACGCTTTTTGGCCTTTTCTTTTTCTTTCTCTTTCTCTCATTGTTCAGCTTGTTAACTACTTTTTTGGATCTTGCTCTTTGTGTTTCTGTTTTTTTTTATCAGTTTAACAAGCTATTAACACGTTGCGACCGCGACTCTGAAAACTCCCCAGCAAGACCTTGACCCAGCACCGAGTTCCAAGCGTTCCAAAAATTCAATGTTAACTGGGCGTTTTAGCCAAGTCTTACTAAGGTTTCGTTTCATTTTTGGGTAATTGTTTTAAATGGGGTATTACCTTAAAAAAAACAGAAATTATTTGCACGCAAAGTTCAGAGACGTGCGCGTTTATTTCCGTAATTTTATATAGTACACTATACTACACAAGTTGTGTATAGCAATTGCCCCCCTATAAACAAAACAAAAAAAAAAGCCGAAAAAATTCACATGCGCTTCTTTTGTTTATATTGCACATAATACCAGAGATCCGAAGGCGTATTACGTAGCTCAGTTTTTTCGGTCTGTGAATAGACTTTTGCCAAATGTATTTCGCATTGAGATGTGCGCCAGGGATTATGGAAGAATAAATGTAGACATATATATATAGTAGAGTTTATTTGTATAATAATAAATTTGTTGTTTATTATGTTATGGTTGTGAAACTTGGGGAATGGGCAGAGGGTTCGCTTGGGAGAGAATGTGTGAATTAAGACTGAAAACTGGGCGTGTTTCTTGAACATAATTACTATGGGATTGTCAGCAAATTTTGTACACAGATAGTTATAATAGTTTTAAGCATGTACAATTAATTTTATAACATTTGTGTAAGAATTGTGGATTATAAATGATTTATATTCTGCAGAAAATGGAAAATTCTTATGGAATTGTCAACAAATTTCGTGTTTAGTTTGCTATAATATTTTTAAATATGTAGACTGAACTTTTAAAAAGAAAGAGAAAGAATTGTGGGTGATAACTAAGTTTTGCTCTATGTAAAGTAATCTTTCTGTACATTTTACACTGTAGAGCAAGTGTTAAGTTTGATTATTCACTTTGCTCTTGTTTATTTTTACAAATTTTCAGCTTTCCGCGTAAATTTTCTAATGTTCTTCCATTTTCATTTTCAGTTTGTTGAATTTTCTTCTGACAGTTCGCAAAATTTTGTGTGTGTCTTGGCAGACGTACAGAACTTGAGAGAGTGAGCGAGAATAATGTGCACTATATAGACAGATCTATAGTACGTATATATGTAGATGCTGTATCTATACCTGCGAGTTGTTGGCAGTTGAAATAGTGAATATCGAATGCTTCACAAGTGAATCACTCAAAATCATTCACACACACACAAATCAGAATTTGATTTTTTTTGGTATATTAAATATAAAATGTATAAATTAATGTTTATCATGCTGAGTTTTTTTGTTGCTTATTTTAATCGACTTTGGGGCAAGGCCAAGAGGCATGTGATGTAGAAGGAAACACGTAATTTGCGTGCGCTTCAATGGGTTAAGAGAACAGACCAAAATCATGTTATATAAAACATAATTGCAGTGGCTTTTGCATCCTACTAGCCGGAAGCGAATGCTTCGCATTTCCGGCCAACTTCAACTGGAACTGGAACTGTTCTAGGTAATTGAATCGGTCACAGAGCATGCGATTACGATACGATATACGATATAATCATAGAGATGCAGTACAAACTGAGTACACGTGTGCCAAATCGTAACGTCAATCTGTCAGTACCCCTAACCGTAAACCTCCCCTTGTCTGGGGCTCCCTCCCCCCCTGTGCTGACAGCTGTTCTACATTTTAAAATACTGTGAATGTGTTTTATGTGTATTTTATGGCCCAAGGTGCGACCCTCGTGCCGCATTAGTTGCAATTATTGTGGCCTCTTGACATTCTTCTTTATACACACCCATTCTCCATCGCCTTTTCAGCACTTACGCACTATCGATTTGGGCCCCAACTATAAAGTCTATCGATTAATCATATAAGCCAACATACACACACATCATTAACAGGCAATACACGCTGCAATCGAGCCGGATGAACTTGCCTCATTTGGGCTAAAGTAATTGTTATTGAAACTAATTGGATTGAAAGCTTAAAAAAGCAACAATTACGCACTTTTCTCTCTCTTTCTCTTCCCTGGACCTGCCTCAAGATCTGTGAATTGTATACGATTTCTTTGGAAATTGTTGTAATTTTTATTTATCCATAAATTTTTATAGTTTACCACGTTGTGTGGCAACTCTATTATAGTGCACATGCTGCACATGAAATCGGAATTAAAAATGCTATAAAATATACAGTGTAGAGCGTGTACAGTGGGCACTGCCTATGAAGAACGTAGGAGTAGAAAGGCAAAAAGGAAAGACTTAAGAACTCGATTATAATTAGTTAATCTAAACGAAAAACTTAAGATAACTTTACTATAATTCACTTTAGGCTATCAAATTACTATTTCCTCTCTCGATTTTCCTCACTGTACTCAAGCCACAATTCCACAATGATTTTCTGTAATTTTCCATTATATGTACTTTACTCTCCGATTTTCTTCTACTTTTTACGAGATTTTTACAGTCTCTGTAGTTGTTTTTTTTGTTGTTGTTGCAACATCAGCATCACGTAATAAATTTCATTATGACCACAGAAAATGGTTCGTACGAACGTATTATAAAGAAAAAACTATTTACAAAATAATTGAGTAATGGAAAAAAAAACTAAAAAAAAATAAACCGAAGTTTCCTTTCAGCTTATCAGTAAATAATTTACAGAATTTAAGTAAAGAGGGGAAAGGCTTGATAAGAAATTGTTTTTCAATTCAATTTATTATTTTTTCTCTTTCTTCTCCATCTTTCAACTCCATTGGCAATGCCTTTCAAACTGTCCCCCCATATAACAATTACACAATAACCTACTCCAACATGAGTCGCATGTCGCAGCCAATAAAAGTCCATTTCATCAATGTCAGAGACGGTATAGTATGGTATAGTATAATATATATGGTTGTCTGGGAACCCATAGCCGACTCTTTGTGGCTTTTATTTTCGGTAAACAACACGTGCGGCAATTATACCGAAGCTCAATAATTTTGCTTAATAATGCAACAAACATTGATTGAAAGCGTTAGATGGAATACGTTGTTGTTGAGGGCCAATCGAAACGATTATGGTCATTAGCCAAAAGAAAAAAACTGTTTTTGATTGATACAAACGGAAATAGATTTGATAGACAGGCAAATCGTGCTCCTAGGCAAAGATTAGTTAGAGAGAGAAAAACTACTTTAGATGAGCTCGCAGACTCTTGAAATTGGAAATAAATTAGCATTTTTGTAGTCAGTTTAAATAGTAAGTATACTAGAACAACTATGTATAGCACTTAAAAGTCATATTAAGCAATTATACCAAGTTTCATAACTCTAGACATAGAGGCAGCCCAGTTCACATAGTTTAAATTGACTACCTGCCGTTTCCGACTATAGTAATATTTACTACCAACATTAATTCAATCTAATAAATTGCCTAAGCCAATAAACTTTTTTTTTTTTTTGGTTTATCATCGCATTTAAGTCGATTTTTTATTAGGCTAGTTAGTTTTTTTTTTTTTTTACAAGTTTACCAGCCTATTGAACATTCGCATCAATTAACTGAACAAACAGATATGTATGTAGTATGTGTGTAGCTTGGGGGCCTTGCCTTGCCTGGGGTTTCATGTCTAACTGCTGGCTCTGGCCTTAGTCATGCCAAGTTTATCACGACGAAACAAGTTTACCGAATCAAAGTTATCGAATTACATATTGGCTCTACGTGCGTCAGGCCACTAAGTTCCGCCTATGAAAACGATTCTAATGTAACGCGAGAAACTCAAGAAAAATAGAAAACAAATACGAGAATAAAAACAACTTATAATAATCGAAAAGGCCTGATTGAAATTCATGTTAATACGCCCAGAAAACTGTCTTCCAAAATCGCTGACTAAATGCGTTACGAGTCATTGCATTTAGCCACGCCCCTTCCCCCCCAAAAAATGCCGACAATGAACTTGAACGTCCCTATATAAATTTATTCAAATCAAAACCAGAGACAAAAAGGTTTTCTTTCCCCCTACATGTTATTGATAAGCCATGAAATGTGAATGTCAAAGATAAATCATGCAACACGCAGACAAAAGAGAGAGAGATATGGGGGGATAGTTCAGCTCAGAGTGTGGAGAAGTTCCACTAGTTTTACAACAGGTAAAGAGAGAGAGAGAGAGAATTTTTGTTTTTTTATTCTTCTACCTCATCTTCTTCTTTTTCAACTGTTTTCCAAGGAATTACAGAATCCTGCATACAATACAGGCAGGTACAGGTTGCTCATGAGGTTTAAGGTGTGTTTTATGTTGTCAGCTCATAAAAAAGAGAGAAAGAGAGAGAACCCGAAAGAGAATTGAAAATATAATGCCCAAAAGGGGTTCAAAGTCAATTCGATTCTTTCCAACTTTAATTGCGTGCACTGTGCCCATGTTTCACATACATAAAGGACTTAAAGGTAATTAAAATGATACATTTTCTGTCATTTTTATTGGTTGCCACGCCCATTTCGAAATACCAAACAGGGACAGGCCCAGTACAAATTCCTAACCTAACCCGCTCAGGGTAATTACTTAGCAACGGTCAGTTATAGGATCACATTGCAAATGACTCGTTACTCTGGTAACAACGTTGTCTCGAATCCCAAACCCAAGCTGAACCACACCCAGACTCAGGCACAGACCCAAACACAACCCAACGTTACTTGAGATCTGTGAAATGCAAAAAAAAAAAAAAAAACAAGATCAAGTCACATTGCATTGACTTCGCGTAGGATCATTGAAGTGTAAATGTAGAGCAAATCAATATCAATATCAATATAACATAATATCATGTTGAATACAAACTTCTCGCATTTCCAGCAACCCAATGAAGTTGTTGACCCACTATAACTAACGGACCTAAGATCAAGGTCCAAAAAAAAAAAACTAAAACTCAACTCGAAAATTGTTTGAAAGATCTAATCGCGGCCTGTGTCATCGTTGTTGTGCCCTCTTTCGAGGCAGGAACCTTATCGCTAAGACCGCAGATCATTTGTCATTTGTGTCATATATTATATGTAGTATTTTTTGTTGCCTTCTCGAACTGTTGTTATTGTTTAGTTTGGTGTGGCATCTTCGTTTTGAAATGTGTCTGAAAATTGAGTAATCTTTGGGCGAGTTGCGATGGGTAAGCTGAGATTAGCAGGGGTTTCAAATGGGAATTGAGAATTGCGGGATGACAAAGTCAACAGAGAAAGAGAGAGAGAGAGGGAGAGAGAGTTCAAGTAGTCAACTGGAATGCAGACATATATGAGGAGTTATTTTCAATTGAAAATCAAAATAAAATAATAAAAACTTGTCTGAAGATTAATGTTTCCCTTGGTAATTTGATGATTCACAATAACAATTGCGCATTACTCTTTTTATGGCCTTCTCAACATTTCGCATTCAAATTAGAGAGAGAGATACGATCACTACTCCCTTGACACCTTGAGTATCTCTTCAAAGTCTCATCTCTTGCCTTTCACATCGATTATACAATTAACTAATGGCTGCAACAATCGTTTAGGCAGTTATCATTACAATTTGATATGGGGTAGGCAGAGAGAGAGACCCACCAAGGAGCAACAAGTCTCAAAGAGTCGCAAACAAGTCGCATCTTAGCCACAACCCACGTTCAAAACCCGCAGGTGGCCCACAAATTGTTGACAACGCGTTGGCGTTAAGAGGAAAAAAAAGAAATTGCTCTCGTATTGATTTGATTTATGTTCGACAAAGACTTTTTGCAAACTCACAGTAAAAAAAAAAAAAAAATTGGGTTAATTGTTTGAAACGTTTAAAAGGGTTCAAGACATAAATAGAATAGATCGTAGGCCGTAAGAAATCATGTGGGAGCAGAACGAGAAACCTTGAAAATAAACAAGTCAAAGAAAGCCTGGGAAAGAGCTGACAAGAATCTATAGCTTCAAGAAAATTTAAGAGATGAAACAATCTAATTATCTAGTTATCTATGTATCTGTCTATATAAAAAAGCTTATACAATATTGAGCAAATCCTAATATATTTTTATATAATACGCATTTCGTGCGCAACTTCAGGTGTTAAAGACTTGCAAAAGTTTATAAACAAAGGCTTATTTAAACGCTTCATAAATCATGGAAATAGGTTGCATAGTACAGATTAAACGCTACGATGAGCATAGAGAAATTTGCATGGAAACTCTATTAGCCCAGAAATGTGACGAGTGTGTGTAGCGAACAGTTATCGCGAATATGGGGAGTTTTAGCTAGGAAATTTGCTTTATTTTAGCTTATTTAAAGACCTTTAGCTATGAAATTTGCTATATATCTAGTTAAATTATTTCTTTTAAATTTTATAAAGGAAAAAACTACATTAGATAGCAGGTTTCGCTAATATTGTTAATTTTCCTCATGATATTTGATATATTTATGTGATTTCGTAATGAAATTTGATATACCAGTAGATTATTTACACCTCTCTATTCTTCTTATAGAAAAAAGGCAGCTTAGAAATAAGTTCTCGCTGATATGGAGAGTTTTAACTATGAAATAGGGTATAACAGCTTGAAACATTCTTTTCTTTGGTATATACACCCGTTTTTTCCTCATCAATATATTCAATTAGAATGTTATTCGCAACAGAAATCAATCTAAAGTTTTCATACAATTAAATTCCTTTTGTTTGGGGCCCAGAAAGAACAGAACTGCAGTCTTGATGGAAACTACCGTTAAATTGTTTTTTTTTTTGGCATTCCTTTTTACCATTTTGGTATTTTTGTTTGTTCACATTGATTAAATGCATTGATCATTAAGAGAGTTCTAAGCTTAGAAAAAATACTCTATACAAGAATCAAGCAAACTAGTTTAGACAAAGGCAGCAGCAGCAGCGACTTCTAGAGATAGCGGCAGCTTCCTGCCATTAGACAGAGCCGTAGCTAACCGAAGCGAACCGAACCGTTGGCCAGATGAATGCTGAAGGTAAGCCACATTTTCGACACCGAAACCCAACACACACACACACACACAGATACCAAGACACCTGCTGTTGGCCAAGCCAGGCCGTTAGCCAAGACAATGGAGCTGGCTACAAAGCTAAGAGAGAGAGAGAGAGAGAGAGAGAGGGAACTACGTCTTGGTATGCGCTTTATAATTGCACTGCGAAAACTGACCCACTTAGTGGTAACACGATGCAGTTGTTAGCCAGCATCAGCGTCAGTTTTATAAACATTTTGGTAACAAACACACACACACACACACCCACACACCCAGTTAACCATGCTAATTGAGCCTGCTACGGTAGCTCAAAGAGCCCAAAAAGCTGAGGGCGCTTAAAAGCCCGCAGAACCACAAAGAAAAGAAATGAGGAAAAAAAAGTAGGGGGAAGATTGTAAGCTAAAAGAGCTGAAAATGCATTTGAAAAGGGGAGAGCTGCAGAGATAATACCCTATAATTTATGTGCAACAATACGGAAAAATTAATGCGACACGTTCACAAGTCTTTGAACTTTTAATGCGTTTCGAAAGTTCTTTTCCGTAAAGCTACCGAGCTGAAGAGCAGAAGAAGAAATAAATATATAGAGAGAGCTTATCTACCCAGAACTAGTCACATGTTCATTTTAACTCATCTAACTCACCTAGCTTTATTTAAAGTTTTTTTTTTTTCGATCATTTCTAAACTTAAAAAAAAAAAAATATTAAAACTAAACTTCCAAAGTATTCTTAATAAATTATTTGCATCTCCCTCCCGCCCGCATCTTGAAAAGTATGGACACATTGCGTCAAACCTATAATCGACTCTTTAGAAAAGAACAGATCGTAGAAAATGATGTAGATCACGAAGCACAAAGAGTGATAGAATTATTGCAACAACGCCAGAGGGCGCCACTCGATGGTGATCTCGATGATGAGGATGCCAGGAATGGTAAGGAATGCTTGATATGTTCTCAAAAACCATATTCTATTTCATATAGTTATTATGATTCACCTCCTAAGCAACTGGTGCATATAACATCGGTGAAGAGGGGCCCATTAACTATCGCGTGGAATTGCTCAATTTCATGGATCGCAATGGACCCAAGGGTTTCACTGATAAATTCCAAACTCTCATGCCCTTTCTGGCCGCCAGTCTGATCTCATGGCCAAGCTATTGGCTATGGCGAGGATATAATTGGCAGACAAGACGACGCTCTGAACGCATCGGCGTGTATATACATCGGGTGAGTTATATGAGTTATTCGAATCATTTCAAGTTAATCGATAACTTGAAATATGCCAATCATTTGAATAACTTGAAAAAGTTCAAATCACTGCAACTATTCAAATCCTAATTAGAACTATATAAGTAATTCCACTCGAAAAATTCGAATATTCGGAATCATTTGTATAACTCGAATCATTTGAATCCTTTGCAAGTAATTCAAATAACTCGCAAGACTTAAACTAATTCGCATTTCCTTCATTTCGCAGACTTTTCAACATGCCAAGGTTATGCAGTTAGCCATATTGTCTTTGGGCCTTCTAATGGCCACCATACCCCGCATATCCAATAATTCATTAGATGTGCAAGACATCAGTTATGAATCCAACAATCAGGATGATTCCGATGATGATTAGATGCAATTTATTTCTATTGGAAGAGCAGGCTATGCCAAATTATGTTTTGAATCAATACTGAATACTAAGCTTTAGTTTTTTTAGTTTACACGTCAAAAAAAAAAACAAAAAAAATAAAACAAATATTTTGGATAGAAACTTTCATTTCTGGCTGACACAATCAAACAAAATTTTTGTGTTTCCCTCAAAAAAAAAAACTCAAATTCCGATTAAGCAGTATGGGCGTTACAGACTATCTTGTAAACATTAAGGATTGGACTCTCCATAAATTATGGAAGGGCAAAAATGACGATGAATTGAATGCACAGCATCTCCCAAACTTGGGCGAGGATATACGAAAAGTGGTGCAAACGCAGGAATTTGAGAATGTTATGAATTCAGCATCGCCATTTCTATTAACCTGTTTGGGTGCCTGGCCAGGTTATTGGATATATCGAGGATTTGATTATCATTCGCATCGTCCGTATGTGCCGCTGCCCATGTACATTCGACAGGTAAATATACTTCCTCCCTTTGATTTATTCTTTCTAATATCGTTTCATTTTTTCCAGACCTTCTATCAAGCAAAACTTTTGCAAATAATTATTATGATGGCAGGAATCGTACACATTGTTAAGGAACAGAACACCGCGCCAATGTTTTCGAGGAGAAATTGAAACAAAAAGAAAATAATACAAGTAAAAGAAAAAACTTGGAAATGATAGACTAATTTTTATTGGGATCTCAAGCTTACTATTCTAAGAAGCACCTTTTTAACGCCTTTCGTATAAGGCTACGATCCCATATTCACATAATCTTCATAAAATTGTATAACAAGCAAGTAAATGAAAGCTACAGTCGATTTCAACCAACAATTGTATACCCTATCTTTTATTTAAAAAAAAAAAAACACTTCCTAAACAACAATTTGCTTTCTCGCTCCAACTCACAGCGAAGCTCCTCAACCTTAATATCTTCTGTATTATTTGTCCAATTTTCTTGAAATTTTGGGATAAGGGTGTATAAAGCATCTATATGTCTACCCAAGCAGTATACACATTGTGAGTTCTTTACTTTACTATAAAATTGCATATTTCCGATTTGCGTAGGCGATGGGCGTTGCATCAAAAATTTAAAGCAAACTTCTTCTGCGCATGATATACAGCAGCATTCTGACAAAATTTGGTATACCTAGCTCCTGTGATAGCTGAGATCTATGTATTCATACAGACACAGATTTGCACAAAATTAATTTTTTCACGGTAAACAAAATATTCCGAAAAGAAAAGTATACAAGAAACACAAAAATGTATTAAAAACTTTGATTGGAATAATCTTATTCACTGTGCTCTTCCTTCTTCCTTCTTTTTTGATTTTTCGACTTTCAGCGTCTTTATCAGATTGGCCAAGGCATCGGCATCGAGTACACCCGACTCGAGCAACTCTAAACTGATCTTGATGGCATCTGGTGTGAGATCCACATTCACCACCTTTGTCATACCATGAATAACCATGACTAGTTCCTCCTGTTTCTCTGCATTCTTTGCATCATTGTTCGACATTCTTTCCAAAAATTTTGTAAAAAAAAAAACAAACGAAATACAATAACAAAACAAAAAAAACAACAAAATAATTGTGCAAGAGCTGAAACAAATTCACAAATTTTTCTCGGACTGCTAAGGCAATAAAACTATAAATCAGTTCACTTTCATGGGAAACAAACTAGGCGAAATAATCTATTTAAAATATTCAGCTTGAAGTTTCCTTCCATTTTTTTTTTTTTCGGAATTCAGCTCTATTTCAAGTTCAGAGTTCGCCTAATGAGCCACCTGATCCAGTTAACACACAGACATATATGCATAGATATATGTGTATCTATTGAGAGCGAACCCCCCCCCACGGCAAGCAATATTAACAAGAGTCGCTCGCGGTCAACTGGAAAGATAAATTAGCTACAAATTAAACAAATTACTTGAGTGTTGCTTGAAGTGTGTCTGTCTGTATCTGTGTGTGTGTCTGTGTATCTGTGTGTGTGTAAGTGTGAATTGCAGCACGCACTGCAGACAGGTGAAAAGGGGAGGGGTAAACACACACACAGTGACACACACACAGAAAATCACAGTAAGTAAGCAATTAATAAACGTTGTTTAAGAGTGGATTTTAGCGCATCTCAGATACCCTGTAAGTATTTAAAGTATCTTGTAGCTGTTTTGGGTATTTTAAAAAATTTAAAGTGTATTCTGTAGGCTCGAAGTCACTCTCATTATTACGCTATACCTTATTAAATATTTGAAGTATCAGGTACAAACTCTTGCAATATAAAAGATATCTCAAAGTTGAACAAACAACTTAACTTTAAAATATTTTCTATTTAATTTTCCCTCTTTGAATGTATTCCTAGACAAGTTAACAGTAAGTATCTAAAGTATCTATAAGCTTTAAAAATGTTCTGTAAGTTTTTACAATATTTATTGCAGGCTCTTAAGAGTTGCTAGATTTCGAAAAAACCACCCGAAAAAAACACCCTATTATAATACTCGATTGTATGCTAAGATTTAAGGTCAAGTATCTAAAGTAGCTGCAAGCTATGAAAATGGGCTGATAAATTAAAAACTATATTCAGCATATTCTTTAAACATATAATATTTAAAATATAATCAAAAAAATATATCCTGTTGTGTTGGATATATATTTTGATTATATTTTAAATATTATATGTCAAAATCATTTAAATCCTATGAAACCTCTTGCAACTTTAGTTCAGCTCTTGGCCCAGCTAATCTACCCCATAAATACATATACCCTAGCTGCTGTAGAGACTTTGGCTAAATGCAGACAATCATTCTTGGCTGCAAGTGCAACTGTTGTTGCTTGTTGTTGTTGTTGCTGTTGCAGTTGTCTTAAGCATGTGATAAGTAAAAGCAAACACTCAATTAACCAACCAAGCATTTGTTGGTAACAGCTACGTGTTGCCATTGTTGTTGTTGTGATCTATGCTATGTGATCTACTGTACAGGTAGTTATATATCTGTAATTGTTATAGCGGTCTCACCTGTATAAGATACATTCTGCTGCTGCTGTCTGTGTTTTTGTTGTCGCTGCAAGCGTTTTAGGCGTAGATACACACACACTCACACACACACACACATGCAGAATGCTAATTATGCTGCAGTTCTTCAAACTGCATTTACGAGCGGGTTGGGCCTTAAGACAGCTGTATCTTTGTATCTGCGGCACTATCTTCACTTGTATCTTGTATCTTGTATCTTTTTGTTGTGTTTTTCGTTGTTCTTTCTCGCCTTGCTCTACTTAGAATGCAGTTCACTTTGGTTTTTCCTTCTCTCGCACTTTACGATGCTGCCAGTCTATTTACTTTCGAGTTCGAGAGCAATTGTTTCAATTAAAAGGAAATTTGTAAACTTTCCCATTTAATGAAAATAAATTGAACGGAGAATAATAATAATAAAAAAACAAAACGTTTCTTGTGGCTTGGCAAATGTTTTTCCCACTTCGTACGAAGCGATTTCCAGCGCGTTGTAAATAATATCTCGGGTATACAGGTTAGTTAGAGGGTTGCGGCTGTCTCTTATTGTGCGATTCTATATAGGTCTGGCTATATAAGAGGCAAATAGACGACAGCTCTCGAAGAAAATAAAATAAAAAAACGAATGTGCAATATGTTTCTTGTCGAGTCGGTTTTCACTTTCTTTGGGGTTGATTACGCGACCGCGTATATACTATATATAATTTTTATATAGTGCAGCTGTTCCACTCTTTAGCTTTTGCAGAATAATTTTTCAATTTTTCAAGCGACCTGCGTCACGTTATTGTGAATTGTTGAAACACTTCACTATGGTAATGTTTTGTTGTTGTTGTTGTTTGGGTTGTCTATCGTCTATGGGAATGCCTATGGTACGGTAGTTCATGGTATTCCTTCGTTTAATCGATCAAACAATTTTCAAACGCAATGTGTATTGGAACTTGAGCAATATTTTTGTAGTTAAACTTGTTGTTTGTGGGAATTTTCGTTGAATTTTCAATTTTCACAATTTGCATATCGAGTGCATTTGTTTTCTTATTAATTATTATGTACAGAGTTCGTTGGCTGGTTAATTGTGTAATTTCAGTTTAGTGCATTTTTAGTTAGAAAACGGTTTCTTTTTTTTTGTTATTGTGCAACTTGTGCAACGCGTCGCAGGTGCGTTCTCTGTGCGAGTTGAGCGCGAACTGAGTTTGCCGACACACAAAACGTTCCAAAAATGCTCTGCATGCAGAGGCATGGATAATGTTATGTTATGTTAACAGTACTCAAAATGGCACTGTTAAACTCAAACTGGCACTGTTAGGCAGTGTGTGTGTGTGTGGAATGCATGTTGTGTGGATGCTAACAATTGCCGCCATCATTATCATGTTCGTTAAGTACGCGTGAGTATGCAGCGTGTGTGAGTGTGGGTGTGAGAGAGCACGCCTGTTGAGTGGACTGTCTCTGTGTGTGTGTGTGTGTTTTTGTTTGCGTTCGATTTGGTTGCATCGCACTTGAAATTTGTCGCAAGCTCTGGAATTTCTGTTATGCTGCTGCGTCGCTGTTAAGGCGTTTTTGCTTCCCCAAATTTAGTTAATTTGATAAGTATTTTGTATTATGAGCTTAAGTGGCTAAATGCGTATTAAATGAAGGCACGCATTGGGAGGTAAATTGAGAAAAAAAAAACCCAGCTTAGTAGCCCTGTTACGCATTACATTCCCTTCCACTCTCTCTCTCTCTCCCTCTCTCTTCGCCCCACAAACCATTTCGCATATTTCTGCACTGTGGAACGCATTGCAACAGGTTCAGGCTTGGCAGGCAAACAACAACAACAACAAAGTGTGAGGAAACACTATAAAATCATAAGACCATAATAATTAATACTTGACCAAACTGACCAAGATATACCTGCCTGCCTACCCCAACTCACCACAAACAAAGTGCGTAACCATTGTAAAACAGGAAAAAAAAAACAACACATTTCATAACCTGACATAAATCGCAAAATATGACGAAGCAACTGTGAGAGAGGCGGTAAGTGTGGAGTGTAAAAAGAGATCGAAAAATCGAAAGAAGCAGAAAAATAAAAAATTGATTCAATACAAATTGCTTATCATTGGGGGGCGCCCTCGACAAGTGGGCGTGGTCGCACAGCCGTACAGCTGACAGGGCCAAAATGATTCGATCTGCCTATGAAAATGAAACTCTCTCGCGAATGTGTGTGTGTGTGTTGCAGCAGGCAGCGTGATAAATGCGGTTATAAAAACCTGCAATCAGAGGCAAACGAAAGTGAAACAAAAGCGCCGACAACAAGGCGAACGACAGCAACGGCGACGGCGAAACTGAACCAAGCGAAAAACTTGCAATTTCCATTTTAATACGCAACAACTTTCGGCTAGAGGCGACTCCTTTCGCGTTGTCTCTCTCTCTCTCTCGCCATGGCAAAACGTGAAGTGGCCGCCAAAGTTGCTCTGCCTCCCTCTCTCCCCTCTCCCCCCTCTGCCTGTCTCACTCTCAATGGAATACCAAAGCGCTGAGACGCCCATGAGATTGAAAATGCACAACAACAGCGGAGGCAACAAGGCAGACTTGCCTAAGCTCTCCCCCTGTTAACTCCCCTGTTAGCTCCCCCTGTTAGCTCCCCCTGTTAGCTGCTTCTCCTCTCATCTCTCTCTCTCTCTGTCTGTCTGGGCCTGTCTGGCGGATCGTCTGCGCCTGATTGGGTGCTGCCAAAAGCAGCTCGCTTTATTCCTTCTCGCAGCAGGCGTAGGCACCTCGTACCCTGTAGCTGCTCTGGGTCCTACAATGTTACTGGGTATGTCATCAGCATAAATTTTACTTCGCATTCATCATAATTTCCTCATGCATTTAATTTGTGCTATAAATTGCCCCCCCGACTACTAAATGGATGATATGGCCAACAGAAAGGGCGTCCCAACACATCCTACACACAGATTCGTTTATGCGTTATACCCTGCATGGTATGGTATATGGTTGGTATGTGGGGGTAAAAAAAAATAAATAAATAAAAAATAAATAAAAAAAAAAATATAATAAATAAAATAGTATACAAAAAAATTAAATAAATAAAAAAACAAACAAAAAAAAAATTATTAAATTTAAAATAAAATTAAAATAAAATAAAAAAATAACCAAACAAAAAAAATTAAAAAATATTAGATAGAGGAATGTTGGATATTTATTAAAGTTTAATTAGGTATATGCTCTGAGATTATCTATCTAGTACCCATTGTATCCTTAGATCTATGAAATACCCATCTAAAAGATATTTTAATCAACAAAAAATAGACTCCCAAATAATGAAAATCAGACAAAATAATTAAAAAGTAAAGGTAATATTCTACATCAATAGGTTGTATGTAAAATAAGCTATAAAGTATTTATTGTTTTTTTTTTTTATGAAATAGATGAGCAAAACTTTCTGAGGACAGTAGCCCTCCTCGATCGGGCAGTTTTCACTTTCACCTGCTGCAGATTGACCGCAGGGTTAACTGCAGACAACGTCAGATAGGGAGAGCAATAGGGGAGGGGGAGGGGAAACAACACTGATTACCCAGGTGATTAACAAATGAGCTGAAGAGGAGGCGCATGTTGCATCTACCAAGATAGCAAAACAAACTAACAGATACGGCCAGACAAGACGAGACGTTGTTGCAACAATGGGATGAGGCACAGGCAGAGGCAGAGGCAGACAGTCTCGTTGTCTGTCCGACTGAGGTTAAAGATCGTTAGGCGCGACAAGGGGTCAGGTAGGACAACAACGTAGATACGAAGATACAAGTACTCGTCGTATCTTATGTATGAGTGTATTCATATTCGCAATCAACGCAGCCGCCTGCACAAATGAGGCATTCACTTGATGAGCAACTCGATAATTTACGATCGCGAATGGGGAAGGCAAGATCTTGGTATAGGACGCGCCTGCTAATGGATTTCTTATATATACTACACTCTAGTTCAGTTATAAAACGCAGCAGATAGCAAGAGAAACTACCGGAACTACCTACACTTCCTTCCGTCCTTACGCAATCTCAGAGATCCCCAGTCTGGTATCTGTCTATCCTAAGCAAATAATGCCGTTTTATTGACTTACGCAACGATTTCCTTTTTGTCATCAAGAGAGGGAAAAACTTACCTGCAAATAGAAAGAGAGAGAGAGAGAGTGAATTAGAGTGAGATAGCCAATTGATTAGTCAGCGAGCTGAGGGTAAAAAAAAGGTATTTTTCACAAGGCGATACGATTTCATTGGGATGGCGAAAACTCTGCATGGAAATGGAATGATTAAGCAATTTCCGTTGACATGTAACTTCCCCCTCCCTAACTAGTCACCGGAGATAACCATAAATCAAGTTTCCCATTGAGTTTTCAATAAACGACGCGATGCCATCGCATTTTTCCTTTTCTGTTTTCTGTTTTCTGTTTACGCGGTAGCGCAAAGGTGATGCACGACGTGCTGCCTAATGATGCCTAATGAGGCCCGTGGAGCGCTATTATAGTAGCTATAGCACCGATTCAATTGAGGAAACTCAAGTATGATTGAAGGGGGTATATAAAAAAGGAGATCTAGGGGTTTGCAAAAGTGAAAACTAGATTAGACAGCAAGTTTACTTACTTACACTTACCTTGCCTAAGTTTTCTGAAAATTTGAAAATTTTCAAAGTATATTTTTTATAATTTTCGATATAAAGAATTACTAAGGGTACAACGACATAAACAAAATGCTATTCCGATGGAAAATCGCTTGATATTTAACAAAATTATGATGGGTGAAAAGTGGTCAGTCCGAGGACCTATGCATGTCTGATTTTTGGTCGACTTTGACCTGATTTTTGGCCCAAAATTAGGTATCTTCAAAAAATCGATTTAAACACTTGTTTAGTACTAATTTTGACCTCCGCTATCGATTAAAATTAAAAGTTCGCGATTTAAAATTTTGAAGAAAAAAAATTTCTTAAAATTTCCTTAGGGGGACCATTACCTAAATTTCCAAAAAATCGAAAATTTTCAAAATGTCTATTTTGTTATTATTTAAATGTAGAATAACTAGGGATTCCAATACATAAACAAAATGTCATTCCTCGTGAAAATCGCTTGATATTTGACAAAGTTATGGTGGGTGAAAAAAGAGGATGCAGGTCCTATAGAGTGTGTTACATGTCTGATTTTTGGTCGACTTTGACCTGGTTTTTTGCCCAAAAATAAGTATCTTCAGAAATCGATTTAAACACTTGTTTAGTACTAATTTTGACCTCCGCTTTCGATTAAAATGAAAAGTTCGCGATTTAAAATATTCAAAAAAAAATTTTTGTTGAAAATGTACAGGGGGGACCATTGTCTAAATTTCCAAAAAATCGAAAATTTTAAAAATGTCTATTTTGTTATTATTTAAATGTAGAATAACTAGGGATTCCAATACATAAACAAAATGTCATTCCTCGTGAAAATCGCTTGATATTTAACAAAGTTATGGTGGGTGAAAAAAGAGGATGCAGGTCCTATAGAGTGTGTTACATGTCTGATTTTTGGTCGACTTTGACCTGGTTTTTTGCCCAAAACTAAGTATCTTCAGAAATCGATTTAAACACTTGTTTAGTACTAATTTTGACCTCCGCTTTCGATTAAAATGAAAAGTTCGCGATTTAAAATATTAAAAAAAAAATTTTTGTTGAAAATGTACAGGGGGGACCATTGTCTAAATTTCCAAAAAAAATCGAAAATTTTCAAAATGTCTATTTTGTTATTATTTAAATGTAGAATAACTAGGGATTCCAATACATAAACAAAATGTCATTCCTCGTGAAAATCGCTTGATATTTAACAAAGTTATGGTGGGTGAAAAAAGAGGATGCAGGTCCTATAGAGTGTGTTACATGTCTGATTCTTGGTCGACTTTGACCTGGTTTTTTGCCCAAAATTAAGTATCTCTAAAAATCGATTTAAACACTTGTTTAGTACTAATTTTGACCTCCGCTTTCGATTAAAATGAAAAGTTCGCGATTTAAAATATTCAAAAAAAAATTTTTGTTGAAAATGTACAGGGGGGACCATTGTCTAAATTTCCAAAAAATCGAAAATTTTCAAAATGTCTATTTTGTTATTATTTAAATGTAGAATAACTAGGGATTCCAATACATAAACAAAATGTCATTCCTCGTGAAAATCGCTTGATATTTAACAAAGTTATGGTGGGTGAAAAAAGAGGATGCAGGTCCTATAGAGTGTGTTACATGTCTGATTTTTGGTCGACTTTGACCTGGTTTTTTGCCCAAAAATAAGTATCTTCAGAAATCGATTTAAACAATTGTTTGTTTTTTGACCTCCGCTTTCGATTAAAATGAAAAGTTCGCGATTTAAAATATTCAAAAAAAAATTTTTGTTGAAAATGTACAGGGGGGACCATTGTCTAAATTTCCAAAAAATCGAAAATTTTCAAAATGTCTATTTTGTTATTATTTAAATGTAGAATAATTAGGGATTCCAATACATAAACAAAATGTCATTCCTCGTGAAAATCGCTTGATATTTAACAAAGTTATGGTGGGTGAAAAAAGAGGATGCAGGTCCTATAGAGTGTGTTACATGTCTGATTTTTGGTCGACTTTGACCTGATTTTTGCCCAAAAATAAGTATCTTCAGAAATCAATTTAAACACTTGTTTAGTACTAATTTTGACCTCCGCTTTCGATTAAAATGAAAAGTTCGCGATTTAAAATTTTCAAAAAAAAATTTTTGTTGAAAATTTACAGGGGGGACCATTGTCTAAATTTCCAAAAAATCGAAAATTTTCAAAATGTCTATTATGTTATTATTTAAATGTAGAATAACTAGGGATTCCAATACATAAATAAAATGAGTTTCGCTTTTCTGATTGAAGTAAGGATACCATAGATTATCAGGTATACTTTATAAACAGGTTTACTATATTGATATTTTCACACCTGATCTCTTTCCTCTAAGTAAGCATGGCTAATTTCAAGGAAAAATTTCCACCATGCTTATTGAAACATTTCTCAGCCTTATACATACATACACAGCTACGAAAATTTCCCATATTGATATCTTAACTCGTCAAAATAAACTGCTCTACGCCTCCAGTGAAAAACTCCCCCAAAAAAAAACCGTAGATGAAGAAGATGTTCGACAGCTGCCAGCGGTAGTTGATGGATGGAAGAGACAGACAGACAGAGAGACAGACAGACAGACAGACAGACAGAGAGACAGAGAGTTTTAGTGGGAGAGAGAGAGAGGTAGAGAGAAGGAGGGAGACCTGTTACGCGACGCGGCAATCGCCAAACATATTGGTGTGAAATTATTTGTCTTGCGAACTCAAAGATCTCTCTTTGAGTAGAGTCTGGACGGGGACTACGACATGGAGAGTTCAATGGACACACGGTGCACACTGTGCTCACACACACACAAAAGGGTCTCTTTTATTTCTTCATTTTTATGGACAGTTAAACAATTATATTTGGTATTTACAGCCAGTTGACTGGGCAGCAGCAGCGAAATATGAGCTCTGCAGCGTGCCAGACAGAGACAGTAAGAGAGTGCGAAGAGAGAGAGAGAGAGGGATAGTCTACCCAGTGAGATGTGCAGATGATGCAACAGGCGGGTGGACGGGCATGGGCTGCGTGGAAACGGATTGCATGAAGGCTGCCACTGCAGATGTGGCGAAGATTGGGAAGAGAGGACTTGGAGAGGGGGCACTATGAGGCTGGGCCACTTTCGATTTTCCTGCCTGCCACTTTCGCAACTCTCTCAACTAGCTGAGGAGCTGGGGAGCTGGAACTGCCGCCTCCATTTGGTCACGTAACATTCGCTTCGAAGTGACCATTAAGAAATTCTCAAGACAAGCCAAGCGCACCCACCACACCCCAACGAACTGGACACCGCATAAATCACACACAATCACACACGCACACACACACACGAAGTGAAAACTACTTGCAAAGTTTGCAACAAAATCTTTATTAAATACCATAACCCATAGCCGAGGCGTGCATGAACTTAATCAGACATTTTACAATCTGCCATTGGCCATTACTTATAGACAATATGCACACCTAAATATAGCCCATATGTGTGCCCCCCCTCCCTACACTAACCTCCTCTGCTTAGCCAGATGCAATCTTTGCCGCCGATACGCATTGAGAGAGAGGGGAGAGAGAGAGAGAGAAAAAGAGAGAGAGAGAGGAGCGAATGCGTCAAGAAATCGGCAAGAAATCATATAGGGTTTTTTCTATACACTACAGATCAACTGGGGAGTTTTAATATGCAACTTAAGAGAGATTCGAATATTGACTTTTAAGTGGGATTATGCCAAGATTAGTATATTGAGATTAAAGCTGTCAAAGCATCTCAAATAAAATCAGAGGAAAGACTTATAAAATCTCCTTAATATTTAGATTAGATTTGACACATAATACAATCTTATAAAAAAAAAATTATCCTAAAATCCCAGCAAAGATAAAAAATATAATTAGCTAAGATAAAACATATATCACAAACTTATAAATAAAAAATGTATAAAATCATACTAAAATCCCCAAAAAAAAAATTATCCTACAGCCAACAAAGTAATTTTCCTTTTTTCCAAACTCATCTCAACTCAAATCTTGCTCTACAGAGCATCTGTCAGGCGTGTATTACCCAACTTGTTTTTTTAGAAACTACTAGGTATACTAGGTATACGTGTTCAAGCAGAATGCAACGATAAAGCAAAGATAACGACAGGTATAATACGAAAAATACGCCCGAATATGTGCGCCTTGCTAAGTGTTGTTTTTATTTCCCTCTCTTTTTCTCCCTTTTATTTTTGGTTTTTTATTTTAATTTTTTTATAGTGTGTGTGTTGTTATTTTATGAAATCTTTCAACTAGGTGCGTTTCTTGTTGTTTTTCCAGTATTTTTTCTTTTCTCGCCTCATTTTGTAATTTACTCACGTGTCTCGCAGTTTCGAGGCACAGGCACGTTTTGACTCATTGTTGTTGGGGATTTAGAAATTTGTTTTCTATGGGCATTTATGTAAATGCCTTAAGCTAAACTCTATCTAACTCTATATGACAAAAGTTTCCCGGACCCAGGCCAATCCTAGACAGTTTGACAAGCTTCTTGAGACAGCAGCATAGCATGTTCCCCCCTTATGAGGTGTGTCAAGTTGTTTTTGCAATTTAATTGCCGAGTTATATGTAAATTTTCTGCATTTGCCTGCCTAAAAACAATGTCAGCTTTAGACTTGACTCTATACTATATAGTATATATACATACGATCTATGTAAATCGTTTTAAGGCGCGAAACAATTTTACCATTTGCAGCCCACGCATCCATAATAACAACACAACTCGAAACTGAAGTTAAGATCGTGAAACGTGTTTGCATTGTGAACTTGAATGAAATGCCAAGCTCGAATTGGGTTACACACACACACACACACACAGAGAGACAATCCTATGGTCTATAATTATTTCCGAAACAATCATAATGCATTGTCTTTATATGCAAACTGACAAATAGCTCAGACGGCACAATCTGCATAACGCCCACGCTCGTGTAAGATATATGATAATGGTCTGGGCAGCTTAAATGCAGAAAACGAGCAGAAATATTTCTTTTTTACTTTGGTTTTTCATTTAATTCGATCTTAAATTACCATTTCCTATAGATCTTTATTAAAGACTTAAGGAAACTTAACTTAAATTATAATTTCAACTTCCTATAAAAGATAAATTAAATTTTCTAGGAGTTTAATGCTTACTATAGGGAATAACTGAAGTTTCCAGCATCCTATAGAATATACTTGAAGTTTTTAAAGAGTTTTATAGGTTATTTATAGATAGTTATTTTTAATGTGTAATTTTAGCTTGCTATAGAAGATTTTTGAAGTTTCCTTATTGTAAATTCCTTAAGATTCTATCAAGTTTTCAATTTATGCTATTGCTTTGAGAAATTCTCTTTAAATTATAATTTATAATACAATAGTATTAACTACCATAGATTCTATAATTTCTAAAAAATAAATTTTCACCTGGTTTCCATTTTGATAAAGTTTAAGTTTCATTTTTGCTATAGAGTTAGGTTAGGAAATATCTTCCTAACTTACTATCCATCCAATTGAGTTCAATATTATTAGCTCAAATCTTAAAAACCAAAATAGATCAAAAATGCGACTAGAGAAACGCGTCAAGTTCAGCCTAAGCTGAACTCATTAATCTTCATTTTATTTCAAAATATTTAAATAGTGTCGAGACGCATGATAAATGAACGCGTCGTGTTTCATTAGTTCGAAGAAATTCAAATCCAATAAAATGTCATAAAAATTGAAAGCGCATGAACTATTTAGCGGGTAGTAAAAAAAGAGGAGAGAAATAAAAATGAAGAGGAAAAGCTGAAGTTAGAAAAAGTTTTCCTAAACTATACTGATCAAATCTATAAATCTAATATAAACTTCAGAGAATGCAGTTTAAAATGAAACAAAATTTTATAGATCCCAGATCTATTAAATCTACGAAATCAGAGATTAATTTGGTTAGCTCAGCATGTTAACACTCTGCTACCTTACTTAGCCAGCTACCCTACCCAAATCCACATAGAGCAAACATTTTATAATCGAATTGGATGCGGCAAACTTTAATTAGTTTCAATTTGAACGGCGGCTAAATTACACGAGCACGAGCAGGCCGGATGAATCAATCAAAGCCGCCAAGCGAGGCGCAGAGATCGCCACCCCAAATTGAGATACACACACACACAAAGACATTATTCCAATCGGAATCCGAATCCGAATTCAAGAAAAAGATACCATACCACACTCTCTCGCCCAATCGATCGTTGGACCAAGCAAAACAATCAACGCAGCAGAGGCAAAAAAAAAAAAAAAAAAACAGAAAAAAAAGAAAATAAAAAAGAAAAAAGCAAGATTAATGAACAGAAATTGTACATTTAAATTGCTCTCGAGGAGGCATATGCGAAAAATGGACTTTCACTTTCGCAGTAGAGTTGCGAGAGAAAAGTTTTACTACTACCAGTAATACTAGTAGTAGACCCTAAATCGCAACTAAAGTTATTTCTTTATCTAAACTAACTGACAGATACTTTCAGTGAGGTCTCAACTCACTCACGCAATGCAAAACGCATTGGGGAGGGTCTTGCTGTCCCTGAGCAAATTCTATTAATTGGATTGTTTCTCGAAAGGTGCCAGGGGGGGTTACCATGCCAGCGGCCTATCTTTTATTGACCTCCTAAACGCACATGCCTCCACGTTTTAATTGACCCAGTTACAGCTGGGAAGAGCACACTTTATACTATATATATATATATATATAGTTGCTAATACTTTGAGGTTCAATTTAGATTAGCGACGAAGGTCGTCATTGCAAATTGGCAAACAGCAGACAGATACTATTCCATTTAGATATTCGCAAAACTATTCTATACTACATGTATATGTTTATCTATCGAGTTTATTTTTATAGCAAAACAACAATAAATCGATGTCGTCAGTTTGTGTATTTTTTCTTTGTTTTTCGTTTTTGCTTGTCCAAAAAAATTAATGTCTAGTCGGGGAAATCTGTTTTAAATAACAACACACACACACACCAGAGAATTTATGTAGCGACAAAATTTTGAATTACTATTGAAATGGCTGAGAAAATTTGCTGAGATATTTCAGTTTATCCGCACATATAGTACTATATCTACATATATCATTAGAAAGAGAAAATACTGCTAAAAGAAATGTCTGAAATATTTACTATATCTTTCTCTACATTTTTATACCCGCTTAATTTTGAAATATTTTAGATTCATAATATTTTGCTGCAAAATCAATCTAGGGAAAAAATCATGAAAAAAATGTTATCTCCCATGAACATCTAATGATTTTTGAGGAAACATCCTCAAACATGAGAGTTGATAGTCCAGATAGGGTTTTATAAACGGGAACATGGAAGTCCAAAATTGTTTAATATTTTATATGCATAATATTCTGATGCAATACAATCGTAGGGTCAAGTCGTGAAGAAAAAATTATCTCCCATGAAAATCTGATGATTTTTGACGAAGTAATGAGAGTTGGAAGCTCAAGTAGGGTTCAGGTAGGTTAAAAAAAATGTTGAAGAGTCGGAAAACCCTATCTTACCCACTTTTGACAATCGAAGCCTTATATTTAGTAGAAAATTGTAGTTTAAAAGAATTTGAAAGCAAATTATTCAAAAATAATGAATATATCACAAGATACTTTTATCTCTTCCGCTTCTCACGCGTATAGTCTATATAGAACAGTTAATTTCTGCCAAAATATAAAGCAATTGCCAGATTTGCAGAGATTTTTCTGGCATTTTCGTGCACATTTGTCATATTTAACGAGCTATAATTACGCGAGAAAAGAAAAGCGCCAAGAAAAGCGCTAACATTGTCAGCAAGACGTAAGACGACCCTGATATTATATACACACCAACACATAATCTATATAGTACGCAGATCGCAAACAGAATATGTCACATTATTTTGTGTGGAACCGCTTGTTGCGATGTCGTTGCTCCGCATTGGAAAAAAAAGAAAGAAAAATATCGGAAAGATTTTCAGAGAGATTTTCTTCGAAAATTCGAAAATATTATGAGTATTTTTGGGTGCACGGAAGTGCGCGTGTCCATAGAGGAAAAAGAAAACATTTAAGCGACTTAAACAAGGCATAAAAATATACCAAAGATTGTGCCATAAAATACTATGTTTTTAAAGAGAGAGAGAGAGCATAAAATCGAAGCACTTAATTGATATTTCTACTGCGAAATGGCTATATATATAAAGCAGGGGAACGTTGCGACGCGTCGTCTGTGAGTCGCGCTTTTGCCAAAGTTTTCAATAACGATGCCAAAAACGCTGTGCTGCATACCAAATGCGACGAGGTGTAGTTTATTTCCTTATGCGACGACAAACAATGCGCATAGCTACACATACATATAGACCATATATCTCCTATACTATACCTATATGCTATGTACACAGATCTACTCAATTGGCGCCCTGAGCTGCATAAACAATTTGACGTCAATGGAAATGGGTATAGATTTGAATGGATTCGCTATAGCAGACACATACATATAGGCCATATACTAGTCTTTACAGTCCACATTGGGGCTAATGATTTTATTTGGCATATGAAAATCTGCGTCGAAAATAAATGTATAAAAAAACACAGAATTTTAGTCTGAGGCATGCCCTGTAAATAGTCAAAACTTTAAGATTATTCGTAAATATTTTGGCTAAGGAAAACTTGTCTTCTTTCCCAGCCTTTTGTCTCACTCTCCCGCCTATAGGGTATACGCAAAACCGTACAACCAAAAGCTATTAGCCACTGCCTTGAACAGAGCAAAGGATTTTGGCAATCGTCAGAGGCAGCTGCTCCATGTCGATTTATGGCTAGAGGCATATTTTTTTTTTTTGTTACTCTTTATAGTTTACACTGCAAAATGCACTCAAAACTATTCAACCCCCTGCAGAGTGCGTTGCAAAAATGACTCAACCAAAGCACAAGCAAAAAAAAAATAAAAAAAAGAAAAACTAAAAAGCGTCAAAGGGCGGAAAAACGAAAAGAAAAACGTGTACAACATTGAAAAGTAAAAAGGAAAAGCAAAACAAATATTTAGCTGGTGACCCTTAAAAAAGCAATATTTGACATTTGTGCTCAAAAGATAGAAAGAAAGAGGCCGAGCTATGTATAGAGACAAAAAAAAAGCTATTAACGTAGAGCGTTTAGCGGTAACTATAAGGGGAAACTATAGGGTTTTTTTTTTAGATTAACATAGTTGGTTTGCTCTTGAAATACTTTATAAACATATTGTAGTAAGCAAGATTATCGTGAAGTTAATAATATACTTTAAGTTTGTCTTTCAGATGCTCATAAGTTTAATCTTTGGCTGCGGTTTTATACAGTTCAAAAAGACTTTAAAAATATCTTCCTAATAAAACTCTTTCATAGAGTAGAAAGGCAAAAAATTCTTCATAAATATCGTATAGTTAGTATACATATCCAAAACTATAAATTTCTCTTTAAAATGCATCCAAATTTCGTATAGATAATTGAATTATCGTTGGTCTTATCAATAGATATTAAAATACGCTTCTAAAATCTTTAAGATAGTTGTATTATCCCCCAGCTTGCCATAAAACTAATCTAAAAAAATCTAGCAGATCTCCTCATCCAAATTTTATATAGTAAATGATTTATAGCCAAGTGCTCAATACAAATTGGGCATAGTACTACGTCGAATCAGTCGAATCGGTTTACTCAGTCTGTCTGTTCTCTGTGGGGTTTAATTGCCGACGCATCGACGATCCAATTTTAGACTCAATGGCTGCCTGTCTGAGTTCTGAAAAAATTCAGTGAAACAACTAAAAAACTATAGAGAAAATTAGAAAAAAAGAAACAAAAATGCTTGAAAATGTGCCGCATAGTTGTGGGATCTAAATAGATGGAATGAATGAAAAAAAAAACAAAAGGGAAAACTAGAGTGAAAAAATCGTTTAAAGTTGCGAAGCATATATATTTGCTGAGATAAAACCCCTATAGATACACTGTTAAAAAAAAAACAAGAAATAACAAATAAAGTTTCATATAATACCCTGCATATTTACGCCTAAATATGTTTTAGAAAGAAGTAGAAATCTTATAGATATAGATAGATTACTCCCCACTTTGTTGCACAGTGTAACAACTTGCAACTGATTCATGTGGTAAAAATCGAACAAATCGAAAAAAAAACTTTTTATTTCTCTTTTCTGGGCGGATGCTACCGTCTCGATGTTTATAAACAAATCGTGGCCAAAAATGGGCCGACCAAAGTGCTACAGGTACACAAACTACACTAATATACTCACACTTATGGCGCGTACTGTACAGCATTAACTGCCGCAGGTATCCGAAAGTTTTGGTATGAGAAAAGTGTGAAGAGTTTTTTTTTTTTTTTGTTCAGTTTTGTTGGTGTCGCTGCACGTTGTCACAGAAACACGACACGACGCCGGCATGAGGTATGAGACATAGTTTCAGAGTTTCAGTTCGAGTACAACACGATACCGAGTACATTTGCGCGCGAAAAGAAAACACAAAACAAAACAAAAGACGAGAAAGAGAGAAAACAAAGTGGAAACTATTGATTACTCTTCTGCATGCCGCCGGTGCGAAGTTATGTGGAGTCTCCCCTTTTTGTTGTTGTGACAGGCCGCAGGGCTAAAACTGTTGACAATCCAATTAGCAGGGTCTGGGCCCGGGCCTGGTCAAAGCAGAAGCCGACGCGACAGCGGGGCGTATGCGTAATGTAGTTTAGAAATTTAGAATTAAAAAACAAAACTTTCGCACTTTTCAATCAAAACTGTGTATAGAGAATGTAGTAAAAATTTCTGGAAAAATGTATTTAATATCGTATTTTCTATTAAAAAAGTTCGTTGCGCAGGCAGCCGACGCCAACGCCAACGCAAACGATGGCAGAGGAAAAGCAACGATGAAAAGCAACGAAGAAAACCCCGAGACGGGCACGCGACGCGCACGAGAACACAACTAACGTAGAACTGAATGGATTGGAAGGAAAAGCGAACCGGCATATGGCACAGCAGCAGACTCACACGCTCTCTCACTCGGAAAATTCGAAAAGAAAATGGGGGAAGGGGGAAAAACAAATGCTATTTTTGCGCAGACATTAAAATTGACTCAAAGAAAAGTAAAGAAAAGAGAAAAAGAATCTTGAGCGGAAGCGTAAACGTTGCGCCGGCGTGCAGCAAAAAGAAAGTGAAAACGAAATGTTTTGATTAGCGACAGATTAAAGAGGAGCAGTTGAAAGGGGTAGGGAGGGGCAGGGTAAGATTCTGTGTTGTATAATGTGCGTTTTTTTCTGCTTACCTTGACAATGTGCAGCAGCTGTCGCTTGCTCTCCTTCTCCTTCTCCTTCTCCTCCTCCTCCTGCGTGCTGCTTGTCCTTGACCGTTTTACATTACGCGCACTTTACTTATTCACAATTTCACAATTAATTCACAATTTTTTCACACTGCACTTCACACGCATTTTTGCTTTTTTCAACTTTTGGCGCCAGTTGAGGCTGCCGCGTTTTGTCGCCGTCGCTGTTGTTGTTGTTGTTGCCAAAATGCCGCTAGCCGGAAAATAAGAAAACATAGAGAAAACCTTAACTTACCTGCATTTGTTTTAGAACACACTATATATGCAGCACTTTAGACAATATTTAACACAATTATCACTGCACTTAATTAATGCAAAATATAAAATGAAAAAACAACTGTAAAAACAGCTGAGAAGCGAAGCTTCTGTGCTCGCGCGTTGGGGTTTAGAGGGTAGAGGTTAAAAACCGTACACCGTGTGGGATTTCAGCGGCGCCGGAGGCACTATGTGTATTGCAAACCGTATAGACGCGATTAGTGCAATTTGCGGGCGCGCATTATTCACGTTATTTAATTCAAATTTGTTAATAATAAGCAGAGTCAACAAAACTTGTGCACTTGATTTACACGTGAATTGGCAGCACTAATCTAAATAGCAAAGCAGTGTTGGGCAACGACTAAAAGCCGCCAGTCAGCTGTGCGTTAAGTGAGTAATTTCGTTAAAAGAGTTAGTGTGACGTATGGCCGCTAGGCGTCGCTACTAAGAGCGCGCTCAATTTGAATGTTGCGCGGTTTCTTTTAAATATTTTAAATCTTTCATTTTATTTAATTTGCTCAACTTATTTAACTTTTGCCACTTCACCCGCTATGGGACTGTGACACAGTGGGCAATTGCGATGCCGTGTTATCTCCATGGGCGCTGCACAGTGATGGCATGTGGAGCAAATCCAAATGTTGCTTGTGGGATGCATGATGGGTTTGCCGGAGGAGACGCAGCCAGGAAAGCGGGCACCACACTCCATGCAGGAGGGCAAGCTAAAGAAGGAATACGTTTAGATAAGCTGGCAGAAAATAGATAAACTCGATAAACTCACTTGTCGGGCACCATGTTGGAGCAGCCATAGCAGGCGACCGTATCGGTTTGATGATCCTCCGGTTCGTTCTTTGTGAATATGTTCACCGCCAGCTCCTCATACTCCTGCTGCAACTTCTCGGGCAGAAAATCCAATGACTCCAACTTCATAAATGCCTTGGAGCATGTCTCAAACGATCTGTCCGCGCAGCTGGCCAACGCCAGCAGGCAATAGATATCCTCCACGGGCAACACATCATCATAGTCGCGCAATCGCAGCGCAGTCACCACCGCACTATGCATAATCCCGAAGCGCAGTTGCCGCTGCGCCAGTAGCATATAATGATAGGCCTCGGCACAGTGCCAGATGCGCTCAATGCAGGCCGCATCCTCCAGGCTAATCGAGTCGAGCAACGTATTCCTATCGATGGCATAGTCCAGCTGCGGCGTGGCCATTGACTTTAGGTAATCCTCTGCAAGCAGGGCGGCCAATATGTAGATCTTCTTGATGCGCAACATGGGCGCACGTCGTTCCACCTCCTGCTCGGCCAGCTTGCACAGCAAACGCGCCGCATCCAGATACCTTCCTGCCTTGCGCTGCAGCTCAATCGATTCGGCCAGTCGTCCCTCGTTCAGCAACTGCGCTGCCTGCTTGCTCAGCAACGTGTTCACCTCAGGCATTTGATACTTCTGCGCCAGCTCCACGGCCTGTCCCCATTGCCGGAGATTCACGCACGCATTGACCGCTGCCTTCTGATCTCCGAACTTCAGATACGCCTGCACAGCCTCCGAGCACATGCCTAGAGTGGGAAAAGCAAGGATTAAATAACGAATTCCCTTCCCAATTGCCTTCCATCTTACCAACTGAAATCAGCATCTCCGCCAGCTTGGTGAGCAGCGGACTCTTCTCGGGCAGCTTGTCCACACACTTCTCCAGCTCATCGAACTGCTCCAAATGATACAGCGACTCCATGAAGCCCTCCAGATGATGTGACTTCTCGTAGTACTCCCTGGCGCTCTCCCAGTTCTTTAGATTGGCAAAATGATGCCCAATCTCACGCCAAGCTGTCTCCATTTGCTGATCCGACACGCCAGCGCCGCCCATGCGATACAGCTGCACCACGCGGAACCAATCGCAGAGCGTCATGCGCAGATCTATAGCCAGATCCCTATTGGACAAAATGAAGTGATTAGAGAAAGATCTTTCCTCCCATCCGTACTCCCTGCTCACCTGCGATCTGCATCCATGTAGAGCTTCTCGGCCTCATCGAACTCACCATAGAAGGCGGCAATTTCGGCTCTCTGCAGGATCTGCGAGTTGATATTGCGCAACCGTTTGATCAACTTGATGCCAGGATAATTGGCACAACGTACAAATGCATTCTCCGCCGTATCCAGCTCGAGTTTCTTCAACGCGGACTCCGCCAGCAGACGCCACAGACGTGGATGCGGATTATCCTCAATGAACTGCTTGGCATCCTCCAATCCCACATGCTCCAGCAGATCATCTGTGTCACGCAGTGACTTCACACGCAACTGAATGATGTGCGATGCATTCTGCAGTTCGCCACAGCTGATGATGTCATCCAGTAGGACGCTAGTGATCTCCAGATCCTCGAAAGTGCATATGTAACCCGAGCAAGAGATGGGCTCCTCCGGATCGTTGCCTCTAAAGATATACATGCGTGTCTTCTCCATTAGGGCCAGCAGCAGTGGATTATCCTTCGCCCAGCTCACTGCCCAAACATCCTTGCGCTCCACGCGACTAAAATTCAACTGCGTCTCTCGATTGTCATCCAGCTCCAGGAGCGTCATAACACCAACATGATCAATGATGGCGGCGCGACTGATGGGAAATTGAATGTTAGTAAACGCTGGAGGGGATTCCCTGGGTGACTTCCTCACACACTTACGTGGAGTTACAATTGATGGCCATCTTGTGCACCTTGGTGTGCAGCGTGTGTCGATTGCGCAGCGCCACATTGGTCACACTGTACTCGTTAATGACGCCAGATTCACGTGCAACGAGCAGCAGCTTCTCCGACAGCGCCAGAGCGCAAATGGGATCACTGACACGACGCTGTGGTTCACTCTGCAACAGATCCTTGGCCAGTTCCACGCCCGTGGGCGTATCATCAATGTGAAAGCGTCGCTCCTTGCGTGCCTTTACCCCATGCAGATTCGAGGAGCTCTGCAAGCGAAAGAGATTAGAATTCTGTGCGAATGGAGACGTCTGCTTACCTTGGGCGTATGATAGTGCCAGATGAGTATCTCGTCGTGCGAGGCAATTGCCACATAGCTCGAATTGATGCCCACAAAGCGTGGCTTGATGTCGGTGTACTTGGCTGCAGCGGGAAGAGACAGAAGAAGATTAATTAGAGCACCTCCTAGCTGAACTCCTTTTTGTGAGGCGACTTACAGTCCACCGTGGTGCCAATGGAGTTGCACAGCAGCAGCTGATAGACACGATCATCGGCTGATGCATTTGCGGGGCGTCCCTCCAGTGTGCTTAGAGCAATCTCCTTCATGTTGCTACTAACACACTCCACGCCCAGCACGCAGTGCTCATTGCTCGCAGCCAGACATAGAGTAGGCTCAACTTCCTTAAGAAAACTCTGATTGGAGACAGTATTCCAGAAGGTAATCACGTTCATGGGCGTCAAACCGCTGCTGCTGCTGGAGGAGCTGCTACTGCTGCCACTGCCGCTGCTGTTAAGGAACACCACGGTCTTCTCGAAGTAGCACCACACATAGTCGGGTCGTATGTTGGCAAAGTAGATAAAGGAATCAACAGCCATAGCAATCCTCAGCGATTTGCCCTCCCAGCTCAACGAGGTGATGTCACTGCCGGGCACCTTGAGTGTGCGATAGAGCCTGCCTAGCGGGGAATAGAAGCACACCTGGTTGATGTCACGCAGCGGCGTGGCAGCCTCCAGTGAGGTGCCACATATGGCCAGCACGCTGCCATCGTGATTCCACTTGGCATCCACATTCCGCATGCCCGCATCAAAGATGGCAGGAGCTGCAAGAGGAAAAGTTGTGTAATAATAAAGAAAAGAAATCCCTGCCTCACTCACCATCATCATTCTCGTTGCGCATAATCTGCACCTTGCCATTCTCATAGCATATGGCCAGCACGGGACGATTGCGACTGTTTGCCGGGCGTCCACTGTACCAGCTGATGCTGGCAATACGCTGCACGCGACTCGAGGAGCTGCCCGAGAGCGTCAAGCACTTGATGCACAGCTTCATCTGGCAGGAGATTAGAATATAGTATATACAGCTGACCATATGCCATCCCTTACTCACAGCAAAGTTGCCCTGATTGTCGTAGAGATGACACTCCCCATTGGTCAAGGCGAAGAGTATGAGACGATTATCTGGACTCCATTGCACGCCTGTTAGATGTGTGTTCTTCAGTTCCTTGCCAAAGATGCGATTGCCATCGACAGAGCCCACAATAATGGCACCATCTTCATATACAATACAGATCTTGGCACCATCCGATGTCCAGGCCATGCCCGCCACAGTGGATTTCTTGCGATCGTTGGTCATCTCTTCGTACCACGCTGTTTTGTACAGCATCCAGACCATAATGACGCCATCTGTGTCCGACGATGTCAACTTCTGTTGTGTATCATTCCATGTGACCACCTTAACCGAACCCTTGTGCCCGTCCAGAGTCTGATTCATCGAAAGATTCGAAACGGCAGCAAGTCCTCCTTTGCTCTGGCCATTGTTGGCAGCTAAAAGGAAGGAATAGAGTACTCAAACATATATATATGTATATGCAGCTCTCACCCTGATCCAATTTGAGCACCTTAAGCAATCCCTCGGTGCCGGCCACAGCGATATAACCTTCCTCCTTGTTCCATGCGATGCAGTTCAGCTTCACATTGTTCGGAATAGCAATCTGAGTAGGAATGTAAACAATATTGATATAGAATATAGATTATTATAGAGAAATTTCAATTTTCTTACCTTTTTACTCAAATAGACAAACATGTTTGACCAGTTTTCTTCAGTTTTCCGTGAAAATTTTCAGTGACTTCTTCAGCTGCCACGAGTTGCCATGGCAATCCCTCAGCTGCGCCGGCGCTTTAAATTGTTTTGCATTTCATTTGTTTACGTTACCCATATCAACCAATGTTTATAACATTAATAATATTAATTTAATTCCCAGTTAATTATTTGTTTTTGTTATTTATTTTCGCACTTTTTGTTTACAATTTCAATTTGACAAACGAGAGCGTCAGTGAGAGAGAGCGAGCGCGCACGTTGAAAATGAGCATGTCATTCACAATGAACTAAGCAGTGTTGGTAAATTACTAAATCTTCTACCGGTTGCTTTCAATGTGTTGAGTTTATAAATTAAATTAAATCAGTTAACAGTTAGTGCTAATAAAAAGTTTACTATGTATATGTAAATATACAAAAATATATATTTAAATATATGCATATATATTGATTGCTTGACTCACCATTGTGAATGAGCATATCTTTTTGCTATCGAATGCGAATATTATTGCATTGAACGGTCCGAAAGAGGTTAGCGCCATCTAACGGCAGGGGGATGACACTATGGGGTATATATTTCAGATTGGAGTCAAACTAGTTTTCTATTTCTATTTTGTTATTATTTAAATGTAGAATAACTGGGGATTCCAAAAAATAAATAAAATGTCATTCCTCGTGAAAATCGCTTGATTTTTGACAAAGTTATGGTGGGTGAAAAATGAGGATGCAGGTCCTATAGAGTCTGTTACATGTCTGATTTTTAGTCGACTCTGACATGATTTTTGGCCCAAAATTAATTATCTTCAGAAATCGTTTTAAACACTTGTTTAGTAATAATATTGACCTCTGCTATCGATTAAAATTAAAAGTTCGTGATTTAAAATTTTCAAGAAAAAAAATTTCTAAAACTTTCACAGGGGGGACCATTGTCTAAATTTTCAAAAACTCGAAAAATTTCAAAGGGTCTATTATGATATTATTTAAATGTAGAATCACTTAGGTTGTAAACCCATAAACAAAATGTCATTCCGCATGAAAATCGATTGATTTTTGACAAAGTTATGGTGTGTGAAAAATGAGGATGCAGGTCCTATGGAGTCTGTTACATGTCTGATTTTTAGTCGACTCTGACATGATTTTTGGCCCAAAATTAATTATCTTCAGAAATCGTTTTAAACACTTGTTTAGTAATAATATTGACCTCTGCTATCGATTAAAATTAAAAGTTCGTGATTTAAAATTTTCAAGAAAAAAATTTCTAAAAATTTCACAGGGGGGACCCTTACATAAATTTCCAAAAAGTCGAAAATTTTTAAAGAGTCTATTTTGTTATTTATTAATAGAGAATTACTAGGGATGCCAAAACATAAACAAAATGCCATTCCGCGTGGAAATCGCTTGAGTTTTAACCTAAATATGGTGGGCGGTTTAGTTGGTCGTAGGGTATACTAACGTCAGGCAGACTCGTTTCTTTTTCATATCAAACTTTCTGGGACTGAAGACGCCTGCGCCAAGCATCAAGGTGCCAGATGGTGTGAGCCCTGCGCTACGAGCTACAAGTTTGTCTTCCAGTTTAATCCAATTTAGCGACAAGGTAGGGCACTTATTGGATAGTGAAGGTTCTTCAATTTCGAGTTTATCTGGGCAGCTGGTAGCTCCACGCTGGACACTTGTTTGGGGGATTCCGGTGGACGTCGCAGGTCAGTTACAAGCCAAATGAGTCACAAATGCGCACCAAAAAAACACTTTTTGTAACCAGTTTTGGCTTGAAAGCAGCCAAGGTGGTTTGCTTTGCTGCGTTGGCTTCCGCGGGGAATACCGGCCAAAATCTTACAATAATTTCGATTCATAACAAAAAATCTTAACTCTTAACTCGATGAGTGTTCTTAAAACCTGCGTCAATCTTGCAGCTATCGTTATATCTGCTCGGGATAGTCTCTTTTTGGGTTAAGAGCGTGCCCATCCAGCTTCTTCATGTGTCTCAAGAGGAGCACATCGCGTTGGAAGATGAAGAAACCTACTGACTGCTGGAAACCTTAACTTACTACACTGATCTTCAAAAAAAATCTCGCATTTCCAGAGAGTTTCCCATTGTAAGCCGAATAAAATCACAAAAATAAATAAAACTCAGCTCGCTCGATAATTTATACTTTAAATACCATAAGGAATTTCCGAAATATTCTCGTACAGCTGCGAGATTGTAATAAACTGTCTGAAAGGCAGATGAGCTCGACTTGTTTTTTGTTTACAAATTAAAACAGCACGCGAGGCAGTTGTGTTTTTTTTTTTTTTTTTTTTTTTTTTTTTGTTAAATGAAACTATCTATATACTATACTATATATAGTATTAGAAGTGTGCTGAGTTCCCCGAGAAAAACCGGTAAGGCTGCTTAAGTCATTTCACTTAGATGGGGGAGTTAACGTCTTGATTTATGTCAATCAATTTCAATTACGTTATGTCTGTCTAGCTTGATCTGTTGAATTAGCTCGACGGGGTAGCTTCTTGAGAATTGTACGAAATTATATCCAGCTAGATGGAACAGATCCTGTCCGACATTCTCATGGGGCATTCACATTGCTGCGTCATAGACAGAATTAGTGATTCTCGCATTCCATGCATAATAATCGTCTTGGGGCGGGGAACCTATCAAAATTCTAGGCATATACGCCTATGTCATCGATTAGCCTTGTTGCGTGCTATCACTACACACGTACTATATAGTATTTTTATAGATTATGCATATTCAATGAGCTGCATACGGAATCTCCCTGGGAACCTCTTATCTTGATGGATTCAAGAGTCAAGTGCAGCCTGCACTTATTTTCGATTTAGACTATAGTCTAGTGATTCCCTCGGCTTGAGTAATTAACTTGTCTAACTGGACAATCGTATAGCTTCATTAGTTCCCCTGTGGAATGCGTTGCTTGAATCCGTTTTGAGTGTGCTTAATAAACCGAGACAATTTATGACACTTATAGCATACTACATATAGATATGTGTTTATTCTTTGCATTAAGCCACTTGACTCATTCAAAATTCTGGCGATTCATTAATGACAAACCGACAGCGCTTTCGTTACCAATTCAAATAGTTTCATAGAATTTTATAGTACCTTGACATAGTTAAGAAGATTATGATGAAGTGAATTACAATTTTTCGAATATTAAGACATTGTATATAGTTGTAATCCTGGAATCTTCTGAGATATTATAATGTATACTAGAGCATCGTTTTATGGAGTAAACCTGACCTACGATTGGTAAAGATTTTCAAAATGAATTTGGAATAGTAAAGCCATCATTGGGGTCTATACAAGCACGTAGTAACTGTACTGCAGTTCCCGTTGATCTTGGTTGGGATCGGGTGTAGTCCCCACTGAAAATGAATAAAAAGCGTACACAAATATTGACATTGTTCCTCCTTTTCTTGCTTTGTTCCCATCGTCTAATACCGGAGGTAAATGCACGCGCAGACCCTATGCAAATGCAAGGAGAGGGAACTGGGGAAGGGGTTGGGACTTCACCTCATCAATCTTGCTTGTAATGATGCGAGAGACAGACATAACCCTAAGTCAGTGTAGGGTAGAAAGGGATCTCTCTCTCTGGACACGAACTGCATTCTAATTGTTAAAGAAGCTCAAAAAGGGATTGCGGGTTGCGTCTTCTATCTATTTGGCGCCATCTCGAAGGCATTCTTGGGGTGATCCCCCCAAGACGAATCCATTGTATGCTTTGTTAACTAAGCACACGCCTCAGCCACATGGCGCGTGTGGGAGAAGGAATCGGAGCAGATCCCTCTTTGTGATTAAAATCGGGCAGATGCCTCGAATCTCAAGATATTTTATTCTCCTTTATCTCCGCCTCGCTTACTTTTCCCTTTTCAATTAAATTCGAATCACAACATGAGTCTTACAATCTCCCCGCCTCTTCTTCCTTATCTGCAACCTCAACCGATCATTTATCAATAATCTTGAAACGCAATTTGCATACGCAAAATTTCCGTACTCATAATTTGCATATGAGATCCGATTTGCGAATACCCTCAGTACCCGAGACAAGGGTGTTAATATAATCATTAGCTCTGTGAGAGAGAGAGATATCTTTATTGACAGGATTTGCGAAAATCTGCTAAAAGGAACATCATGCTATGGTCACCCCTTGAAGGGGTAACATCAACAGTCAAGAGGTGTAAGGGGGTAAGGAAAGAGAGAGGGAAAGGGAGGGCAGAAACCCACAAATCGCAAATATAAACACTATTGGCAAAGATCTATAGAGAGAGAGTGAGAGTTCCAACAGGCCACAATTGTTGTAGGTCCATTGTAACCCGAGCAGATCTGACACTTTATCGAGGGTTAATTCGCCAGCGAGAGAAGTCAATCAATTGATTGTGAATGATATGAGATCTGCAGCCAATTGTGGGTTAAGGATAGTGATAAAGTTGGATAAAGCCTGTAATTTTACTAATTCATTCTAGATAACTTAAAATTCAATCGTTTATTGATGGAAATATAATCTAAGTGTGTGATCTATAAAGCGTGAAAATTTATGTCATTTATAAGCATATAGATATTATATTTAATCTTTTCATTAAGCTACTTGAGTCATTCAAAATTCTGGGGATACGACTATGACAAACCGACAGAGGGAAGGGGACGCAGCTTGACAAGTTTTCGTAACCAATTCCGAGTTAATTGCAATTTCATAACATACCTTGACAATCACCATTCAAAGTATAATAACATAAGTGTATACATTTGAAAGTAAAATAAGCTGAAGTTTTCCGAAAGTGATCGTAATATGCTCATATTTTCTAGAACTGGCAAAATGCAACAAATTTTTATGTAGAGCTCAAAGTAATTTTGTTTTCTTTAATTTGTATACCTTATATAACTGCAGAGTTCTAAGCTTTAGTTACAATAATTGCTGAGTAATTTTCAAGCTATTTTATGGGCATCCAGTACTCCCCAGGAATGCTCACACGGCTTTACTAATTTGGTAAAGAAAACAAAATTATACACTAATTTATACTGTATCAATAATAATTATAGAGCTTTACCGTAACGCTTACGTATCAGTCGAATCTACATATATATATATTTGTATAATAATCTAAGTTTGTTGAATTTGCATTCGTCATCTCTGAGTTTGGGAAAATGCAAAGCAAAAAATTACAGAGAGTGCGAATTCGAATTTGGTGATTTTTCCTGAGATTTAATTGATATAGTTTTGTTCCGTTTAGGTTTGTGCAAGGGCGTTTTATACGCTCTCGTTTCATGATGGAGAGCAACCTGTTACGCTCTCGCTCTCTCTCTCTCTCTCGATCTCTTGTGACTGCATATAAAAGCGTCGCTGGGCCGAGCTAACGCGACACACGACACGAATCGGAATCGGAATCGAACACGAATCGGACGGGAAAATCAAAGCTGCGATCTATAGAAGAAGCTTCTCTGCTCGGTTATTTTTTAGTCTAATAACGTGCGACGAGTCGGTAGCAACGTCGATCGCGCATCAAGGTGATCTTAAGTTAGAAAAAATCTCGGACTACGTAAAATCTACGTCTACGATATGAAGCCGGTGCTTTCTATTGTTGTGATTGTGTTTGCCGCTACGCTTGCTTGCCTTGCCACGCCCACAAGTGCACAATTTAATCGCAGGCAAGGTATGAAAAAAAACATAAACAAATAAAAGTTATAGTATACATTGTGAATATTATATCTAAAAAATCATGAGAAATTAACGGAATACTAAAAAGAAAAAAAAAAAGAAAACAAGTTTATTTTATATTTGTGTTTATCACAGGGAAACCTGTTCCATTAGCAGCGATAGAAATATTATATAGCATTGATTACATCGACATCGGGCAGCAGTATTTAAATTACAAAGCGAACTTTAGTTATTGATCTCGAAGAAATCGAGACCCTGGACAAGTTCGTTGCCTCAGTCTTTTGTTTATCGTCGCGCTAGTTTGAAACTCGTCTGGAAGTTGGCAAAAAAAAAAAAAGAAGAGCTTTATATACTATACAGACTATATACAAAAATGGTTAATTATTATTTTGGTGTTATGCCGAAAAACCAGTCATTGTCACTGTCATTGCAATCATCGCTCCAAGGTCGACTGACCCAGAGATGTTTCCCTAGAGCTTCGGTTTCTTGTTTTATTTCGGGGAACTTCAGTATTTTGATCACGTTTGCCCGTTAATGACTGCAATTCAAAAACAAAGAGAAGAACAAGAAGGCAAAGAGGAAGAGGAAGAGAGGAATATCAAGTATGGGATAAGCTACTGAATTGGATTAATAAATTCAAGTATAATAAAATACTTGGAATATTTTATATGTGCATTTTGATGACTTTAAGAGACAATCAGCAGATTGAGATATTAAAAATTTTAAGTTCATTTTTCCACCGATCGTAACTTTGTTAAAAATCGAGCGATTTTCACAAGACATAACATTTTGTTTATGTTTTGATAATACTAGTGATTCTCTATTAAAGAAAATAACTAAATAGACTTTTTAAAAAATTTCGATATTTTGGAAATTTAGGTAAGGGTCCCCCCTGTCAATTTTTCAGACATTTTTTTTCTTGAAAATTTTAAATCGGCAGCTTTTACTTTTAATCGATATCGGAGGTCAATATTAGTACTAAACAAGTGTTTAAATCGATTTTGGAAGATACTTAATTTTGGGCCAAAAATCATGTCAAAGTCGATTAAAAATCAGACATGTAGCACTCTCGATAGGACACGCATCTTAATTTTTCAACATCCATAACTTTGTCAAAAATCAAGCGATTTTCACGAGGAATGACATTTTGTTTATGTATTGGAGTCCCTAGTAATTCTACATTTAAATAGTAACAAAATAGACTTTTGGAAAATTTTCGATATTTTGGAAATTTAGACAATGGTCCCCCCTGTAAATTTTCAACAAAAATTTTTTTTTCAAAATTTTAAATCGCGAACTTTTAATTTTAATCGATAGCGGAGGTCAATATTAGTACTAAACAAGCGTTTAAAAGTGTTTAAGACGATACTTAATTTTGAGCCAAAAATCATGTCAAAATCGACTAAAAATTTGACATGTGAGACCTCTAACAGGACTTGTAATTACACTTTTCTCACTTCATAACTTTCTTAAAAATCAAGCGATTTTCTTCGGGTAAAGCATTTTATTCATGGTTTTAGATCGAGAATAGAATGGATTAACAGTTGTTGCAATTTAAAAAATAAAAAAAAAATTTGAATTTGTGTGATATTGGTAATTTTTCAGAAAAAAATTGTTTTTTTCAAAATTTAAAATCGCCTGCTTTTACTTCATAACTTTCTTAAGAATCAAGCTATTTTCTTCGGGAAAAGCATTTTATTCATGGTTTTAGATTTAGAATAGAATGAATAAATAGTTTTTGTGATTTTTGTGTTTTTAAAATTATCTGTTTATTTTTAATTTGTTTAAGTTTTCTAAATGTTTTCTTGTGGTATTACCCAAGTTTCAATGTAAATAAGTCATTTATTTTATAACTTTCTGCTCTACTCGCAACTAACCTAATTTCTTGCACTAACCTCCATCTACTCCCTGCTCTTCTTCATAGTTCGACAGAACTGCGTTACTCCCGAGCGATACTATGGCAGCTGTGTGGGTCTCACGTATTGCCCACAGGTGACGGAGGTCTTCCAGCTAACCGATCGACGTACGGCAGAGAATTATGTGTTCGCACTGCAGCGCAGCTGTGGCACACGCAACATTAATGGGGACCCATTGGTAAGGGAGGAGGGAGGGAGATCATTTCATTTCTATCTATCGCTTTGCTAAGCTTTTGCTTTCCATCCTGTACAGGTCTGCTGCACCCGACCCATTACTAATCCGGTTACAGAGCGACCGCAGAATCCCTTCTTCCCCACAGAGGGACCCTTTGTCCAGCCACGTCCAGTGCCCACTCGAGCACCCGATGGCAATGATGGTAATCCCTTCCTGCGGCCCACAACTGAGTGGATCAGACCAACAATAACGACGACGACGACAACAACAACAGCGGCTCCAATTACAGCGGCGCCCATAGTGGAGCCACGTGGTCCTAGTTGTCGCATACCTCCGGGCAAGCTGGGTGAATGTGTGGGTAAGTTGAGGCAGTCTGAGAGGGATTCCCACACCACTCACTGATACCTTCCCTTTCCCAGACATCAAGCAATGCCAACCCATCATCGATGAGCTGCTCGTGCGCCAAGGTGATCCCGAGTTCGCCAAATATGTGCAGGCCTCCAATTTGATCTGTGGTCGTGTGGGTAAGAATGTCTGCTGTCCCACGGGTCAGGTAGCCACAACTCCGGCTCCGGTGAAGCCGGTGAATAGTGATGAAGTGCCTCGACGTTTACCCACTGTCGCTGAGGGTTGTGGCTACACGCTGACGGCCAACAAGAAGATCGTTGGCGGTGCCGTCTCCAAGAAGGGTGCCTGGCCATGGATCGCACTGCTTGGCTACGATGATGCCTCCTCCTCCCCCTTCAAGTGTGGCGGCACACTGATCACAGCACGACATGTTCTTACCGCAGCCCATTGCGTGCTTGTCTCCTTGTAAGTCCAAGGAGAGAGAGAGAGAGAGAGATCTCTTGGCTAATCTTCTCCCATTTCTTCACACAGTCCTCTGTCGTTCGTCCGCCTGGGGGAGCATGATCTAAGCACAGATACGGAAACAAAGCATGTGGATATAGCAGTTGCCCGGGTAGGTAGACTCGCTATCAGCTCGTAATCCCTACTCTCATGCTCCTATTTCTCCCCCCCTCCAGTACGTGGCGCATCCCGCCTACAATCGTTCAAATGGACGCAGTGATATCGCCATGGTTTATCTGGAGCGCAATGTGGAGTTCACTGGACTGATCGCACCCATCTGCATGCCAAGCTCACCAAGTTTGCGTGCAAAGTCGTATGTGAACACGTTGCCCTTTGTGGTGGGTTGGGGCAAGACGCAGGAGGGCGGTGAGTCGGCGCAAGTGTTGCAGGAGCTGATGATTCCAGTGTTGGAAAACGAAGTGTGTCGCGCCAATTATGCCAAGATCAAGCGTGCCTTCACCAACGATCAGTTCGACAAGGCGGTGCTCTGTGCCGGCGTCCTATCCGGCGGCAAGGATACCTGCCAAGGCGACTCCGGCGGACCCTTGATGACCGTAGATGATGAAGGTGTCAAGAGTCAATTGCGTTTCTATCTCATCGGCATCGTTAGCTACGGCGTCGGTTGTGCCCGTCCCGAGGTGCCTGGTGTCTATACCAGCACGCAGTACTTCATGGATTGGATACTGGACAGGGTTCAGGATACGCCCTGAACTGTCTCTTAGTTAAGATCAAACGTGTTCCCTAGTCCCCCACTGAAAGTGAATAAAAAGTGTACACAAATATTGACATTGTTTTCTCCTTTTCTTGCTTTGTTCCCATCGTCTAATACCGAAGGTAAATGCACGCGCAGATCCTATGCAAATGCAAGGAGAGGGAACTGGGGAAGGGGTTGGGACTTCAGCTCATCAATCTTGCTTGTAATGATGCGAGAGACAGACATATTCCTAAGCAAGGGTTCATTCTGCACACGAACTGCATTCTAATTGTATGAGAAGCTCAGAAAGGATTGCGGGTTGCGTCTTCTATCTATTTGGCGCCATCTCGAAGGCATTCTTGGGGTGATCCCCCCAAGACGAATCCATTGAATGCTTTGTTAACTAAGCACACGCCTCAGCCACATGGCGCGTGTGGGAGAAGGAATCGGAGCAGATTCCTCTTTGTGATTCTAATCGGGCGATGCCTCGAATCTCAAGATATTTTATTCTTCTACATCTCCTCTTCGCTTTCCTTCCCCTTTCTGCTCATTTTCAATTAAATTCGAATCACAACACGAGTCTTACAATCTCCCTGGCTCTTCTTCCTTATCTGCAACCTCAACCGATCATTTATCAATAATCTTGAAACGCAATTTGCATACGCAAAATTTCCGTACTCATAATTTGCATATGAGATCCGATTTGCGAATACGCAGAGTACCTGAGACAAGGGTGTTAATATCATCATTAGCCTTGTGAGATCTTTATTGACAGGATTTGCGAAAATCTGCCAAAAGGAAGATCAAGCAAGGGTCACCCCTGAAGGGGAAACAGAAACAGTCAAGAGGTGTAAGAGGGCAAAGAAAGAGAGAGGGAAAGGGAGGGTACAAACCCACAAATCGCAAATATAAACATAATTGGCAAAGATCTACAGAGAGAGAGTGAGAGTTCCAACAGGCCACAATTGTTGTTGGTTCATTGTAACCCGAGCAGATCTGACACTTTATAGAGGGTTAAGAGAAGTCAATCAATTGATTGTGAATGATATCTAAGATCTGCCAAATTTTGCAGCCAATTGTGGATTGGCTAACAAATAGATCATTTATTGATGGAGTTTCTTCCATTCATGATCCCAAAAGATCGTCTAAAAATACATAAGTTCTAGGTGAAATATGATATTTGTTTTTATTACAGTTGAGAGTAGATCACAGGGTTTACGCGCTAGATAATGATTGATTTAATTAGTTGCTTAAGATCTAACAAATTGAATTAAATTAATTCGATTGCACTGAAATTGATTTAAGAACTATAAGTGGCACTACGAATGGGGAAGTGTATCAAGGATCTAGACTTCCGGTGAGGTTGCATTCCGTTTGAGAACCTCGTTCAGGGTGGGACTCATAGCTAGAGCAGGATTCGCCACAGCGATAATATGTTCCCCAGCTGCCGAGATGACCTGCACCCCGGAGGCAGTAAGATCCACGGTTTCCGTTAGATTCAAGGACTCCCCGGGATACGAGAGGGGAGAACGTTCACTTTCTAACCCATTGGCCTGCAAAAAAGAGTAGAAAGATTTAGTTAGATCGTTTCCCTAGATCATATATAGTCTAGAATCCAAGTCTCCAACACATACTCACTGGCATGGGCGGCGAGCTGGAGGAATTGCTAAAGGAAAAGCGCGAATCGTTGTCCTCAAAGTCTGCCGTCTTGGCCAAGCTGTAAACAGTTCCAAGATTATACATATAATCGGTATATCTTAGGATCATACATATAATATGATATCTACACTTTTTACTCACGAGAATTTGGCAATTTCGGTCAGATCGAACGGCGGCTTGGCGAACTTTTGGTACATGGCAAAAAGATTGTAGCGCGAATCCTCAACAGCTTCCTTTAGGATTGTTTTTTTTTTTTTTAATTTTATAATAAGATTTTTGAAGATTAAAGATGGTATGATATCAGAGGCAAAGCTCGGCATTAAGGCATGAAGCAATAAGGAATACACCAGGGTTTTTTTTGGGTTTTTGGTACTCGAAAAGTGAAGAATTTATTTTTTATTTTGAACTCAAAGAAAAGGTACAAAAAATATTGCAGAAATAAAGATGAGATAACTATATAAATATGACGGGTAGAAATATAAATATAACTAAGAAAAAACTAAGAAATAAATGGAATATAGAAAATGCGTGAGAGTTAAGATCAACAATACAAACATCAACATAGAAATATAAAACATTCAGACTTGTTAGGTAGGGAATAGTAAATATAGTAAAATGATATAGAAAACTTTAGATCAACAGTGACAACAACAAACATGGAAATACTAAGCTTATAACTAGCGATAAATACGTAATACTTGGGAACTATGGGAAATACTTAAAGCTAAGTATAAATACAGATCATAGTTATCTATATAGTTCAAATTTCTACAGATATAGCAACAATTTTTAACTAGCAAACAAAAATACTGTAAGTAGACTAGATTCAGTACTGATCCCGCTGAGATCAGACTGAAAATTGAGAAAGATTTCAGAACACCTGAAGATCTTGAGTTATTCTGAAAAGAACTTCTCAATCGTTGGATAGTAAGGGGAGTGATTAGTATCGGGGACTCGTGTGTTAGCTGCAAAAGCAAAATTTCGATTATGGTTATGTTTGGAATCTTCCAAAAATTTCCCAACACTGTAAAGCAAAAGCTGAAGCTGAAGCGGAAGCGGAAGCAGAGGCTGAAGCACTGCACCAGTAAGAGTGCATCCCAGTTGGATGCAGTTGCTCACTGCTCAATGGAATCTGGCTTCCTTACCCGATTCAGTTCCATGGGCAGTTGTGCTGCCTCCGTGGAGGAGAGACGCTGCCGCTTGGCAGGCAATGCGGCAGCATCGCTAGACTCGCAGTCCACATCGCTGCGCTGTGGAGCAGCTGGACAGGAGGCTCCACCGACACCCACACCCGCTCCCAGACCAGCACCCGCACCCGCTCCACCAGCCTGCTGTGCCGGCAGCTGGGACAACAGATTGCCATAGCGTGCTATGCTCGCCGAGTGCCCGAATCCAGCATCCTTGACAATCTGCCTGGCCAGCGGGAAGAGCTCATCGCGACGTGTGAGCAACCATATGGTCTGAGGATTACGACACAGCTGGGCGGCAGCCTCATTGACGCACACCTCGTGCAGTGTCAGTGGCTTCTCGGGGCGTCGCTTGCAATCGAAGCGCCCGTAGATCGCCGAATACTTACGTATCTCGTCCAAGCGACGCGGATCATGCTCCGCCATGGCGATCACTTGCTCCAGTTCGCGTGTGGTGCGCTTCTTGGAGGTCTGTGCCCGTGGCTCACGCTGTGGCAGCTGGCGTGCAATCTTGGCGGCACAGACAGCGATACGTTGCACCTGCAGATCGGTCAGCACCGGCGTCAACTGTGGTGAGCTGGAGGAGACCTGATGGGCGGCGGTGCTTACAGAGACAGCGGCAGGAGATGGTACCGAGACTACAGCCGGGGAGGCGGGAGGCAGTACCAGATGGGGGGAGGGTGTGGGGGATTGACCTGGCGCTAGCACGGGCAGCAGCACAGGCGCTGCAGCAATCTGTGAGAGCAGCTGTGCGCTGGGAGCAGGCGTGGGCAGTGCAGGCACATGGGCAGGCTGAAAAGTGGAGACGGCAGACGAGAACTTGGAGCGCGAGGGCAGTGCGGGCGTGGCATCCGGATTGAAGACCAGCGCGGGCTTTGTGGGCGTCTCACAGAGTCCTGGAAGGGTAGAAAATACAGAAATTAGTTGAGATTCCTCTTGAGCGTCTCCTGCTCCCAACTTACCCAACTGCGGCAACATGTGTCCCTGGAAGAGCGCCGGATTGTTGGCCCACTCGTGCAGCGCCTTCTGCAGGCGACGCACATGCAGCGGCTTGGAGGCCATGCCCACCAGTGCCATAATCTCAAGGAACTCCTCCTCGCCGGCATCGTACAGCTGCTGCACATCGTCGCCGCCCATCTCCAGCAGCGTGTCATAGTAGGCCAACAGGCTGGCACGTTGCAGCACGCGGTACAGTTGCACCTCCGCCTCGTTGCTTGGACGCGATGTGGCGATCACTGGAAAGGGAAGAGGAAGAAGAAAGTTAGGTTAGTTTGAAGGGAAAAAACTCTGCTTATTTATGGAGTATATAGGGAACTTAATGCTGAAAAGGGGGGAAGGGTTTATAGATAGTTTATAAAGGAGAAAAAAATGTATTAGAGAAAAAGGAATAAGTTGGTTTAGATAAAAAAGGAAGTAGAAAAAGTTGGGTTAGTTTTAGAAGGTAAAGAAGTATATAGAAAAAAAAAGTATTTAGAAAACTTATTCATCAAAAAATATAAAAGTTCTAAGACAGTTTATAAAGAAGAAAATTATTAATTGCTTCGCACACGTTGAAAAAATTTAGTTTAAAAAAAATAAAAAAAATTCCTGAAGTTGAAGGACCTACAGAAATATTGCAGCTAAAAAAGTTATAGACTTCTTATAAAGTTCCTCTAGTTCCTCTCCATGTTTCCCACAAGCAAAAATAAATCTAATTAAATATCTCGTTTTTTTCAGGAACAGTAGAAGCAGCAGAACAGGAAAGTTTGGGACAAAAAACTTGAAATATTTTTATAGAGAGAGAGTCCACAAGGTTTCCCACAAGTAGAGAAAAAAATTTAATTAAATTCAGCGTTTTTTTTTTTGCTGGACGTCTGTGGACCCGACGTAGATCCTGCACAGACCCTTTTCGAGGGACAAGCAAAAAAAAAAACAGAAGAAATAAAAAACTAAAAAAAACGCAAAAAAAACGGGACAAGCAGCTCATCTGCATAAGCAAATGTGAGACAGGGTGAGTGTGTGAGAGAGAGAGGGAGAGGTAGAGCGATCTGCATATGCCTGAGTCAGTTCAACCCTTTCGTTTGCCCTTTCCCTTTCGTTTTCGTTTTCTTCCTTCTTTCGTTCTCATCCTCTCGTTAGAAATGCGTCACGCATGCGCGAAGATCATCGAGCGAAAGGATCACGCATTGCATTTTAATCCTTTTCGTTTTTTTTCATATTTTTATCATTTTTTTTTTTTTTTTTTTTGGGTTTTGAAACAAAATGTAAATGTTTTTCATCGTGTGAACTGATCAATTGTCAGCTGCACGGCGAAGAGGAAGAATATTCTTCTTTCTTCTTCTTCACTACTGCAGCTTCTTCTCTGTTTGCTTCTTCGGAAGACCATACGATTTATGGGACCATGGCTGATGCTTCGGACCAGAAGATGATTATGTCAAATCGTAAATAATTATGTGAGAATATTTTAGACAGAGAGAGAGAGAGAGAGAGAGATGCGGACAGATCGCTGCGATCGGCAAGTTACGCGCTTTAATTAATAGAAAAACGAGCTGAGAGTTGCAGGGAAAGAAAGAGAGAGAGAGGGAGAGATAAAGGGAGACAGGCAGAGATCGTGCAAAAAACATCGCATTGAATGTTTTTGTCGCATTTGCTGCTTCTTCTGCTGTTCTTCGTTGTCACTTGATGCGCTGCTGCCAATCATTAACCCATTAGTGCCTGCTTGTCACAATTTATGACACGATTTGCTCAAATTGTTTGCAGCAGGAAGAAAATGGCAAGCATATTGCCCGAGTTTGGCTATAAAGCTGCAGTAAGGTAGAGTATTGCTAGGAGTAGTACTATCTATATAGGCTATAAATCTGTTCTAGCAAGAGTTAATGCAGGAAGGTATTTGATTTTGGTCAAAAGTTATGGGAAACTACAAACAATTTGGAATACATTTTCGATAAATCTAACTTTTTTTTAAGTTTTTAACTAACTTGCTAGAAAGGGTACTAGTTTTTGGGTATTATTATAAATATTTCATTATTTTACTCTTAAAAAAAATAAAAAATAAATAAATAATAAAACAAAATGTTGAATCTAATAAATCGAATTGGTATTCTGATGGAAAACTGTTATAAATGATATTTTTTAGATTTTCTAACTAAAGACATCTACATAAAAATTTAATATATAATAATAAAATATATCAAATTATTTATCATATATAAAATGATTTATCTAATAAATCGAAATATTCTATTGGTATTTGGATTAAAGATATAACAATGTTATAAATGATAAAAAGAATACTCTTATAGATTTTCTAGCTTTCGAAAAATATCTATATTATTTTTCTAGTAACTCTATAGATTTCTTTACCTATGAAGATCTTATATATACCCTACATATTATTCTCACAGCTTTTCTTATAATTCTTAGAACTATTTGTAGAATTCTTCCTTACATGACTCCACATATCTTCCCTATAAATAACACCACATTCTCAACCTTATCTAATACACACTTCGCCTAGAGGTACATCTAGGGTTAAGCCACATGTGTCTGGGCCTGTTCACGCCACGCTTCTTCTATGTGGAGTCTACCCGACGCGTTGCGGAGTATTTAACGCAGACGCAGCTTCTGCTGCTGCGTAACTCGGCAGCAGGAGGGGATTGGCGGAGGAGGAGCAGGAGTAGCAGGAGGATCTGCAGTAGCATTTGCAGCAATAAATAAATGAGACGTGATTTCAATACACAAATAATGCTCGGGGCGGGGGAACTGGAACTGGAACTGGCTACTATGGGTAGAGCTGCGAGACCAGGTGGGGCATTGTGCTGATTGTCACTACATTGGCAGCTTCAGCTTGGGTAACTCCGCGTGCTGCTCGGGCTGGAGCTCCTCGTGCTGCTGCTGCTGCTTCCACATCTTGTTGATTTTTTATTTATTTAATTTGCGGGTCGCTTTTTTGCTGCTGCTGCCACCGCTTGTGGCGAGTCTGTTAATGTGCCTGCTTATGTTGTTGTGCTGCTCCTGCTCCTCCTCCTGCTGCTCCTCCTCCTCCTCCTGCTGCTGCTGTTGTCATTTGCTAAATATGTTGTTTTTATGCGCCTCGCAGCAGAAAAAAAATTAACTGCAGTTGCTTTTTAGTTGGCACTTGGCAAAGCAATAATGACATTCGACGCCACATACCAAGCGACCGGGAGAGCTCGCCGGGAGCAGCCCAAGTCCAGGCCAGCTACCTCTCTCTCTCTCTCTCTCTCTGTGTGTGTGTGTGAGGGATGTCAATCGTGCGATCGCTTCGATTATGGTCAGCAGAAGAAAAACTGCAGCAGACGCAGACGACGACGATGAAGAAGACGACAAAGTCGATGCCCAGACGAAGACGCCGGAGACGCCTGCTGTCCCTACTCCTCCTCCTACTCCCCTCCTGCTGCCCGCTCGAAACTATTTCTCATATACAACGATAAATTAAAAGCGACTTTTTGAACGACCAAATTCTTTGTCGATCAAAATTCCATTGCTGGCAATAACTCGCTGTACGTGCCAATGGCTCTACCCGATCTTGGCCAGAAATGGTCTGCAGGCATAACCATGAAGCTGGCGACAAGGCGGCGGCGGCGCGACTAACTTGAGACTACCCTCAGCTGGGGTGAGTTTTTTTTTTTTTTTTTCTTCACCCCTGCTAGCTGCGACCTATCAGGGAGCGCGTCCCTGACGCTTCTAACGGCAGTTCCGTTAGATCCTGCCTGTACCTGAGCGACGTGTCGCTTCTTTCATTGGACGAGCGCCATTGTTGATACCGTTTTAGGGGCGCATAGTTTGGCTCAGGGTGGTTCCAAGGATATGGAAACCGGAATGATTTAAAGAAATTGAGAAGCTTCTCCTGCTGCTGCTATTGTTGCCCATTAAGCTGTAGGTCCGTTAGGAATTTCCGTTACGAGATCACAATAACAACACAATGGGCACAAGGAGAGAGGGAGGAGGGACATGTGGTGAGCTTTGGCAGAAGCTTGAAAAAAACGCGGGAAAATTTGCATGCAGCGGGCAAAAATACAGAAAAAGAAATGAAAGAGGTTCAAAAAAAATATTCAAGCAATAGGAATTGTAGATCAGAAGATAATAACGTATGATCCAAAGTTCTTTTGATACTTTTCTTAAGAGATACGATAAGAAAAACTACAGAATAACCTATTTTATTACCCTTTAATTTATAGCATGAATTCTTGATTATTAATTATGCTACTTCGCTTATTTTGTTTTTCGAATTTTCTCTTTTTTATTAAAAACCTGTAGATCTCTGTTATTAAATGAGCTATAGATACCAAATTTGGTATAAAGCTAATGCTATATCTAATGCACCTAAAGACTTTTTAAAAATTCTACTGCCACGCCCACAACATATATAAAATGAAAGAATAATATTATGAGCGATTAGAGAAATAAACTATTTATCCCACATACTTCCCTATCATATCATATCAATTCTTTCAATAACTTAACCCCATAAATAATTAAAAATTCTCCACTTACTTGTTCCATTCGCATTGCGTCCAAAGATCTTGCCCTGCGGACTGAGTATGGGACTGGATGAGGCCGAGGGAGCACCAGAGAGTGATCGCTGTCCCTCGGAGGGACCGCTGGCCAGGGACAAATTGTTGACATCATCCTGTTTGCAGAAATCAATGCTGGCATTGGTGGAACTGGTGCTCAGCAGCTGTGGCAGGGATTGGGCAAGCGGTGTGGCCGAGCAGCTGGAGGCCGATGAGGATGAGGCAAGGCTTCCGCTTCCTGTGGTCGCAGCAGCAGCACTGTGACACTTGGCAATGGCAGCGGCGACGACAGCAGCTGGCGAAGCGGCGGCGGTGGTGCTGGAGGAAGCGACCGGCATGGCGGAGCTGGAGGTGGAGGTGGACGAGGCAGAGGAGCAGGAGGCGGGTGCCAGCGCTGCTGTTGTTGTTGTGGTAACTGTTGTTGCCGCCGGCGTGTTGGGTGACGTAGTGACCTCCATGCTGTGTTTGGGAAGCAGGCACGTGTTGCATGCAAGAGGGGGGAGGGTGGAAGAGGGGGAGACAGAGAGAGACACTAAGCAAACACTACACTACAAAACACACGAACACTACACACACACCTAAGTTGAAACGTTAGAAATGATCTTGCTTAGCAGATCTTGTCTTGGAATCACTTGAGGCGCGCAAGAATTTTTTTTTTTTTTCTTAGCTGGATCGCTTTGCCATCCGCTCAGCTCGAGGCCAGACGAACTTCTGTGCAAGCTGAGACGTCGCCACGCAGCGCGAACCCTTTGGAAAAGGGAAAGATCTTGGCAGAAGAAGAAGCAGCAGCAGAAGGAGAAGGAGAAAGAGCAGAAGAAACAGAAAATAAAATCACGCAGCAGCAAAGGGTTAAAACGGTTGAAAAAAAAGCAGCCTGAGCGAGAGAGAGAGAGGAGAGAGCAAATGGCATGCAGCCGAAGATGCTGCCGAGACGATACGAAGGCAAGACGAAGACGAAGGCAAGGAGAGAGACGATCGCGAGCATTGGCGCTGCCAGTTTCCACTCACCCAATGAGGGTGAGTTTTTCTGCTGCCTCAGCGCGACTCTCTTACGATCCGAGAGAGCGAGAGAGAGCGTGCGTTGAGTGACTGAGTGAGCACGATGTGCTCCGCCTCTCTAAGCTCAGGCAGATCGCCACTCTCTCTCTCGCTCTCTCTCGCTCTCCACTGCGTCGCATCCTTGCGACATTTTTGATCTGCGTTTTTTTCGCGTTATTTTCCGTTAAAATTCTCGCATAAATTACAAAAAAGATATTCTAATTATTTCGGCTCAAATACATTTTCTGAATACATTTCAGAAAGATATTTCATCCTTTTTTCTTTATTTTCCCTTTTCAAATTGATTAGCTACGTGATCATTTTTTTTTTATTCGTGAAACGATGATGAACGTTTTTCTTGTATTTTCTTTTTTTGTATATACAAAAACAGTTTACAATAGGTTTAAATTAATATTATATAAGAAGGGAGAGAGAGTGGGGGAGGGGGAAATCAGAGCAGCAGAACTGTTGCATATATGGAATTATTATAAATTAAATTTTTAAATTTGATTATATCTTGGAAAGTTCTCAAAATTTGATGTAGATCCTAAGATAATCTACTGAAACACATAGAGTAGGGCTTTTTTCATGGGAACTATCGCATAAGACGCTCGAAAGTCTGCTAAAAACTCTATTAAAATTAAGAAAATTATTCTATAAAATTAAGAAATTTCTCTATCTTATAAAATATGCGAAATTTAGTTAAATATTTAAGATTTTTCAACAATTTATTCTCTGAATTATAAATCACTTAAACGATAGTATTGCCGATAGTACTGCCGATAGTTCTGCCGCTGCTTGGGGAATACTTTTCAAAGACTATGCCTTAGTTATAAAAGGTTTGTGATATGGGATTTTTTTCCATTTCGATGTATGAATAGATTACACTAGGTTGGGTTTTGTTTTTTTTAGGTTATGTTAGGTTAGGTTAACAGTCGATAGCGAGTCGCATGCACGCATTGTAACCCCCAAAACAGGTCGTAGGCAGCTACCCCCCGATTGGGATATGCCTACAAGCGGGGGTTTGCCAAGATGCTGGACTCCTTCACTTCTATAAGTTATTCACGCTAATTATCTGATTGATCCAACCGATAAATGAGGAGACCTTCACATAGACACCGGGCACATCGACCCGACCGCAGCCAAAGCCCCACGAGACAAGGCCGGCCAGTTCGAAGAAGCCATCATCCTGACAGACCAAAGGACCACCGCCATCCCCCTGGCAGGCATCGTGTCCCTCCTCACCGCCGGCACAGAAACTGGAGGCGGGCAGTATGAAGATCTTCTCCGTGACCGCATTCACCTTGCGTATGCACTCCGTGTCGCTCACAATGGGAATCTCTGCCTCACGCACGCGCAGCGGAATGGGACCAGCTGGAAGGAGGAAGAAGGATTCAGTTGTTTCGCTAGAGGATTAGCCCAGTTCTGGGCACTTACCCTCGCCCATATACCCATAGCCTGTGACAGTGCAACGTTTACCCGCCGTGTGACTGACTCCACGCGCCGGCAGACACACCAGACAGACGCCATCACGCAGCTCCGCCTGTCCGTGCAGCTTGAGCAGCGCAATGTCGTTGTCCAGCGTCTGGCTATTGTGATTATGATGGATATATGTGGTGGCCACACGCAGTGTCTGTGCGCCGGGACTGCCATACTTCCGGGTCAGATCGTAGTCACCCACGCGCACATAGATGGCATCGCCAGAGCGCACAATGCTGCAGGAGAGGAAGAGAAGGAGGAGCAGGATTAGAGCTGGATTTGCAGAGGATTAGGCTTAGTCCACTCACTTGGTCACACAATGCGCTGCGGTGAGCACCCACTGGGTGCCAATGAGCGCCGCTCCGCATAGATACTGATTCAGGGAGTTGATCAGCGCCACCTGCCAGCACCACTCGCCGTTCTCCCCATCCTCGCCGCCCACCACACGTGCCCGTCTCCTTCCGCTGTAGTTGCTCGGCGGCGTGTAGACTGGATAGTAATCTGGATAGACCAGCTCCGGCTGTGCCGAGGGAATGTCCTCATGGTAGGCACGCAGCTGATTACCAGCAACGCCACTGGTATCCAACAGATCTCCCAGCTTATCGTTGTGAATCTGTATGGGCACAATGGCGGATCCCAGGACGAGACGCTCATTGGACTTGTTAAACTGTCCAGGATTGGCCATGCCGGAGTAGGCGCTGCTCAGCTGACGTGCTGTGCGCTGCACTCCGTACTTGGCACGGGCATAGGAGACGTAGTTGAGCGCCGCAGAGCGTCCTGTGCGGAGCGTGCCCTTGACGCCGCACACGTACTTGGAGTAGACATGTGGGCGGGGTGTGGTGGTCGTGGTGGAGCTGCTCGTGGTTGTGCTGGGTGCTGTGGGTGGTGGTGGTCCTGCGCCACCCGGAGCGGGTCCATAGTAATCCGCATAGCTCTGTAATCCGGGCGGATAGGGATTGGCATGTGGTTGCAGATGTGGAGGTGGTGGTGGCGGTGGTGCCTGTGCTCCGGCCGGAGGCATCGGATTGGACATGTACGAAGTGGGTGGATACGGTGGTGGCGGTGGTGCCCCCTGCTGTTGTGGTGCATACGGAGGCGGTGGTCCCATGGGTGGATAATTGAAGTAGGAGGTGTCGTTGCGTGTCTGGAACTGTTGCTTCTCCAGGATCTTACTCTTGGGCGCACAGCAGATCTGGCCAGAGCGCTTGCAGCGGAACAGATCGGTCATTTCGGCATTTTCTGGAAAGGATTAGCAGAGGAATTAGCTTGTGGAGCCGGGTTAGACTTGTGCTACTCACTGAAACAGGTGAAGCTGAGCAGGCTGACAATGCAGGAGCCAGGGCATTCCTCGCGTGGATCCGGACTGGGCGTATTGGGCAGCACATAGGGAGGTGCAGTGGGCGCAGGTGTTGGTGGCGGCGTTGGAGGTGGCAGCTTGGGCTTGGGTGCTCCGGCACGTGAATTGTCACAGCACACAGAACCCTTGGAGCAGGTGGTCGGAGTGGAGACCAATATGGAGGGACGCTCACAGAAGGCGGCCATGATGTTCAGCAGGCAGAAGCCGGGACAGCGTGGCACCTGCGGTGGCGGAGGTGGTGGTGGTGCCGGTGAGTTCAGTGTATTCTCAGCGAAGGAGATAATCTGCGAGAGGAAGTCACCTCCTCCTCCTCCACCGCCGCCGCCGCCTCCTCCGCCACTGGTTGTCGCTGCTGGAGGCGCTGAAGCTGGACGCGCTGGTTTCGCTGCAGGTTTCTGTGCAATCTTCGTGGCAGGCTTGCTGGGAGCGGGCTTGGAGGCAGGTGCCGCCTCAGAGGCACTGCCCGTCACGCAGCAACTACCCTCACCAGGACAGAAGGCATCGGAATCGATGTCATCGCAGAAAATGGCAAAGATGCCGTTCATGCACTCGCCCTCGCACTCCTTCAGCACCTGACCCTGTGCATTGGTTGCACCCGACTTCAGCTTGTGCTTGTTGTTCTGTGCTGGTGCCTCCTCTTCCTCCTCCTCCTCCTCCTCTTCGTCCTCCTCCTCGGCCGCAGCTGCCTCCGTGGTGGTTGTCGTCGTTGGCTTCTTGTGCGGCTTCACGGGTTTGTTTTGGTTGCTGTTGTTGTTGGTCTTGGTGCGCGCAGGCTCTGGCGTGGTGCTGGTGGTGCTACTCGTCGAGGAGCTGGTGCTAGGAGCTAGTGGAGGAGCTGGTCTTGCTCGCAGTGCTCTTAACCAGCGTCTGATTGCCCTTTAGGTTGCTCATATGCTCTAGGGGAAGAGAAAAGTCCTAGTTAGGACGATTTCTTGTGAGAGGATTCCTGCCTGACTTACTCGCCGGTATGTAGATGTCCTTGGGCAGTTTGCCATTGGAATACTCATCCAGAGAGACACAGCATTTGGTGCCCTCCTTGCACAGGCCACCGCTGGTCAGATATGCCTCACAGTACTCCGCAATGCGATCCGCCACACAGACGCCCGTGCAGTTCTCTGTGTAGGATTGGGAGGAGTTGCTTAGTGGGAGCTAGCTAGGGGTTTCCTATGGGTTACTCACTGTTCTCATCCTCCAGCTTGCTGGCCTCCTCCTTGTCCTTGGGTTTGCTAGTGATTGCCTTCTTGGTGGTTGCTACCTTCTTGGTAGTGCTGCTCGTTGGGGCAGCAGTGGTAGTGCTCGCCGGTCGCTTGGGTTGCGGCTTGGGTTTCGGTTTCGCCGTGGTGCTGGCGGTGGTGGTGGTGCGTCGTGTGGTGCTGGTGGTGCTGGGCGTAGTGCTGGTAGTGCTACGCTGTGTGGTACTGCTCGTGGTAGAGCTGGTAGTGCTGGTGATCTTGGGCGTGGTTGAGGGCGGTGCACGCACTGCGGTGGCGTTTTTACCTGCGGAGCAAGAGGTTAACCAGTTAGCTGCATGCTGGAGAGGATTAGCTCATGCTGTGTCTTACCCGGCGCACTCTCTATGCAGCACTTCATGCTGGGCGAGGGACAGGGCACATCGTCGAGCACCTCGTAGCAGATCAGCGTGGCCAACGTGTGTACACAGACACCAGGGCAATCCTTGGCATCTGCGGTGCTAGTGATGGTGTCTAGGAGGCCTGCAAGAGGGACAGGTTAGGGTACCCTGTTCTGAGATCTTGTCGGGGTTCCTTGTCTACTCACCTGACAGAAAGCTGCCTGCCAGTGAATCATCCTGTGCCTGCACCTGTCCAGGCACTTGGCACAGCGCCAGCAGTGCCAGAAGGCAGCCAAGCAGGCTGTAGTTGGTTCTCATTGCGTTCTCTTCTGTTTCTTCTTCTTACTTGTTCTCTTTGTTGTTGTTCTTGATTTCTGTAGCTGGCAAAGCTCACGTGCTCATCGCGTTGCAAGTTGAAGCTGTGTGAGAGAAGAGAAGAGAAGAAGAGAGAACCAAGTGAAAGTCAAAGACTGAGTCAGTTTCCCGATCTCTCTCTCTCTCTTTCACGCACTCCCTCTCCCATTCCCCCTACTACCCTCACTTCCCCTTCCCCCATCTGCTGCCTTTCCTCTGCCTGTGACGTAACCGATCTTCGCTGAGCTCAGTTCAAGCCACACCATGCCCAGAGCTAAGATCATTGGCCTAGAAAGAGCTCAAACGCTTGGCCAACTTGCTGCACACTGATAACACGGCTAACTTGTTCTGCTCTTGACCCCCACCCCCCATCCCGTTGCCCTCCCTCCTATCTGTGCCTCTCCAGAAACCAGTTCTTTCTTTCTTTCTTTCGACTGGTTCTGCGACAGGTGCTGCCCGTTTTCAAGTCTCCCCATTTTAATATTACGTATACGTATTTGGGGGCATACACCCAACTGTGCGTGTGTGAAATGGGCACACGAGAACCTCTCTACCTCTGGACTAGAGAATTCCAGCCTAATAAATGTATTTGGGTTGCCCGTAGCCCCCATGGAAATGTCTCACCATACACCAAAAAAGGTCTTGGGTAAACTGGTTTCTGGGTCTGCGCAAATAATGAGGCATCACAGTACGCACTAGGCAAGTATAACTCCAGCACCTTGCTGTGATTATACCTTGAGTAATACTTAAGAATACTTAGGGTTCCGTTGGGAATTCATTTCTGCGCTTTCCACATGGGTTTTATGTATGTTCTTTTGGATTTATGATCTAAGTTGGCTAGCTGCAAGTCTTGAGTTCTTTCATATCTTTCAACCATACCATAAGGTTGTTGGATAAGTTGTAATAGTTGGGATTCCAACGATTCCCTTCTTCTTTCGCAATTTCATCACTTTTGAAATTTCCAAAACCTTCTTCCCTCTTCTCGAGCCTTCACTGTACTCCATGGAATGATTCCCAGCTATGGCCTGTCTTGTCCAATTAACATTCAACATTTTTAAATGCTACACGATCTTTATGAATGAAATAGAAAGTACCGCAAGTGTTGGCCCCAAAAAAAAAACAACGTACAGAAACCTTGCAAGAAATCTCAGTCAAAGATCTTGAGCGAAAGTGCAGTTGAAGAAGAATGAAGCTTGAGAAGAAGAAACAACAACATATTCAACTAAACTGTAAGAGATACAATTATGTGATGCCCCTCCCCCACCCCGTACCGGCTCAAAGCGACTCACGTGCCTCGCTTTCTTCTCTCTCTCTCTCTCGTTGTAGAAACCGGAAATTTCTCAAAAAGTGCCATTTGAAAAGTGTCATTAAGCTCAGGCGTGTGACGTGTGACAATCCTCATTCTTTGGGGTCTAGAAAGCTAGTAAGTATAGCTTGGTTTACCCCTCTCGAACTACTCTCTTACGCCTTCTCTGTCTTCTCCTGCCACTCGCCTAGCTCGATCCCTTGTTGGAAACCCAAGAACGTATTTTGGGTCAGCTGTCTGTCGCTAGACCTATCTAGACAGCTTTTCTCTCGCTCTACCACTTGCTCTCCCTCTCTCTGTCTCTACTCTATCATTGTCTCTCTCTCTCTCTCTCTTTCGTTCTCCTTCTCGTCCGCCTACACCCAACATGAATACCAAGTCCGGCACGAAAAATGTCCGCTAAGTGGGTCAGCTGCATAAGGCGCGACGTTGCGACGTCGTCGTCGGCACGTTTCGGGCCACTATGCCACGCCCCTCTGCCGCAAGCCGCCTCTTTGCTCATCTCTACTTGGCATGCGAATTATGCGTTCTTTTTCTGGATCCAAAAAAAGTTTCACACCAATAGCCAAAGCAGGCAAAGAATTTCTTTCATTTCGATTTGGCCAAAAACAAACACACTCATTCACACACACACACACACACACTCAGTGAAACGGTTAATAATAACGGTAAACACGGTCGAGGTCTCGCTCTGCGTATGGCTATGTGGGGTGTGTAGCTTCTAGCTAGATAGATCTTGACTGAAGTGTGGAATAGGTGGGGTCGGTCTTCTTTCTTTCCAAGATTTGCTCAACTTGCAAATTATTTTCGATTTGTTTTGTTTTTGTCTTTGTCGTTTCTATTTCTTTTCTTTTTTAGCACTTCCCGAAGCGAGTTGAGAGGAGAAACCAGTTGATTGACTTCGGCTTTTCCAGAATTTGCGCTAACGGTAACGGATTGCAGACATAACTGTTGCACAGGAGGGGGTAGGGAACAGGAACGGGAACAGGAACGGGAGCAGAAACAGGAGCGGAATGTGGGTCTATTTATCAGTTGGCCAGGCATATGCAAACTGCACTTATACACACACAAACACGGATACTCTACACACACACACACACTTATAGACCCCTTTCAGAGACTCTGCACTAACCGTGTTTATAAGGAGAGAGCGGGCAGCTCGACTGCACCTTGCGAAAGTCAGAAACAAACTGACCAACGCGGATGGTTCTCGGCAAGCCAAGGCCGGAGCCAGACCAAGAGACCCAGCCCGGAGAAAGTGAGCAAAAGAAAAACACGATCGCCAGAGAGAGAGACACGAAGAGCGTAACGTCTCTCTTAAGCACCTGCTCTCTCTCTCTTTCTACCTGTTGTCTGCCATAAAAGAGGCAGCTGCAGAGTTCGTAATGCATCTGGAATTATTCTGCAGAGCGTGCCCACTTAGCGGATTAGCAGGGATACCCCCCGTGCAGTATAGCGGCGCTTAGTTATGCAAATCTTGAGTGCAACCTATGCAAATTTGCGAAAATAGGGAAGGGTAGGAAGAGAGAGAGAGAGAGAGGAAGAAAGAGTTGCAGTTCCCCCTCTCTCTCTCTCTCTCTTCAAGCTGTTGACGTTTCACTGTTGTCAAACATTGTAAAATGCAATTATGATCGTACGATCCTTGCCAAAATTTGCATAGGTCTGCAGAATGGAGGGGGATGGGAAATTTTTGCAAAAATCTTGCTAAGCCGCGGCGTTACGTGGTTTGGCATACGCTACGAATCTCAAGTAGGCATAATTTAGGAGCTTAAGTTTTTGGGATAATTATGCGAGCTATGATCGTGGACTAATGAGCTAGGTATTCTAATTCCAACTTGAAGTATCGTAATATTATGTAATATGAGCATAATCTCTAGAGTAGCTTAGAGATCTGTCTGATACTTTTTTTGCTAATGAGTTTTTTACAGATTTTAGTATTATTTTTGTTTCGTTTTTAATGAAACTAATAGACTCACGGAGTATACAGAGCTTAAGATTCTTTTAACATCTTAGGACAGTTTCTGGAAGGTTTTCTCAAAATATTATATTGAAACAAGATTTATTTATTTATTTAATTAAATAATCAATCTTATAAGCTAATTTCTTACTCTTGAATATTTTGTAAGTTTCTGGAATATTTTCGTTTGAAATTTCCTACTATGATTAATTTTTTTAATCTCCTCAATCTTAAACTAATTTCTTACTCTTGTATAATTCATATGTTTCTGGAATATTTTCGTTTGAAATTTTCTAACATTATTATTATTTTTTTTTTTTTAATTTTAAATCTCTCAATAATTTCTTACTCTTGGATCTTTTGTATGTTTCTGGAATATTTTCGCTTGAAATTTCCTGCTATGATCCCAGCTAATTAGCTCTGGCATATAGTATACATGATATACATAGACGAAGCTGACGCCCCAGCGAATCAAATGTCTAGTCTAAAAAAAGGACAACTTTCGCCTTGAGCTGCCGCGGATGTTCCCAGGCTCAGACGACGACGACGCGATGCGACGCATCCTTGCCCAACGTCTGTTCGTCTCATCATCATACAAAACTTCACACGAAACGAAACGAAGGAAATTTGAATAAAACACGCTGGCAAAAAAAAAAATTGAAAGTGGTAAAAAAAAGTGAAAAAACTTCATAAAAAAATCGAAAAAAAAAAAAACTTATTTATCATTCTGTGCGTGCGTGTGAGCGTCTTCTACCTGGAACCCGAGGAACTTGGCCCCTGGGCGAAGGCGAAGGCAAATAGATAAGGCGGTGGTGGAACAGGATCTCAACTCTACTCTCCCTCTCTCTCTCACACACTTTCTCGCTCTCTCTCCCTCTCTGTCTGTCCTCTTGCGTATGCAAATTGCGATGATTCCTTTTCAATTCAAACAATACCGAGAGGGTCGCCCTGGTCCTGTTTCGCGTCCTTTGGCCACACATGTTTTGTGTCTGCGTTTTTTCTACATTAATCGTCGTATTTAAAAAAAACTGATTAAACCCTTGCCTTATGTGTGCGTTTTTTTTTTTGGCCGATTTTTCCTCTTTTTTTTATAGAGGGGATACCGCTTGATCATCCCGTTGCAGTAATTTCACTTTTGCGTGAGAACTTCGCTGCATGATCCGATGGCATATGAAATGAGAAAGCAAAAAAAAAAGATATTGAATAATGATGTAGATCGGACAGGTGCGAGGCTTTGCTTAAGATTAGAGATATATATATTTAATGTTAATGCTTGAAAGATTTTAAGATCGCAGCTAAATGTACATAATAATAATAATAATAATTGAAGATTAGATAAAGTATAGTTTAGTTATACTTAATAAATAAATTTAGAGGACATATAGCTTATAACGAAGGCTTCTATTTGTCTTAATATCTTTTAACTTAATACTGAGTACAAATATAAAACTCTACCTTCATAAAGCATATGATTTAATAGCATTATATCAGTCCCATAAATTCAGATACTAAGCGCAATTTAAATATTACATAGGTAAATTTTTTCTTGTGGTTGCTTTCTCTCCCAATCTTTGGGCATTATAATCGAAGGCGATTTATGCTTAATCATTCAGCTCGCTCGCCAGCCCTCATCCCTTGACAACCCGTCGGTAGTCAGTCAGGCATCATAAGCGATTCACCCCCCCTGGTGTTTCTAATCTGATTCTGGGATAGCTCAAGCTCTGGCCAGGACCTACATAATTTGCATATTGAGGATCATGTAAATGGTGAGGGCTGAAAGGGTTAGGGGTAAGGGTTGGGTTGGGTTGAGTTGGATTGGGTAGGTTGTGTGTGTGTCATGGGAACAAAAGATGCAGTCGATGGGTGAAGAATGGAATGGAAATCAATATTTGAGGTAATTAATTAACAGCATCGAAAAGAAAACCAACAACAATATTAACATTTAGCGATCGATTGAAAGACAATTCAATGCTATCGTTATTGGGAAATCAGACACATAAAGTCAATTCATATGTGGGCAATATGAATAGAACAATGAACATAATACAGTTAGCATTTGTAAGGAGCGTAATAATTACTTTAAAATAGGGATTCTAATAGTAATTTGTAATTTTTCACAAATTTCACTCTTAAATATGTTTATTTAAGATTTTTAAAAAATTTCTAACATATTTTTAAAATTTTGCAATATTTTAATGTAGTTGAAATAAATAATAGGGATTTTTATCGCTCGATATATTGCAAATTTCACACTAAAATATGTTAATTTAAGATCTTAGAATTTTTATGCATGTAAAATTTCTACATATTTTACAAATTAGTAAAATTTTTAATATTTTAATGCAGTCTAAATATAAAGTTAAAATATAGTGGTTAATCCATTAATTAATGGCAACGTAAATCGATTAAAATACTCAATATTTTATTTATATATTTTCCATTTTTCGTAGTGTGCAAGGTTTGACTTCCATTCGAATGTCAATATAATGCTGCGTTTGAAATTATTTCAATTTAAAAATATTTGAAATAGTTCAGACGTAGAAAATGAGGTGCTAAATTTGCAATTGTAATTCCAAAATATGTAATTTAAATGTAACGCATTGTTTGTTATTTAATTGAACTGATGTGGCATCCCCGCCAGTTCTGATACATCATCGATGGCATCGAAGCATCGATACTTTTCGCTCGCAGATCTATCGATATCAACGTACGTGTCCAAATCAGCTGCGTCTCTTAACAAACAATACGGTACATAAATACCTGGACTCTGGCTCTGTTTAATGAATTAACTAACGAATATCGGTTGGAATTAGTTGTGCCCCGCGCGTTAATAGAACAAATACGTCAACAACGTAGTACACTCATCTAAACACGTACACACGCACACACACACACACACACCAAAACAGACTAAAGACGCGCGCGCGCTCCCACACACGTCGCACGTCGCATACAATGACGGAACCAAGGAAAGTTCGGCGAAATCTGCTCACGGCAAGCGGATTGGCTCTGGTCTTGTTGGTGTTGTTGTATTGGACAGACCCAACGCGCGGATACTTTGCCTCACTTGATGAGGCAGAAACAAATAAGAACTGTTTCTGTGAGGTGAGTAAGCCACAGTTGGGATTATTATTATTTTATTATATGAACTTTCTCTCTCTCTATACAGCTTGAAGGTTCCATCAACGATTGCAGCTGCGATGTGGATACAGTGGATCATTTTAATAATATGAAAATCTATCCGCGTCTACAGAGTTTGCTGGTGAAGAATTTCTTTCGTTTCTACAAGGTGAACCTAAAGCAGGAATGTCCCTTCTGGCCCGACGATAGTCGTTGTGCCATACGTTTCTGTCAGGTTGAGAACTGTGAGGAGCAATCCATACCGGAGGGTATCAAGGAGAAGGGCGAGCATAGGGATAAGGCCGCGTCGTACAAGGTGAGGGAGACAGAGAGAGAGAGAGAGATAGCACAGTCCATCCGGCAATCATATATAACACCATCATCTTTATCATCCACAATCATCTTATCAATGCCAAGTGCAGATACAGTGCACACTCGATAAAGCTGTGGAGCACACATGCTTATATAATACCTGTTGATTCCATAAGCACATCGACCTTATCGAGCATATACTTTATATTTATTATCTAGAAGCTCAATGGGAGCTTCATGCCGTAAATTTTGGATCACTATCTAAAATTCTCGTGAATGTACTATTTTTTTTTTCTTTTTGCAATGTGGCAATATTTGTGCGTCAATCTTCTCGAAGATCAATGGATACACGCTACACTGACGTGGCTCTCTGATCCCAGCCCAGCCCCCAAAACGCCCCGCTTTGTTTTTGTTTTTATTTTTACAAACTTCGCGGTTTTTCTTTCGTAATAAGCGTGCGATATTAAATATTTACGCAGCTGTTTATCGATCTAGTTAAAAGATTAAACATTATTTTTTTTATCTTCCTCATTCATGGCATACATATCGCAGTATTCACGCGAGGCACAGCTGGAGCAAGGTGGATGCTCGGAGGTGGAGGATTTCGATAGTGCTCTGGGTTTCCTGGACACCAGCATTAGCGATCAGGCACATAAGGAGTTCGAATTGTGGGCCAAACATGATGAGGCCGAGGAGGACTTTTGCATTGTGGATGATCACGATGCGGGCTCACAGTATGTTGATCTTCTGCTCAATCCGGAACGTTATACTGGCTATCGTGGCGATTCGGCGCATCGCATATGGAAGAGTATCTATTTGGAGAATTGTTTTGGTGGCAACAACGAGACAGCAAACAAATTCTCTAGCTACATGCCACACATGGAACTGCGCGATGTGTGTCTAGAGCAGCGCGCCTTCTATCGCATCATCTCTGGCCTACACTCGAGCATTAATATACATTTGTGTTCCAAGTATTTATTATCGGAATCTAAGGATTTTCTCGATCCACAAGGTATTTGGGGACCGAATGTTAAGGAGTTCAAACAGCGTTTCAGTCCGGAGACAACAAGTGGCGAAGGACCCCACTGGTTGCGCAATTTGTACTTCATTTATCTGGTCGAGCTACGTGCTCTGGCCAAGGCGGCACCGTATCTGCGTCGTGAGGATTATTATACGGGCATTGCCGAGGAGGATGAGGAGGTTAAGTTGGCCATTAACGATATGCTGACGGTCATAGAGTGAGTAGAAGTGGGGCTGGGCAATATCATAGTCAAATCTTTCTCTAATCTCTACTACTTTTCTGCAGATCCTTCCAGTCTCACTTCAATGAGAACGCACTCTTCAGCAACGGCATTGCGTCCATTAAGTTCAAGCACGATTATAAGGAGAAGTTCCGCAATATATCAAGAATTATGGATTGTGTGGGTTGTGACAAGTGCAAATTGTGGGGTAAACTACAGACACAGGGATTGGGCACCGCACTGAAGATTCTGTACTCGGAGAAACTGAATTTGGCCACTGAGAGCGGTCTGTGGGATAAGCCGCACATCGAAGCGGATCCCATTTTCAGGCTGTCGCGCACAGAGATCGTTGCGCTCTTCAATGCCTTTGGCAGGTAGGAGCTGGAATGATCTTTATATCTATAAAAAAAATATTGTTAATCCTTTGAACTGAACCTACAGATTATCAACCAGCATATTCGAAATGGAAAACTTCCGTCGTGTGCTCAGATAGCCAAATATTGTATTGCCACATTATGTGGGGCATCATGATGCATCTAAAGCACGAAATTAGATCGATGCGCCAGCATGGGAGTGTGCTCCAAGCAACGCCAACGTCTAGTTAACCGTTATGCACATATGGACTTTTATCTTATGGATCTTTATTTCCGGTTTCCCTCCAAAAACCATGCACAAATACCGAGGACATTGGCCAGAGGCTAGGCAACCCATGACAACCAGGAGCTGCAACTTTGTACATATAATTGGGAATGCAATTAAATCATATTTTTGTAGGCTACTGTACTTTATTAGCTCCTATATACTACTACTAAAACCCTCTATATATACAGGTGTATTTTAACTGTAAGTTAGTGAATATTTATTTATTGTATGAATATACTATATATAATGCCTAGTTACATTTAGGAAACAAATTTGAATACGAATGAAAGAAAAGACATTGTGCAATAATATTGGCTAAGCCTTTTTTATACCCATAGAGGATCGAAGAATATTTGTGACAGGCATTAGAAGATGTCTGCGATCTCACAAAATATATATATTAATATATATTTCTGATCTGCAACAAAATCTGAGCCGATTTTGTCAGGAAAATTCTTGAAAAGCAGCATCATACACTGCTTTGCCAGCTCTCTGCTCTCACACACACTGCTTTCACTCGTCCAGTCGAGAGAGCAGCTTCATACACTGCATTGCCTGCTCTCAGCACATACACGAAACATCCTGCACTGCACTCACCACACTCGCAATCTCCTGTCCTTCGTGTGTGAGCAGAGCAACGCACACGTCTCTCAACAGCGAACACACACACACACACGCACACTGCTTGTCATTCTGACACTGCACTCAGCCTACACTACACACGAGCACACTCCTGTGCGTACAATCGTGGGAGCAGCATCATGCTCACTCACTCACTCAACACACGTCGCTCAGCACTTGCTGCTCTCACGACTCAAAGACGATGAGCAGCGAGTATAAATAGAGGCGCATGCAGCCGCTGCGCTTCAGTTGCTTTTCAAGTGTGGTGCGTGCAGGATCAAGTGTTTGTTTGTTCTAAGTGCTCAACAAGTTGCATATGGTGGACTGCCTATGCCATGGTTGCTGGAGGAGCACCACCTGCCATAGGAGCACGCCTGTCTGGAGTAGGAGCACTGCCTGCCTCCAGAGCACTGCTTGCCTACCTGCAGTAGGAGCACCGCCTGCCTACAAGAGCACCGCCTGCCAGCACTAGGAGCACTGCTTGTCTGCCTGCCTGCAGGATCACTGCTTGCTGCAGTAGGCGCACTGTCGCTCGCCTGCCTGCTGTTGGAGCACTGCTTGCCTGCCTGCAGTAGCACTGCTTGCCTGTCTGCATGCAGCATGATCACTGCTTGCCTGCTTGCGGAAGGAGCACCGCCTGCCTGCAGTAGGAGCACTGCTTGCCTGCATTAGGAGCACTGCTTGCCTGCCTGCCTGCCTGCAGTAGGAGCACTACTTGTCGCCTGCAGCATGATCACTGCTTGCCTACCTGCAGTAGGAGCACCGCCTGCCTACAGGAGCACTGCTTGTCTACCTGCGAGCGTTAGGAGCACTACTTGCCTGCCTGCCTGCAGGATCACTGCTTTGCTGCAGTAGGCGCACTGTCTGCTGTGGGAGCACTGTCTGCTCGCCTGTCTGCTGTTGGAGCACTGCTTACCCGCCTGCCTGCAGTGGGAGAACTGCATGTATTATACGCACTGCTTGCCTGTCTGAAGTAGAAGCACTGCTTGCCTGCATGCAGTAGCACTGCTTGCCTGTCTGCATGCAGTAGGAGCTCTGCCTGTATGCCTGCCTGCAGTAGGAGCACTGCTTGTCTGCCTGCCTGCAGTATGAACACTGCTTGCCCGCCTGCCTGCAGTAGGATCACTGCTTGCCTGCCTACCTAAGTCACAACAGTTGAGTCTCAACAGTTCGATAAATGCCGGCTTAAGCTTATTGATCAAACTCATCTGGCGTTGCCATGCCGACGTGTATGTGGCAACGCTGTTGCTGCTGCCATACGATAACGATAGTTTCTCAGCCGCATAGCAACCAAATAATTTCAAAACGAATTTTATTGTTGACAAAAGGAAACATTCTGGAAAAACTATTCAAGCAGCTCGCACGCGTAAAGTTCTTCGTAATTATATTTAAACTAAAATGGTTGTACTACAAGTGAAACGTGGCGATGAGAGTCTCTTTCTCTATGAGTCCAGCGTGAATGCAGACTCTGAGACCGTTATACGTGAACTTGTCTCCGTTTACAATGGCCGCTTGAAGGTGGAACGTTTGTGCATGGAGATGGAAGAGCTGGCCGAACATGGCACCATGTTGCCCAGCGAGATGATTGGTCTCAACGATGATCAGATCGAAGAGCTGAAGCTAAAGGACTCTTGGGCCGATAAATGTGTGCCCATGGGTGGCTTTAGCTTCAACAAGGATCCCATGACACGTCGCAATGGGCAGCAGCCCAATGAAGCTATGCAGAAAGTACTGCAGAATGCCATGGCCGATGTCAAGGCAATGATAGATAAGGTCAGTTAAGGTTTCAAGTTAAATTTCCCTAAGTATTATACATCATTCTTTTTTTTCTTTTTGCAGAAACTCGTGAGGACTTCGTCGCCTTTGACCCTAAAGATTATCGAGGAGGCTCTTAACATACTGCGTGGTGCTGTAATGATTGTTTATCCCATGAAATTGCCACCACATGATACCATACAAATGGAGTTCACCAATACCGAAGATCTGACCGGTACTCAGGCCTCCAAAGAGGTAATCGAACCATCAAAGGCGCAGCTATGGTTTGCCGGTCGTCAGGTGCTGCCTGGCAAGAAGATGAGCGAGTATCTGGGACAGAATGATAAGACCAAGGTCAGTAAAAGGATTTCCTTGGTATATATTATTATAATAACTCCTTATCTAGGTCGTGGTCAAGTTGAATCAACTAGGCGAGGGTCCACCAGCCCGAGAGCAGGTCATCACGGAGCAACAGCGTCGCCAGATGATGGCAGCACAATATCGTCGCCAGGAGGAGCTTAAGGTAGGACATTGGAGAGTTTCAAATACTTTATTGGATCTTTATAAATATGCTCTTATACTATATATAGTATATTTATACTAGAGTGTAGAAAGTTAAGCTTGCTTTGTTGGTGTTCACGACCCGTTTTCACCGTGAGTTATATATATATATAGATTATATATAGTTATATATTTGCATAGTTCAGCTAAACTAAGTCGAGTATAAGAAGTAAGTTCTTTGTATATTGCATAGCTACTAAATCGAAAAACAAGGCAAACTTGGATGCCCAAAATATGGTGGGAGGAAAGTATTATGTGTAGTTGATCTCTTTTGGTATTTTTCTAGTATTTTTTTAGTATACACTAAGTAAATGCATTTTCCCAAAAATGTTGGTGCCTTCGCTGGTTCAGCAGATTAGCCATCGGTATTTTCCGGTGGAGATTATCGTTGGTTCTATAGCTTTATTTTCGATATATCGTATAAATTCTTCTTCTAAATGCAACTCTTGGTCTATGCCTAGGCACATCCACTGAACCAATTCTTCGTCTATTTCGGGAGAGAGTACTATTTTCTGGTCGCATAACCCACTTACAGTTTTGGGTTAATAAAGCTCGTTGATCGTCCACTATATATAAATATCGTTTTGCATCCAAGATAAAGTGAGATTGAGAGAGAGTTAGGGAAAAGCTAAAGTTGATGTCGTTGCGCGTCTCTTTGTAAATTCTATATATAGTATATGTATTATATATGCTATATAGTAAACATCGTATAAATGCGTAGGTAAATAGCGCTGAGTAGAAATTAAATTCAGTTCCCAGGTCCACATAGATTGCGCAGCATAACAAGGTGCATCGAATGCTTCTCAATCCTCTAGAGTATTACCAGCGGTTTCTCGGGCACATCACACTTGCTGGCCTTCTCATCCTGATCATCTCCAGCGAAATTCTGTTGTTCCTGCAGGCTGGTCGGACTCAGTGGTATGAGGGATTTTGTACTGCCCACCAGTTCGTGTGAATCCGCTGGCAAAGGCGACATTGCATCCTCTCCTCCTATAGCTATCGAATGTTGCTCTATATCAACCACATCGTCATCAGTATCATCAGCATGTTCCGTCTGCTTGGCACTGGCATTGCCAAAGACATCATCATCGGAATCATCGCCAGCACAGACACAACGCATCTTGGCATCATCGCCCACTTTAACCGATTTGGTGATGACGCACAGCGAGATGGAGGAGATCACAAACAGCACAATCGGTACAATCAACGAGACGAGTAGCTCGCGGTAGACCTTATCCAGATCGTAGCGTGCAACCACAAATTCCACATTTACATCCTGCTCAGGGGGGGTAACATAAATTGAAATTCGATCTTCTAGGTAGTAGTTCCCCCTCCCTCCCCGCTTCAACTCACCTTGTTCCAGTAGCATTGGTAGCGTGACTGCGCTGTGTTGTTGTCGCCATCGTTGCCATAGCGTGCCACAAAATCCTTACACTCTCCCCGCAGCGTATTGACGCAACCCTCCAGGTTGATGAAGAGTTTCTTCCAGGGATAAATGGTTAGATTCGCTTGGTTGGGCAGAAACTTCTGTTCGGGATCAACGGAACGTGTGCTGTTGTCATAGATGGCCCAGAACTGGGTGAAGTTCATGTACGGAGCCGGCAGCGTATCATGGTCGAGCAGGGTGCCATTCAAGCAGTCCGTAGCGCTGCCAGGAGAGGATTAGGGGAGAGTTTAGTAAGGTTTTACTTGCTCTTAACTGCGTTTCACTTACATGATGCGATTGTCGGATTCCTTGGTAACTGTCGCGCAATTGGTCAACAGATTGCCATCATCCTCCTTCCAGAACTCAGTGGGTTCAATGCGCACACCATGCTCCTTGCCGCGTGCCTCGTTGAAGGCCACTGCGCTCTCGCAATCTGCTGTAATCAAATTGTCTTCCTGAGGGAGAGATTTAAAAAGTGATTTAGCAAGTGATTGCACTGGATTACCAACTCCCAGAACGGGGCGATTGTTCACCGGAGGGGTTAGGCCTTCCCAGGAGAGGTTAACCCAAGCCTAAAGAGAGGTTTAGGCTACTAACTATGGGCTAACACCTCCCAGAACGGGACAGTTGTTCGCCGAAGGGGTTAACCCTTCCCTGGAGGGATTAGCCCTTCCAAGCAGTGGTTAACCCTTCCTTGGAGAGGTTAACCCTACCGAGCAGGGGTTCACCCCATCCTTTAGAGGGTTTTCACCTACTGTCTCTGGGCTAACACCTTCCAGAACGTGACAATTGTTCGCAGGCGTGGTTAACCCTTCCCAGGAGGAGCTAACTCTTCCCAGAAGTGGTTAACCCTTTTCAGGAGGAGCTAACTCTTCCCAGAAGAGGTTAAACCTTCCCAGAATAGATTAACGCCTCCCAGGAGGAGCTAACCCTTCCCAGAAGAGGTTACCCCTTCCCAAGAGGAGCTAACTCTTCCCAGACATGGTTTACCCTTTCCAGGAGGAGCTTACTCTTCCCAGAAGAGGTTACCCCTTCCCAGGAGGAGCTAACCCTTTCCAGAAGGAGCTAAGTCTTCCCAGGAGAGCAGTGGTTACCCCATCTTCGAGGGAACCTACTATCCTACTCACATGCATGATGAGTGTGTTGATGTTGGTGGTGGTAATGCGCGAGCAGTACCGATCGCAGCTGAAGGGTCGCTTGATCTTGGTGCAGTGCACCCCATGACACTCGAAGAAGCCATTCAGCTTGGTATTATCCTTCGCTGAATTGATTGTCGGTCCGTCCGGTTTGTGATGGCACAAAAAGAACTCGGACATGTTCTTGCAATGACCTGGAAGGGAAAGGTAGAGGGTAAGCTTAACAGACAACCAGGATAGAGAACCAGGATTCCACTTACCATTGGAGCAATTGAAGACTCCACGAATGTTATTGCAGACGGTGCCATTGTTGCAGTTAAATTTGTTCAGGCGATTCAGGTCAATCTGCGGGAGTGGGGTAAATAGGTTGAGTTGGGCATCTAATGGCAATCCAATGATCGTAAAGTTCGCTGGCGCCATAGCCTTCCATCTCATCGAGAGGAGGAGAAGGAGGCAGTAGCTGAGTCACTTGGCCAGCGATGACGTAGGTACGTTGGGCATGGAGTGAGACTTGTGTACTTACCATGGCGCACGAGGTGTTCATCACTCTGGAGCAGTTGTTTAGCTGTATATCCGTTCCATTGCGTCGCACTACCGAGTGAATCTGTGGACAGAAACCGCTGGTACGTGTGAGGCACCACTCGCCACACGATGCCCAGGGGCAGTTGTTGGGCATCTGACGGTCCACGGTCTGGCACATGACCGGATCCAGTTCGAAGCCAGACTTGAAGGCTCTGCAAAGTAGGATAAGCAATTAGGAGGGATCTTAGAAGGATTAGAGAGGGTTCCCCTTACTTGAGCGAGGGCGAGTAGATGGCTACGCTGAGGTAGACTATGGAAACGCAGGACAACACCATGGTCAGCTGGCACAGGCAGATAGCGCGACAGATGCGCTTGTCCTGCTCCGGTATAAGGCGCGGCTTGTCCTTGCGGCGAGCCATGTCGGGGAATGGGACGAAGTAGTTGGAGTTAGCGAAGTGTGCGCTGATTTACGACTTGTTGATTTGGCCCGTTCCCGTTCCCGCTGGCAACCTGTATCCTGTGTGTTTGCTGTACCCTGTTACCCTACGCCTTTTTCAAGGTGATTGGGCTGGAGGCAGGAGAAAGTAATGGGGGTAGCTAGTTCCTTCTTTTTTAGGGGGTTGCTTTTGTGGGGGCGACTTGTTTGTTCTATTTTTGTGTCAACTGTCGCTGCGCCTTGCTCGATTCCTTCCTCTATTCCTGGACATGTGTCGCATTCACAGATGGTTTATTTATGCATGAGTCTGGCGAGGATTTGGGCCCAAATTGTGGAGCAAATGAAGTTCTTTCACGCACACACACATACGCACACACTCACACACTCGACTCTGCTGCAACTTGACGTCCGTCTCCCGTGCGTGCCCGAACGAAACTGACCAAAAAAAAAACTGAAGCAGGAAACTGTCAGGAGGAGAACCAGGGCTGGCAAAAGGATTCGTTGCGCACTTTTACTTTCGTCTCGCAAAGCGAAAGTCGCAGCCAAAACAAACCCCAGAGAGGGGGGTAGGGGAGCTGCAGCTCAACAAATGGCAACCCTGCCCCCACACTTCCACTGACCCCATAAACGACGACGCCTCTGTGCCCTCACTTTGCCTCAACTTGCTCACGCCTGCGCTGTAGAAAGGGAGAGCAGCAGCGGAGAGAGAGAGAGAGAGAGAGAGAGAGAGAGAGCTTTTCTCTCTTTTGTAAATAAAACCAAGTTTGCTTTTCTCTTTCTCTTGTTTTTTTTTTTTGAGTGTAATTGTTTATTAATTAGGCCGTTAGCTTGTTAAATTTGTTTATTGATAAAGACACGTTAAGTAAAAAATTTTAATCATTTTGCATTCAAATTTGTTATACGGTTTTTTCGGTATTTTCTTTTGTTTTTTGTTTTTGTTTTGTATGATTTAAAAAATTCTCATAAGCAACGTGCGTTATATATCGGTTCTGCTATTAAGCTATATGTTGCGTATACATATGCATATATACCCCACATATATGTAAGAATATATACACATATATATAGCGATTTGTATATTAAGTATATATATATTGTTAATTGTTATTAAATGTTTCATTTTTACATAAGATTTTTAAAACTATTTTTTTTCGAAATGTTCTCGCAAATGTTGTGTATTTTAATGCGGTATTTTATTGGTATTTTCTTGGTTCTGCTTTCTATGCTATGTACTGGGTTTTGGGATGGGGAAGGTAGTTTTCAAAAGTGTAACGCCCCCTGTACAGAAATACGGAAAAGTTTTCCGTTTTCCTGGTTAGGGGGGTCTGCTTCGTATGACCCTAGGTATACAATTGTTTGATTACGAATTTTTATTATTCCATTATTTAATATTTTTCTTTTTGTTTATGACTACTATCACAATTTTTTGAAAACAAGCATCTCTGTTAGTTCATGTGTGTGTGTGTGTGTGTGTCGGTGTAACTGTGTGTGTGGAAATCGAGAGAATTTTTTTTATATATATGCGGAGCACCGATTTTGAGTTTTAAGTATTTTTCAAGCGCGAACTAAAAGTTCTATACACAAATATGAGACTATAATAAGTATATCTATTTATTATATATGCGTGATTCTATCTATGTGTGTGTGTTTCTGTGTGTGTGTGTGTGTGTAGCATAACAATAATATGATGGCAAATTTAACAAATCGTATATATAGAGAAAAATTGTTCAATTTGTTTTCAATGCTCCGCGCTAAGTACAAGTTCCTATATAGTAATGGCAGATATTATAAGCTATATGTCTGTTCGAGTGTGTATATGTGTGTGTGTGTGTATTGGTACAGACTACAGTATTAATTTGCTATATATTAAATTTGTTTGCTAGTATTCCATTTCATCATCTTCGTCACTGTGACACAGAAGTTTGCTATAAAATCGGAATCGGAACAAAAGTTCTTGAACTTTACTAATCGAGTAAGCAAAATTATGTAAGATATATGTAGTAATATTATATAGTCGGAACATGCCACTTAGCTAGGGGTATCTAAAAGCTAACAATCGATATTACAAAACATGCAAAAAACATAAAACTAGAAAAGAACTTGGATTCATGCTCTATATATATATCCGATATTTGAAAAAGAAAATCAATGGAGCGTTATAAAAAGGGAGGTTTTTCGTAGTGCGGTAGATACCAGAGAGAGAGTTTATATTCTTTTATAATGCTTATAATATTTCATATATATATGTGATATATATTCATAATCTTTAAATAGTATTCTTATAAGTTTCTAATTTGTGCTACAATAATAATGTTAGAAAAGTCTTTATGACATCTTAAAGGGCAGGGGGGTCACCCTAGAAAATGTGCTATAAATCTATATATAATAATAGTAATATACTAAACGATATGGCAGCTTTAAGCTGAGATCGTGAGATCGTAATGCGCTGTGAGAGAAGGCTAAGGACACTTGAGAGAAATACTTTTTACTTTGGGGAGGAGTGTAAAGGTTTCTGTGAATTTTGGTGCCAAAGAAGAAGAAAATAGTATGGTAAATTGTGCCATATATGGTATATAGGATCTTTCTGGGGACTTAAGTAGTTTATATATATATCTATTCATATTCGCATCCATCGCTCTGGCTTATTACGTAACTCTTAAATCTTATCAAATCGGGGATTATAATTCAGGCACACTCAGGCGTTATTTCAAAATACATTCAAAGAAAGGGACTTTTCCGTATTACATTTCATGCAGTTAACGATCCTGAAAGTATTTGAAAAACAAGAGAAGAAGAAGAGGACGAAGAAGAACGAAAGAAAGCATGAAAACTCTGAAGAATGTGTGAGGAAACTTAAAACGAGAGTTTACAATCAAAGAATTTCGAAGAACTTAAGTAAGGCGCCAATACATAGGTATATATAATATATATAGTATGATATAGTATAGATATAACTTGGTTTTTGTTTTTAGGGATTATTTAGGCATCATTACAATAATAACAATCGATAAGAATACGATATGCGATACAATCTCAATACAAGGCACATGAATTAGTTATAGTATAAATATGTGTTATGTTGGGGAGTTACTACAATACAATATATGGGGCTCTACGGGGAAGATAGATAGATGAAAACATAAAAACTAGGCAGAGCGAGCGAGACAGAGAAAAGAACTCACTCTTCCTTGGTTGGAAACTTTTCAGCATAGACACGCGATGACTTATTGCAGGCCTTCTCGCAGCAGGGACAATACCAATAGCTTAGTACCCCGATGGAGATGGCAAAGAGCACATTGGGTATGATCAGCGATAGCACCAGATGATACAGATTGTTCTCCCACGAATAGCGACCGATAACGACCTCGGGATAGGCGCGACTGTAGTAGCAGGGAAAGGGTTCTCCAATGTGTGAGAAACTAGAGAGAGAGAAGAGATCATGCAGGATTAGCTGAGGCACATCAGGAACGAAGAGTCTACCTACCCATATTGCCTGGCAAAGACACTACAATTGGTCGTGGGCGGATAGCCGCAGCCCTCCGAGTTAATCAGAAACTTCGTATAGCTGACATCCCAATTGACGCGCTCCAAGTCTCGAGGATTACGCTCCCATTCGCTGAACGGGATGCGCGTGTAGTTGACAAACAACTGATGGCACCTGGAAGAGTATAATGGGGGAGGGGTTAGTTCCGACAGATTCCAGATCCCTCCCTACCACCTACTTTGTGAGTGATGAGGTGCAGCCCTCGCGGCACGAGCTCCAGCTGCAATTCTTGATGCCCTCCGCATAGATGTGATCAATGACAACGCACGTAACCGGCACCGGATCGTAGTCGGCAATGATCGTTGAGATGGCGGGATCGACAACAAAGGGTATCAGGAACAGAAATGTGAACACCGACAGTATGGCAGTCGTACCTGCAAGAGATTAGGTAGGTATAAGAATAGGATCACTTCCAGATCTACGCTCTAGACTTACCAAGGCACACGGAGGTGTAGAATTTTGCCTTCTCGAGTAGCGTATCCACTTCGATCTCATCGCGTTTAGCCTTGATGGCATCAACGCAACCGCTGCCAGGTCGGATGGGTCCATGCGATTGGCAAGATGACGCACGACCTCCTCCTGCTCCACCTGATCTGCTGCTGTTGCTGCTGCTCAGGCTCATCTTGCTGGCGGAGAGCGTTTGTGCCGACAGCGTGGGGCTGGTCGGCATCGATGTGGTTGTCGTTAGCGTGGAGCTCTTCTTCATTGTTAGTTTTTTTTTTTTTCTTTGAGGGGGAAGGTGTAAAGGGGTGTCGGGTGTCTGTGTGTGTTACGTGTGTCTGTTTGTTTTTTTTATTTTTTTTTTTATCACTAAAAGCCTTAAAAATGAACACCGCTAACTTTGCTGCTCTCTAAGCCTACAACAAGAAACAACTTTAGTGAGAGTGCCCTCTCTCTCTCTCTTCTCTCTCTCTTCCTCTCTCTCTCTCCCACTTAGCCTAGTTTAAAGATGCTTTCTCCTAACTGCTCTGCTCCTTTCTTTCTTCCTTGCTTTTGTTTTCGTTTAGCCGAAATGGAAAATGTTTTTATCATTAATCTAAGTCTTTATTTTCTTTTTATTTTGTTGGGGGGGTTTTTCTTTTAAAATGTTTTTTTTTGTTCGTATTTATCTAAATTTACGTTTTAAAGGTTAACTTTTTTCTTAGCTTGGTTTATCAATCGTTTCTTTTGATCACGCATCCCTCCGAACCGACCATATTGACCATATTGTTGCTCCAAAATGGGCCGCTTCTAGTTCCCGTGTGGTGTGTTGTGTGTGAGAGTGTGTGTATGTGTTGTGTGCGTGTGTGTGTGTGAGTGTGCATTTAAAGTATTCTCTTTGATTTCATATCTCTTTCTTTTGGAACTTAATTTAACAATAACAAACCCATTGCCCGCTCTAGCCTACTGCGCTACCCTCTAAATACTTCTCTCTCTCTCTCTCTCTCACCGCGTCCTATCCAAAAATATATAGATATATATATGGTATATATGATAGATATATATGCAAATTATACTAATATTGTCTTCTTGATCTCGAGAATAAATCAGTGTCCTTACAAGCCTCTCCCCAGAGTTGTTCGCACTGTGTTTGAGTGTGTGTGTGTGTACTGTGGTGTATGGGTGGGCGGGTGGTTGTGTGTGTGATTGTGTTCGTGTATGGTGTGGTCGCCTTATAGAAGTTCGATGGAAGGATTACAAAGAGTCACCGCTGCGAGTGGCCATTACTGCAAAGCGAAGACGCCAGTCTGATGCACCGGGCTATCTTCCTGGAGCAGAGGAATGCCTGGAAGAAAAAGAAACAGAAATTGAATGGGTTAATCAAAAAGGTCTAAGGGTTTAGACAGTAGGATTGGGACTAAAAGGGTTGGGACTAGTAGGGAAGGGAATAGTATGGTTGGGACTAATAGGGTTGGGACTAGTCTGGTTAGGACTAGTCTGGTTAGGACTAGTAGGGTTAGGACTAATAGGGTAAGGACTAATAGGGTAAGGACTAATAGGGTTAGGCCTTGTCGGGTTAGGCCTTGTAGAGTTGGGACTTGTAGAGTTGGGACTAGTAGGGTTGGGACTAATAGGGTTGGGACGAATAGGCTTGGGACTAATAGGGTTGGGACTAATAGGGTTAGGACTAGTTGGTTTAGGACTTCTAGAGTTCGGACTGGTGGGATTGGGACTAGTTGGGTTAGGACTAGTAGGGTTAGGACTAGGACTAGTAGGGCTAGGACTAGTAGGGCTAGGACTAATAGGGTTAGGACTAGTCGGGTTAGGACTAGTCGGGTTAGGACTAGTTGGGTTACTGCACTCCTAACTCTACTGTTGGTTAACCACAAAAGGTCTAAGGGTTTAGGTAGTAGGGTTGGGTTAGGACTTATAGGGTCACTGCACTCCTAACTCTACTGTGAGCTAAAGATCGCTTCGCTTGGTACGCTCCTAACCGGGTTAGCTACTCTAGCTAGTTCAGAAAGGGCTCAAGGTGTCATTTACCCAGAGTTTTACCCCACGTAGCCTGCCAAGAAGGGGTCAATTGATCCTAGTCAGATAGAGAGAGACACAGATAGTTCGTTTCATTTTCGTTAAGCTTACGTGACGGATCTCATAGGGCCATTACTTCATCGCCACCACCACCGCCGCCCATGTCACCGTTGGTGGGCGCACCGACGTTATTCTTATTGAGTATGGTCTCCGTATCGACGCAGCCCTTGAAACGCATCTTGGCATCATCGCCCACATAGACGGTGCGCTGACAGAGCAATAGTATCGAACAGGAGACCACGAACAGTACCGATGGCACCACCGACGCGAACACAAACTGGCGATAGGTGACCTCCAGATCGAAACGGGCCACAACGACATCCTTCTTGGACGGTGAATAGAAGCATGGGAAACGGGCACGAGCATTATGATCGCTGCCATCACGACCGAAATCCTTAAGGAATTCCTTGCACTCATCCATCAGTGTGTTAACACAACCCTCCAGATTGATCATTAGCTTAGACTCATTCGAAATCGTTAGATCCACATCGGGTGGGGCTATCTCTGGCACTGGAGTCGCCACCGAGACATGCAGATGACTGAGATATGTAAAATTGGTCAAATCACTGAGCATATTATGTTCCAATGTTGATCCATTAATGCAATCCACTGCATCTACACGATCCGAAGTGTTCTTAATGAAATAACACGATGTCATAGCGACATTATCGCTGGATTCATTCCAAACTTCCTCAAGGGTTTCAGCATTGATGGCGTTCTGACATTGCGATAGATAAACCTTATCTCCACTTAGGACCACAACATTCTTATTCCTGGTCGGTATATCCACACAGCGACGATCACAATTATAGGGTGTACGTATTTTCCTGCATGTACCGCGACTGCACGAGAAGAGTCCAGAGATATCCATGCAATTGATCTTACCCCTACGGCCGGAACACTTTACGGGCGCATCGCTATTGTGGAAGACACACTCGAAGGCATCGGTTATGTTGAGACACTGTCCGGCCGTACAGTTGAACGGTGCCCGTCAGATTCTTGCACTCATCGTTGATGCAGCGCGCCTTATCCGCACGATCCTGATCGATGCCATAGCATGTTTTATTCGCCGAATTCGTACAGTTCTGGAAGGTTAGATTCGTGCCATTGCTACGTAGATTCACATAGATCTGTATGCAGGCACCGGAAGTCTTGCTCAGACACCATTCTCCGCAGCTGCCCCACTCACAGTTATCCTTATTGACCGCACGCGTTGTGGTGCACATGACGGGCGTGGGATCGATGCCGCTTTTGAAGGCACGTGTTGAGGGCATATAGATGGCTACGGTGAGATAGACCAGCGCAACGGAGCTGAGCACCAGCGTCATCTGGCATATGCATATGGTGCCACAGATGCGATTGTCCTGTGGCGGCACAATTAGCTCCTCGCTGGGCACCTTCTTCTTGCCCATGTTGCGGGTTTATTAATTTTTTTTTTTTTTTTTTTTTTTACTTGGTTTCTGGGGCGGGTTAGTCCCTCTCTAGGGGCTCTAGCTGGCTATGTATGCGCTAATCCGTCGCGTGTAATCCAATTAGGAGCAGCACATTGTCGTCGTCGTCATCATCATCATTGCGATTATCATCATCATCATCGTGTCAGTGTGTGTGTGTGTATATCGATTGACTCCGCCACCCACGCGCAAAGTGTCGCCTCTGGCTTGGCCTGTGCTGGTTATATAACTTGACTTTGACTCTCGTGCGTATTGCCAGAGATTTCACGGGGGGATTCAATGGGTTCCGCAGGCTCAGCCCGTTTCCACTTGAACTTATTGATTTTTTTTTTTTTAATTTGCTGTTTTTTTTTTTAGTTGAGTTGCAGCTGGCTGTGGATGCAGCTGCTCCTCGTGCAGTTTAGCAGCTTCGCTACTTTGGATTTGGATTTTCCTTTTTTTTTTTTTTTTTTGCAATTATTTCACAACTATTTCTATTGGTTTTTTTCTTTATCGAGTAAGGGGTGCGGTATACTAGGCAGCTACTACTATTTTTCACACTGGTGACCAAGGCTTCTCTAGCCTCCTGTGTGTGTGTTAGTGTGTGTCTCTCCAGGCTTGGCCTTCCTGGCGTCGCACAGTTTTCGCACTGCGCGTGGATTCGATTCGTATGTGGAAAGAATCGACGTGCTGCCGCCAGCGCTGCAGCAGCAGCAGCAGCGGCAGCGGTTGCCATCGTGTTTTCTAGTTCGGCTTCTCCCTGACCGCCGACAATGTGTTCCAGCTCGTCCCACAGTGTGCTCTGCCGGAGAGAGCTCTCGGCTTTTTGGCGAAAAATCAGAGCGATGCGCGCGCATTTATATATTATAAAATCAATAGTTCCGCATGCACGTTTTGCGACCTCTGACCCCGCTCTGCCTGCCGCTCTCGCACGAGTCCATTGATTAAGCCACTCGGTGCAAGTGCACTCCCGCTCTGGAATGCAGGGCACAGGGACAGGGTCGGCCTGGATGAGTTAGTGGGCGGCAACGCAGCTGGGCGTGCACGATGACGTCAAAAGCAGGCGAAAAACTTAAATATAATATAAACTTAAATATAATATACATATATATATATAGTGTATAATTAATATATATTTCTATTGTTAACAATTTGCACTATTATAACGCGGAGATTAGGAATATTAGAAAACGGAGTAGGAGGAGATTAATACGAGGTTTTTGTTCGTCCGTCAAGCCTTCAGCGGTTCGTTCCAGCTGTGCGCAATAATCTGTATGGTTTTGCGATCCAGACGTGGTCCAATCAGTGGATTCATTTGTGCCATATAGCAGCAGAGCCAGAAGAGATAGCAGCAGGCGGCGGTCAGCATGAGCAGACACTGAATCAGCTTCTGTTGCGGCCCCCTTGGTGTAATCACAGGTCCGCCAATGCCAATAGCGGCCCACAGGGCGGTAAAGAAGAGTATGGGCAGTACAGCGGCACCCATTATATAGATTTTGTGCAGTAGTTGCCTTTACGTGGCGAAATTAGTAATAGTTTATAGATGAAATTTAATTATTTGCAACTTGTTGTCTTTGTTTTCTTTGCACTCGCTGCGTTGCTTTGCTTTATCGATAGCGCGGTTATCGATGTTGCCGCAGCCCTGGCGTGTCGGGCAGACGGGGCTGCCAACTTGTTACAGAAATGTGGCGCCATATTTAAATTAATAAATAAACTGTGAACGATTTTGTTTGTTTATTTGTTTTGTTAATTGTTTTTATGAGGTTATATAGCAGTGTGAGAGTTGTAATATTAAATATATATTCTGTTATATTCTAATGATATTTTTGGCAAGTTATCAAGCAACTTTTTTATACTGTAATCAAAGTGTGAATTTTTAAGAGTTGTCTTCCTTTTTTTATTTTTATTTATTTACTTTTTTTAGAGTTGCCTCCCTCTTTTTTTTTGTTTATTTATTGCCTTGTTTTGCTTGCCAACCTGTTTCCAATTCCGTAATCGAATCAATTTACTCAGTGACGTAGTCCGTAGCTGTCCCAAAGTGGCCCCCCGAAAAAGTATGCTACACAATGTTGTGTTGTCCCATAAATATTTTCCCAATTAACCTATTTTCGTAACGAAGAGCTCGGCGAATATGTAAGTGCGATATGACTAGTTAGTCTCTCTATCGCACTTACTATATCGAACTTTAATAATTAACAAGCTCTTAGTGAACATTCCTAGAATTGTTTCGACTTACTAACTACCACAGTGTTTCGACACTTGATTCTTGATTCCTGGTATCATCCACACACACACACACATACACACACCCGCTCATTCATTGAATAATCAATGGCGTGGGAGCTCTATTGAACCAAGGAAAGGGGGCAGGGGGGGGGCGACATTGTTGATTGAGGCGGGTTCAATGTGGTTGGAAGGGGGAGGGAGGGAGCAAGGAATTTAGAATGCGCTCATAAGTAGGCAACACTTTTTCCCTTTCCCTTTGCTGCTTGTACGCAAAGAAGGTCATTGCAGCAGTGAAAGTTCTTTTAAGGGAAATTTCATTTTCATTTTCCTCTATATATATATATTTTTTTTTTTTTTCGTTTTTCCTACTCACATGAACAAATTGTGGGCGATAAATATTCTTCTGTGGTTTATTTACGTTCGCTGTCGCACACTGTCACGCACGCACACTGTCACACGCACAACATACACACGCACATGTTGTATGTGTGTGCATCGTTAGACTTCTTGCCAGGCAAGCGATGTTTCATAATGTGAAAGTGCAGCGCAAAGAAGTCGTCGGGATTATTTATACTTATTATCGATACGAAAATTGTTAACTTCTTTTTTTTCTCGATTGATTTGCAATTATTCTACATATAAGGCAGCGTTGATTTGATTCAATTTTCTACTGTGACCACTTTTTTTGCCCGATTTTTTTCCTTTTTTTTCCTTCTTTGCCTTTTCTCCGTTCACATTGCGAACAGCAGCAGCGACGGCAACGACGACGACGTGCGAGCAAACCGAGAAAATTCCAAACAGATGAATATGTGACGTGCACGGCTCGCGGCTCACATTTTCCTGCTGTTTACGCCAATTCTGACAGTTCTCAAGTTCGCCTGCTGCTGCTCGCTTTCTGTTCGTGCTGGCCGAAGCAGCGCAAGAGCGTAAGTGGGAGAGACGTAAAATGTGAAAGAGCGACGTTTAGCAGCTGCTCTGGGGCGGACGCATGCGTAGGCCTGCTTTACGTCATACAGTGCCAGTGCCAGGCGCCACTGCTGAGAGAGAGAGAGCTTAAAAGCTTTTCGGCGCGCCAGGCACAATGTAAAAGGAAGAGAGCGCGCGAGCGAAAGCTTTCGCTGTGCACTCTACACTAGTTTGTGCAGGCTCGTTGCTTGCGTAGGCGAAACTTTGAGCCTCACCTATTGCCTTGCATGTTATGCTCAAACACATAAGCCTCGCCGCTTGGTAGCGCAGCGAAAGCTCTCAACGCGCACGTTGGCCAAGCTTGTCTAGCTGCAGCGTCGCCAGTGGCAGTCCTTTCGGTGAAGAGTTCAGCCGTCATTTGCGTTGTCGTTGTCGCGTCGCGTTGCCTGCTCGCCATTCAACGCGCCGCGTCGCAGTCGCAGTCGCAGTCGCTGTAGCTGTCGTCGCAGTAGTTGCCATTTCGCCTCTTTGTCGGTCGTGGTCGAGGTTCCCACTGCGAAAATGACAAAATGTGGATATATTTTTTGTATTTTGAACTTTTGACCCGTACGACGCGCAATCAGGTCATTAAAATGTTTAACAACACTAGAGAAGCGTGTGTGTGTGTGTGTGTGTGCGTGCGTTTGCTTTGTTTGCGATCAAAGCGAGCGAAAACTTCGCTCTCTCTGATTGAAAATGCGTAATCGTAACCTGAACCTTGAGTAAACACTCACGCACGCACACCAGCAGAGGCGCCCAAGTGTGCGAGTGTGTGTGTGTGTGTGTTGCTGGCACGCAACTCTACGTCACAGGACATACAAACGCACACACACACACGTACGCACACAGAGCAGAGCAGAGAGAGAGAGACACATGGGAGCGTGGCTTAAGCAACAACAACGCGAACGTCATTGGGAGCATGTTATAAAAACAATGTCATATTTGAAGTGTTTGCTGCTGCTGCTTATTTCCCACACACCCCCCACCCCTTTCCTTTCCCTCTCTTTAACTGTATTTCCAATTGCCAGTTGCGGCTCCATTGAATCACAAAGCAAATGAAAAATCGTTTTCGTGCAAAGCACGAGGAGTCGCCAAGTCGCCTAACCCACACTCTGTGCCGCATAATTTCGAGGGAGAGAGAGGCGGCAGTGCTGCCTACTTGCTGACTGTGTGTGTGTGTGTGTGAGTGTGTTATTGCCTGCATGTGCACGGCCTCTCGCAGTGTGTGTGTGTGTGTGTGTGAGCAGCAGCGTGCCAAATGAATTGAAAATTACATGCGGCTCCGCGTTTTACGCTCCCTCGCTGCCCACTCTCTTTTGCCTGGCTGCCAGCCTTTCTCTCTCTCCCTACGCGGTATGGCAACTCTACGCCGAAGGAGTTTTATTATTTTGAACATGCCGCTCGTGACGCCCATGTGAGCTCATTGTCGCCAGCAATGGCTGCAGCTGCTGCTGCCGCCGCTGCCGCTTCCGTTTCGTAATACTCCGGGACACGACAACGCAGCCCGGGGCAGTCTCACCATACAATTGCCCCCTTCTTCTGCCCTCTGCCTGGCTCATTACCCCACTGGCTCGCCTCTGCCCCCCCTGCCCTCTGCCACTTGGCCGCCCATGTCGCGCCAAGAATAACAAGCAAAGCAGCATTAAAACCGTTGAACATTCTCGAGGTTATATAAAAATAACGGCAATTCTGTTGGTGCCACAAGAATAAATACAAAGTAGAGAAAAAACGTAAAATAAAAACTGTGAAGAAAAACAAGAACAAGAAGAAGAACAACAACTAGAACTATTCTTGGCGCAGTTGACAATCATTAACATGAACTTAACGCGTCTAACGGCATTTTTGACAACCCATTTCACCCCCCACCCCCAATCCACGCTCTCTCTCTCTCTCTGCCTCTTCCTCGCCTCCCCCTATCGCAACCCCAAACAGGCCTCAACCTGCACGTGGTGGCACGAATAGCTGTGTGAAGCAGAGCAAAAGGACAAGTGGCAGAGCCAAAGAGCACAGCGCATAAGTGAATCAAGTGAAAAGCAAAAGGCAAAAAAGAAAATAAAAGAAAAGAAAGCGAAACGAAAACAAAAATTGTCCGTCCAGCAAATGTTGTTAAATGCTTTTTGCTCCAACAACAACAACAACAACAACAACAACCAAAACAACAAATGAACTAAATACCAAGCTAAGTAGCTGCAACAACAACAACAACAATAGCAGCAAAGCAGCAACAACAACAAAGAGTGAGAAGCAGAGGCGCCCGTTACTCAAAATTGGCCATTGGCAGGCCCCGCACACACACACTCACACATTGACACTCACACTCAGTGACAGACAGAGAGACACGTACACACATATGCGCAGCCTTTTGCCGCAGTCATAAAATAATCAAGCAAAGCACAAGAAGAACTGCGGGAGAGCGGCAAGAGAGCGTTGGCAGAGGCAGAGACTTAGGCAAAGACTTAGGCAAAGCTGAAGCGCTGCTGCTGCTGCTGCTGCATCGAACGCTGCTGCTGACGCTGCTGACGAAACATCTCCGCTGGGACACATAAAGCAATTAGCAAAGGTTGACGCACACACATACTCACACACACACACTCGCACTGCCAGCCGGGACCCGTGCATGCTCGGTCAGGATTTGACGAAAATATTCTGTGTGTGTGTGTTTGTGTGTTGGTGGAGCTGGAGAGAGGCCGCTAAAATGCGTGATGTGGCATCCCTGGGTTATATTTAGACTAATTGCGGGACTGGTGGCAACCCAACTGAAAGCCAGCAACAACAACAACAACAACAAAAACAACACTGACTGCAGGAATGGAGCTCCTGCTGCTGATGCTGACCAGCTGCGGCTGCTGCTGTGAGAGATAACGGCGCTTGGTGTGCGAGCAAAATCAACGCCAACAACAACAACAACAACAACAAACAACAACTGAAGCGAAAACAAAAGCAAAAGCAAGAGAAACGAAAACTCTCTCTCGACTCTCCCTGTGATATAACTGCACCGTAGTTGTAAATCATAAATCGTAATCGTTAGCTCATAGTTATCGTTATCGATTAAAATAGCTTAAACTGAGAAAACTAAGAAGAAGCTAAGATCATTTCTCAACACTTAATTAACGCTACTCGTGCACCGACGCCCAATAAACAAAATAATCGTATACATATTACAATAATATATACAAGATATATAGATAATATATATATTATATATACATATAACTAGACACTCTCTGCCTCCCTCCCACACACTACTTCAACGCTCGCGCTCCCGTTTGGATAACTTTGCTGCCTGCATTTTGCCGCCAGACCTTGCGCCGCCGGATCTGATCTGTTGTAAGCTTAGTCCGGAACTTATATATACTATACTATATATAGACCAATTAAGAAAGATATTGCATTACTAAAATGGGAGATGAGCAGGATAAACGCACCGGCAAGGAGAAGTTACTCTTCTATACGACGGCGTTCTTCATTCTGCTGGGCACGTTCAGCATGTTTGCATTCCTGTTCCTGGTGCCGTTCGTCATAGAGCCGGCCTTCACCACGATCTTCATGCAGTTCGAGGAGGTGCCGGCATTGTGTGAGACCTACGATACGGAGATCTACTTTGGTGCCAAGAACTGCTCGTGGTCGTCGTGCCGTGAGGGCTGCACCAAGGATATCTATACGTGCACCCAGATACGGGTTAACTATCGACTGAATCTGTATAATTTTACGGATGAGTTTAATTTCACGGAGTACCACATCAATTTGCGTGAGGCAGAGCGTATACTGCCGCCTGTAAAGCGCACGGATCGCTACGAGCGTGCGTTGCGGGATTACGAGTACGATAATCTGGGCGCAGGGGATGCCAGCTCCATGGACATGGATGTGGGTGATATGGGTGCAACGGGTGGGGGTGGTTCCCTGGCCACGGGTGGTGGTGGTCACTTCGAACAGCTCAATTTTGGCGATGCCGATGGCTCAAATGGTTATCTCATCGAGGATTCAGACATTAGTCCAGCGGGCACGCTGATCAATGGCGAGCGGCGACCCTTCGACGAGATCTCCGAGCTGAACGAGGGTCTGATGGGCCTGAACTCCACATATTTCTATGTGGGTGCTCGTCTGTTTCCCAATGTCAAGGGCTGTGGCTATCCGCCCATGCTGAACTGCACCATTTGGCTGAAACGTTACACCAAGATTGGCATCAAGTTTCCCTGCTACTACTCCAAGGTGGATCCGAGTTTGGTGATCAGCGACCTGGACTATTGGCAGAATACACTGAATCTGGTCTACTCGATGGCCATACCCATTCCGTCGTTTATTATCTCAGTGATCTATCTGACGTACGCCTACTTTAAGATCTATAATGAGGATGAGGAGACGGCGCCGTTGGATAAGAATGCAGAGGACATGGATATCGATGATATCGATGCGGTGGATGATAGTGATGGAGCTGTGCTCGCCGATAATGCTGCAGGCAGTCAGATCGTGAACATGGATTCCATGACCAATGACAGTTGCCTGGAGGGTGTACTGCCTAACGGTGGTCCGGGCATGACCACGTGCATATCGCAAGGTGGTTCCATTACCACACCCGGTCATTATATATCCCAATCGCCTGTGGGTTCACAGATGACACCGAATTCGGAAATCAATTCGTTTGGCCATCAGCTGAAGGTGCAAATGGCCGATGAGTTGTCCAGGGATTCACTGGAGAACGGCGTCCTGTCGACGTCGAACTCAGTGCAAGGGTAAGGCGGGGGAACTGAGTCATCCAAGGGTTCCTTAACTTCCTTCTTTACCCTACTTATTGCCCATCCATATTCCCATCTCATGCTTGCTTTCCCCTCTTGGATTCCTTTCAGAAACTTGAGCAAGACGATGACGACGAGTATCTCAACTCCACCTGGGCCGACGGCGGCAGTCTGAAACGTCAGGCGCATGGTCTGGAGAATGTTAGATTCCGATTCGGAAAATGAACCCTTGCTGGATTAAAGAGTTGGGTTCATGAGAAGAAGATGAAAGAGAGACACGGAGCAAAGAGCAAAAGAAAAAAAAACCCAAGTATTTCTACCCAAAACAATCGATAACAAAGGAAACGAACCTGAATACCTTCAGAGCTGTTAGAGACATTTAAAACTATGATAGATTATATTTACCTTATGAACACACACACACTCACACACGTGTAGGCAACTAATCACTCGAACAACTGCAGTCACATAATCTTACGATAGATCGGAGGTATTTTCGAATAAGCTTAACACACTCACACACCCAATACATTCACAATTCAAAATTACGATATATGATATAATACGATATACACGTGCATACGTTATGTCGTTTTGTAGGAACACACAAGGACACTGTCGGGGGCGAATAAAGTAGGGAAGAGGATAGAGGAGAGAGTGTTACTTTAATTGGTACAAATACAATAACCGCAGAAACAGAAACAACAACAACTCGACAAGAAGAAGACAGACGATGAATGAAGGGAAAATTACGTACTATATACCTAAAGCAAATTCTAATACTTATACACATACATATATACAAAAAAATATTTACTTGAATTATTTTTCTATTCGCAACAATCGATGTCGATGTCGCGTCTCGTACGCCTCGTAATACCAAAAAAAAAGGAAAGAACGCAAAGTAAGAAAAGGAGAAAATTTAAAAAAAAATTAAATTAAAATAAATTAAAAAAAAAAAAAACGAACAAAGAAACACGCGCAAAACTTATTTACACAAATCGATAAATTGGAGCGCTGAAGATTTTTAGATATTGTAATGCCGAATAAAGTGCTACCATCTATTTGCCTCGAAAAGTGTGTGTGAAACAAGCAAGAAAATTAAGCAGCATTAATTTATTTAAAAAATTACAACTAAATTAACGTAATAACGTAAACGTAACTATACAATACGGATACCGGTATTGACGTAACGGAGCCTAAGTATATCTTTTGAAATATGGAGGATAATTAAAAATCAGAAGAATATGTAATAATAATTATTATAATAATAATAATGATAATGATAACAATTGTTATTATCCTTCTAATTAATGCGGATAAAAACTCACAGCTTTAACTAACGGAAACCAGAGGCATAAGATTTTTCTTCTACATATTAATTTTATTAAGATTATTATACGATGAGATATGATAATGATAACTTATATACTAGGAGGTACTACAAAATGGTTCAAGCTATTCAATTAATTCTTACAAAATAATTATGCATTAAAATCATAATAATTTAGACTTAAATATAATGTTTCCTTTTTTATATTAAACAAAACCAAAAGAAACCAAAGATAAAACCCGAATACCAAAAAAAACAAGAAAAAACTAAAAAAAAACTTGAATGAAACTCAAAAAGCAAGCAAAGCAACATGAGGACTACTCGTAATATTTCTATAACGATGCCTAGGCATACGCATCGGTAATTGCACCTATTGCGAATAATCTATCAATGATAAGCAGCAAGCAACAACAAAAAGATATACACATAGTTTGGTTTTAACAAAACGATACTTGCATGCATACAACACCAACAAAAGAATACAAAAAACAAACCAAAACAAAACAAAAACAAGCGCAACTACTAGCTAATATCATGTAAAACAAAATGACAAACAAATGCTACTAGAATTGAAACAAAAGCGAAACAAAATCTCGAAATAAAAATACGCATTTAGCAGCCTACAAAAGCCAACGCATTTACTCTTATTCCAAAACACACAATTTGAATTTAAGCGCCATGTTTTGCAACACTTGTCGCGATAGCACAAAGCGATAACTCTGTGCCGATAACTATCGGTCCCGCAGGTGGCAACGCTGCACAGCTGTGCTTATCAGCTGCTTCTCTCGTTCCGCGTACACACCAAAGCAATGGAAAAAATTTTACTATTGACAAATGTTTTTATTTTATAAAAAAATAAGTGTTTTACCAGTGTGTGTGCTCGTTTATGTTTTATTTATGCTAATTATATGCAAATAGTGCAACTATTGCTGTCACTCTCCAGCAGCCAATTCGATTTATTTTCATTCTTCGCTGTAGTTGTTATCGACAACATTTTGTGTTGTTGTTGTTGCTGCTGCTACTGCTGCTGGGGCCTCGCGCTTGTAAACAAATACATATTTTGCAGCCGCTTGTAGTGAAAAATTGTACAAATGCTGTCGCAAAGCTGAGAGACCTTTTGCAATGGACAACAAGAAGGATATCTACAATCTGTGGGTGCAGTACACAACCAAGGTAAGCTTCGGGTAGGTTGGCAAAAAAAAAGGGCTACGGCTTGCGGCTAATTGCAGGCAGCGCTACCCCCCTCGCTGCGGGAAGCTGAAGCGGTGACGTGTTTTTCGCATTAATCACCACCGCCTACAGCGAGCGATAACAACTTCTGGCACAGCCCCCAGAATTCCCAAATGGCTTAGACAACTTGTCGGGCAGCGAAACAAGCCAAGCCAATTTTGCCTTAGGGTTATATAATCAAAAGCAGGCTCAACATGCTCCACCCCTTTCTCTTTTTTTTAGAATGATGAGACTTACTTTCGCGAGTTTGTGGCACGCTTTGTGGACATTTGGCGCAGTCAATTGCAATTGGATTTTAAATCCGAGGATTGTCCACTCTGGCATGAAGTGCAACCGGATAATGGACCCCATTTGGGACGCCTGCCCGACGAGCTGCTGCCCGCCATAGGAAAGTTTATCATTGTGGCACGCGATACCTGCGAAACGGATACACTCTCCGAGGAGGGCATCGAACAGGTGGCCATATTAATTGACTGTCTGGTGATTGTCTGTCGCCATTTCGACAATATTCTGGCCATCATCAAGTACGAATACAAGCCCAATCTAATCGCCATACTATCCAAGCTATTTGCGCAGGTACGTAGCAGGTGCAAAGCAAAACAAATGAAAGAAATTGAAATGATAATAGATAATTCACCCAATATAGCAAATGAAACAGCGACGCGCCTCTGCTGCGATGACTCATCTGTTCCGTAGCTTTTCATCATTCCTTGAGGTCATGTATGATCCTTATCTGACATGGCGCAGTTTTCTACGTGGCCAATTAGCGGATTACTCACGTCTGCCCTACAAACCTCATGCGGTGCACGTGGAAATCGTGCCCTTTATCTATGGTGAGTCGTTATCGTAGTAGAGGAGGAGTAGGAGCACTTTAATTAGCTAGTATCATTCGTTATCTTGCAGATTGTTTCCAGAACGAGGAGCTGTTCAGGTTCGCCGACTTGGGCGAGAGCCTGTTGCATGTGCTCGGCGCAGTTATCTGCGGCTCACAGGTACCGAAGTCTTCCTGCTGTCGTTGTCAACTATTGTGAATTTCCTTTATTGCTAATCGATTTCCTGTGAATATTTTTCCATAGTTTTTGATTGTATATTAATTGCCGTATATAACTCCCACAATGGTTGCGCTCGGTTCTCTTTTGCACACTTGCTCTATGCTCATTTATTTTCCATTTGCTTTCCATTTGATTTCATTTGTTCTTGTGTCTCAAAACTCATTCATACAATGTAAACTGTATAAAATCAAAAAATTTGCAGAAGAATCTTAACTCGAACTCAACAATTAGAAATACTAACGCTCTAATACAAACTTCAAACACCCCATGCTCCTCGGGTGACGGGCTTCAGCTTCTAAACTGTGATAACTTGGTGAGTGGTGTCAAATGCTTTCTCATAATTTTCAATCTCCTCCCCCCTTTTGGTCCGCTATCATACTAAAGTAGTGCTTATGCCTCTGCCTACTATCTATCTGCTCTCTCTCTTTCTCTACCTGTTTCCCATCTCATGTCTGTGATTGTGCTAAATGTCATGTGTGATTTCTGCTGCTGCAGCGTAATGGCATGAGAGCCATTTGCCCGGCCACGGTGTCCATCATCATGCGCATCCTCGAGCAATGGGAGAGTGCGAGCAGTCTGCGCCGTGTGGCGCTCAATTGTTACGCCCTAATGGTCATTGTATTGCAAAAATCTAGTCCTGAAGAAGTAAGTAATCATTGTATATTCTCTAGCTGAACCTTTTACTAATCTATCATCTTCTATGCCTGCAGCGCCAAATAGATCTAGTTACATTAATACAACTCTATTGTGATGCACTGCGCAAGCTACTGGGCACAACACACTTCGATAGCGGCGATGCCAACTTTGACATAACCAGTGATAGCGACAGTGACATGGCCATTGATATGGGTGCACTTGCGTCCAGTGTGGCTGCTGTACAGTTGTTCCTGACACCCGGCAAGGAAGAGTCGGCCATAAGCGAAGCCATTGGCGAGACTAATCTGCTGGAGCTGCTGATCGGATTGCCGCAGGGCATAAAGGTGAGGGCAATGATCATACTAAGCTGTTCCATCTAATTCCAATCCTTCTTGCAGCACTGGCACGTCTCGCACACGAGTGCACTGAGCAGCACAATGGATGCTCTGGCTGCTCTGACACATCATGCAGCACGTTGCGCTGAGCTGCTGCGTCTGGGTGGACGCATTGAGCGACTCTTTGGCAAAATGTTTGAATTTGAAGCACCTTCGATTGCCTTGTTGAATTCCTGCTTTAATTTGGGTTACAATGCAGAGCAGCATGTGCTGGTATTGCCTGAGGTAATGCTGCAGTTGCTCGAATGGCTGCCAGAGCTGCAGGAACCGGAGCAACTACATGTCAGTGCGCTGCTGCTCAAGGGCTGCACCGACAACTATGGCACGTAAGTTGGCAGGGAATCATGACTGTGAGAAGGAGGCACATATTAATCTTGCTTTTCCTTCCCTTAGTAAAACTGTGGCCTGTGGCAGTCGCGTTGTCAAGGCCGTCTGTGGATGTCTACTACGTGGTGAATCACTTGGCGAAACTTGTGCTCAGAATCTAATTAAATTAATCGAGGAATTGAGTAAGCTGAGCATTGTGCCGGCTGAATTGAAGTGTATATTCGCATTGTTGCGTCAAGGCCCGCAGTTTCTGCAGCACAAGCAGCTGCAGCAGGTGAGTCACGAGTTCGATCCAAAATAACACGCACAGCATCCTTATCGTTAATCCCATTTCAGACGCTCGTGGTGATTGCGCTGCAGAGTTTGCGTGGCAACAATTGCTGTGCACAGTATTTTGCCATCGAGCAGCCTAGCGAGGGAATAACTGTACCCGATATAAGGAATTGGACACTCTCTGGATCTTATGGCTTTATTTTCCACATGCTCGTGCGTTTCAATGCACAGGATTCATCACAGTCGAGTCAGCGGCGCATGCTGCTCACACTGCAAACTGCAAGTGGTTGCGGCTTTGAGATCTTTGTGCAACCCAATGGAAATGTTGTGGTGGCTGCACTGACAAGACGAGAGTATCTCACATCTTCGACAGCTACGAAGACATTGCTGGATGGACAATGGCATTACCTCACTGTGGCCATAACGCCACCCAAGCGTCCCTTTTCATACAGCCAGATTAATATCTATGTTGACTTTGTACAGAAACTAAGCGCCACTCTGAAGGTGCAGGCAATCAATGAACCCTTTACGACATGCGCCATTGGTGCCGTTGTGGCGCCCGCACCCAAGCCGAGTGAAACAACCAAAGGCGGCGCCCTGCCGCGCTCCTCCTCGCAGGAAAGCGGACCCGTCTACAAGGGCATGCTGCCCAGTCTGCTGGAACGCACACTGTCCGCAAATGTGAGTTAAGTTACACATCCAGTGAACCTTACTAACGCCTTGCTTTATCCCATTAGGTGTCCAACTACTTCACGCTGCCGCTGCGCACACAGACAGCCTTCGATCCGAATGTAAAGAACTTTCCAATTGGCATGCAGGACACGGTGTTTGGTGAGCCTGTTTGCCTGCAGGGACACCTTGGCGGCGTGTTGCTGGCAGATCCTACGACCAGCCTGAAGACCATCTTCGATGCTGGCATGAATTTCAGTTCAATATTCTCGCAAGATAACGATCTTCTCGAGCTCAACTCACGTTTTGTATTCTGTTATGCGCCTGGCGCAGTTTGGCATGGCACATGTCAGGATTTGATACCTGGAGGCAGGTATCCAGGCAGGATTAACGCACAGCACCGTAAGACCACAAAAATACAGGATACCATCAATAGCATTGGCGGTGTCAATGCTGTGCTGCCCATGTTGCACAGATTGGTGAAGGAAAACGATGCTGACATTTCCATAGGCAGTGCAAGCGATGAATCTTTGGCTGCCTCGCTGAAGACGCCCACAGGCGAGGAGTTTACAGATTGGGAAATGCTCTCATCGAATTCATACACGGAATGGAAGATGATACAACATCCACTGGCCAGTTTACTGTGCCTGCTGCGATACTTGACCCACGAACATGAGAACAATCAGCAGCAACTGTTGACGAGCGAAACCTTGGCCATTATTGGAACCATGCTGCAACGTTGCCCTGCAACGATGTTTGATGTCAACGCTTTGATGGCTACACATCTGTTGATGGAGTCATTGCAGGCACACAAGTCCGCTATAGCAGTGGTAGCAGCAGCAGCTGGTGCTGGTGGAGATTCACAGCTCCTTGAATCGCTCTACGCACACATTGTCTTCAATTTCGCCATCTGGTCTCGTTTGCAGTTCCAAATCACACTTGGGACATGCTCAGTATCTTAGTGCGATGATCAAGAATGATCGTAAATACTTTCGTCGTCGTTATGGAGTTCAATTCATTCTGGATGTGGTGCGTCAATACTACAGCACACCGGATAACATATGCAGCGATGATGCGAAAACAATTCGTGCCACGCTCTTTGGGATTGTGCGTTTCTATTTGCAAAAGGATGTTAACATCAAGGAGGTCAATGCAATGATTGCTTTTTTGGCTTCGGTGAAGCAGGAGTTGGTGTTGGTTGAGCTCCTCGAGATGTTAACCATATATGTGCGTGGCAAGAACTGCAAGGATCAGATGGTATTGCTGCTGCACGAGCCACAGAGCGCCAATCTCATCTACAACTTCTTTGTGGACAAGAGCTACAGCAATGAGGTACAGGAGGCAGCCATAAGAGTGAGTACAATCCCATAAACTACTCCAAACTGCGACTAATCCTTCTCTCTTTCTCCTCAGTTAATCAGCGGCTTGCTGGCCACTTCCCGTGTGCATCAGAAATACAAGCAGGTGCTGCGTCTGTATGATCCCAGTAGCGAGCAGAGCATGTTCCCGGGTTTCTTCTCGTTCATCACGCCCTTGTCCCTGAGCTCGACGATATTGTTCCATCTGGCAGATGAGATGCTTGGCGCACAACCTGATTATGGTGGACTCATATTTCTGGTGTATCATGTGAGCAGCTCGGATCTGCAAGTGAAGCTGGAGATTGCCAAGCGTCTGCTTCAGGCTACGTTCGTCAAGCAAAACTCCACACAGGCCATTGCCAAGCAGACCGGTTGGCAGGAATCCATTGCGAGATTGCTCATCCGTAAACCAATCACAAGCATGCCGCCGGATGAGGAGAGACGTCGCAGTTTTGGCATCAATATGGATGTGTTGCTCGAGGATAACTCTAGCTTTCTGGCGCAGACCGATCTCATTACATTCTCCGATCAGGAGATCGGTCTCGCTCAGCTGCAGCAACAGCAGGCGCAATCGCAGGAGGAGCAAAGCGACAGCGGCTTAATACTTAACGAAATTCAGGCAAGCGTTACCGAAGCTGCCACTGTCATTGAGAGCGAGATTAAGGGTGAGTGTGGAGTATAGCTTGAACGAGTTGGAACTAATCCCTCTCTCTCTGTCCTCTAGAACTGGCTGAGTCTGTCTCCGGCGCTGTGGTGGAGAACGTTAACAGCGTCTTCTCTGTGCTGCGTCAGACCACACACGATATACAGGACACTTTCGAGTCGCTGACATTGGGCAGCTCCACGGAGACCGACAGTGCACCAGCTGCTTCACTGCAACGCGATGAATCCTTGAGCTCAGACAGCTCAACACAATCACCGCATGGACCAGCCAAGAAGAGCGACTCCATGGAGGTAGCTAGATATTATAAGATTATCATAGCATTCGCTTATTCCTTCTCTCATTTACAGAGCACCACCGCATTTGACTTTGTAGCCGATGGTGATGTGGATACGGAGGAGCAACTGGTTTATTTGGTCTCCAACACATTATTCAACGTTTTCTGGCGCGGCATTGGCAACGATCATCCGCAGTGCTGGCAGGAACGTGGTCAGGTGTTGGGCTGCATCAATCTACTGGCGCTGAAATAATGAGCTAATCACTTCGCATCTCTCGCTGCGCTTGCGCATCCTGGAAATGGCAGTGCAGGCCTCGCTCTTTGACCTCTCCGAGCATGGCAGTCAAACGTTGATCAATCAGGAGGTGAGAGCTGGCTATAGATTCCAATCTTTTGTTACCCTTGCTGACTTAATTTCTGCTTATCCAGAACGCCTCGCACATCTTGCGCATGGTCTACGAGCTGGTGGTGCTGGGCTCCAATGAGGATGAGTCAAAGAAGTGTTCCACCAAGTTGCTGGACGGCGTCTTGGCGCTGCTTGATGCCCTTATGATATTCCAGCAAGGCTCCTCGGATGATTGGTCCGATATGATACGTTTGTGCTTGGGTTTGTTGTTGAAGTGCTCGCATCATCCTAATCCTGGCATTGTGGCCATGGCCACTGCCAAATTACATGCCATATTACAAAGCAGATCCACAGAGGATCCCGCTGAGCTATCCTATTTACTATATAGCATCAATCGGGCGCTCGATAATGCCATTGAGGGTGAGTTAGAGCTGTGTAATCTTCTCCAGGCACAATTCTCAAATGTTTTCTTGCTCTTTTCAGTTGGCAACCCCGAGGAGTATTCGTTCCTGATGCCAGTGATGAAGGCATTGTTGGAAAAATGTCGCTCAGCCTTCAATTTGGACTCCACGCTACCCGATCTTCCTTCGACCTCGTCGGGACCCGTGTTCTTTAATGATTTTCAAATGTATAGCACAAGCAAAAAGTGGCGAAACTTCATGGAGCGTATGGTAATTAATTACTTTATTATTTACTTAAGACTAATCTCTATATATACCAACACATGCATGGTTAAGTCCAGTCCAGTCCTACTGGTTCCTCCACATACCTATTTAATCTCTTATTCTAGTATAGTTTATGATTTTTTGGCAAGTTCTGTCGCAGTATGCTGAGCTTTCGCTCCAATTCGCGATCGCTCTGGGGGCTCTTGAAGAGCGTCGTATCGAAGACGCCTTTGGTGGTTCGTTTCTGTCCGGGATTACGTTCGGTTGCACCACCAGGCTGTAGAGCTAGACTGGCGCCAGTGGAGCCACGTAACAGCGGTGGACGTGTAGGTCGGCTGCTGCCACCCACGCCCACCGCCTCCGAAATACTGCGGCTGCTGCTGCTGGTAGGAGGTGGGCGGAGCAATGGTGCCATCGTAATAGCTCTGGGAGCGACTCTTCTCAATGGTTACTGCCGTCGGTTCTGTGCTGGCGGTGCGACTGCGATAACGTGAGGTGCCACGATTCCGATTGCGATTGGGTGACGCAGTGCTGGTTATAATGGTGGGTATAAAGCTGCTGCTGCTGCTGGGTGTGGTGCGATGACGCATTGGACTCCAGGGAGCCGGTGTTGTCGTCGTCGTGGTCGTCGTCGTAGTTGTTGTGGGTGTCACGTAGTTTGAGTAGGTTCGCTTGTGCTGCACATAATGTGAACCATGAGCAACTGTATCCGAATCTGTGCCACGTACTACATGTGTATGAGAATCCGCATCGTAGGCCTGCTGCAGTTCAGGCACATCCAGGGTGTGCTTCTTGGACACCACCGAGGGGCGACGCTTGCGTTTGCGACTCCTTGTCGTTGTCTGGGAACTGCCAGCGGCATGTGCATCCGAGGGAAGATCATTCGATGTATGATCGGGTAAGATGGGTGGATAGGATTCCTGTTCCTCTTTGTTGGACGATTCAAAGGGTATGGGATCATAGATGGGTACCTCATAGCTGGATTTGGGAAAATCGAAGCTTGGGAACTTGTGATTGGGATTCAGCGGTAGTTCCTCTGAGGGCAGCGCGTAGTCATCCTGGGGATAGCTCTGCACGGGTGCATGTTGCTCCGGTAGAACATAATTGCTGGAAGGATGTTGCTGGGGAGGCTGTGGTGCATGCTGAGGAGGAGGATGCTGGGGTGGCTGTTGAGGAGTATATTGAGGAGGAGGTGGCGCGTGTTGTGGTGGTGGTGGTGGCTCAGCAAAGTGACCATCATGGGCAGATGGAGGTGGTTGATAGTTCTGCTCGTACTGGTTGTCATGGGCCTGGTAGGATGTGCTGATCTCGTAGGCAGGTGGCGAATAGGCAATCTCGTAGTTGGAGTTGTGGGCAGGTGGTGAAGATTTTGGTGGTTCCGCGAAGCTATGCTCATTATAACCGCTATTGGGAATCTTCTGCTCATAGATGGAGTACGAATCTGGAGGAGGTGGTGGTGGCGGCGCAGAGTGCGAGTAACTGGGCACATGGGCAGGAGCGGAGGGTACACCATATTGGGTAGAGGGCGGAGCAGCAGGTACCCCATAATGTGAGGAGGGCGGAGCAGCAGGTACTCCATAATGTGAGGAGGGCGGAGCAGCAGGTACTCCATAATGTGAGGAGGGCGGAGCAGAAGGCGGTGCTCCATAATGTGTGGATGGTGGATTAGCCGGCGCGCCATAGTGTGTAGAAGGCGGAGGATGAGCCGCATGCGATGGTGGTGGTGGTGGTGGTACATAGTGATGTTCTACATAGGATTCTGGCTCGTAGCTGCTCGGGCCGATGCTCTGCTGCAGCGGAGGCACACCGTATTTCTGGTGCGGCGTATGCTCATAAGAACTGGATGGAGGCGACGGTGGTGAATCATGATGGTCCTCCGTGAAGGTGTACTCCAAGCTGGGAAACTTGTGGGCACCATAGATATCATTATCCTCATGACTATACAGATTCAGATCCATAGACTGTGCCTCATAGCTGCTGGCGGGGATGTGGAAGTCGGTGGCATCGAATTTCAAATGCTGAAAGTCATCAATGGAATAGCTTGGCTCCTCGATGTGCGGAGGGAAGGATGGTGGCAACGAGGGCTTGTAGTGTGTGTAGCTAATGGGTGGTCCTGGTGGATGATTGGGTGGTCCATAACGTATCTTTGGCGGTGGACCCTTCACACGCCTCCGCTTGCTGCGCTTCGAGCCATGACGCAACGCATAGGAGGGATGACGCCTATAGCGGATGAGTTTCTCAGCTGCAGGTAGGGTGACATTGATCTGACTGCTGTTACTCACAGCCTGCACTAGTTGCTGGGCGGGCACAGGTGTTGTCACCTCGGTGGCATTGCTGCTCTTGGAACTGTCACCCAGCACCAGCAATGGCAGCAGCTGTAAAGAGAGAGAGCGAGAGAGAGAAAGGTCAGGTCAGCGGTTTCAATAAAAAAAACTTTCACCCTCGTCTAAAACCACAATTTGGCAACATTTGGAAACATTTGGAAGATCGCGACCTTTGACAATTGCCACCAACTGCGTCGCATCATCATCATCATCGTCATCGTCATCTTCTTCAGTGCGCTATGACGCAGTCGCGTCGCGTGTGCAACTGGCTTCCGTGAACACGTAACACGCAGTCACGAGCCTCTCCAGCTCCAATAGCTCCTCCACTGTTAGCTCCTCCACTGGTTGCCCCTTCGTAATTGACTTTCCAGCGAACGCCGGCTGGTTGCTTGGTTGCTTGGCATGCGGGCATGCAACAACGCTCGCAACGCTGCCACACGCAACAGCAGCAAGCGGGAGTGGGAGGAGGGATTAAGGGGGACTAAGTGGAGGATAGCTGCGGAAAGCATTGAACCTGAACCACCGTCACCAAGTCAGGTTCAGCGCGCACATTTTTCTTTTGTTTTGTTTACAATTTTGCAAAGTCGACAATGCCATCTGCCGATGATGATGGATTGGGCGGGAAGTATTGAAGAGCTGGGAAGGTGAAGGAGGGGGCGGGAGGAGAAGAAGAGGATGGGTATGTGCAGGGAGGAAGAGAGATAGAGAGAAGGAGCAACAGTTGGAGCGAAAACAGGCTGCTTGAAGAAGAGATGGACGAGGAGACTGTGGAGGTGGGAGTCAAGTGTGGGGGTGGGTGGGTAGAGGTAGAGTAACAGAAGGTGGGAGTCAAGTAGGAGGTGGGTGGGCAGCAGAGGGAGAAAGAGAGGGAGATAGAGGTAGAGGTAGACCAACAGAATACCAGTTAAAGGGGTTTGAAACTAGAAAGAGGTGCAGCTGGAGAGAGATCCCCAAAATAGGAGTTGGAGTTCAAACAAAGAAATTGGCAGGTTCAGTAGAAGAAAGAAGGAGGGATGGATCAGTATAGACATTTAATTCTAATCTTCAGAGCTCATTAAGCTACTAGAACGATTTATTACTTGAAAAGTTAGGGCAATAAATAACTGGATAGGTAGGATCTGTCTCCCAAGATCGTTCTACTGATTATATCATTTCTCTGATACTGCTTTATGCGATCTAATCAATATTAACACTTACAAGGCACATGCCCAAGAAGACGTAGAGATTGCACATCATGTGAATTTGTTTCTCGATAAGATGCTGCTCCTATGATCTCGAAGTTTTCAAGGCATCCAAGGAAAATTCCGAAAAACAACAACTTTCATTGAGGCTCCGTTTAGCAGGCTGGTCTAGTCGGGTCTCTGCCGTTTCTTTGGTTAGTTAAACGTTACACGGAGTTACTCTTTTTGAGTTTGGTTTAGCGCGCGCACCCGGTCACGTTCCGTTGGACTTTCTTTCGGCAACTGAACGCGCTCCAAGAAAGTGGTCTGGTTTTGTTGCTTGCACAGCGACGCAAGCGCAGTGGCAGCTGAAGACGACGACGACAACGTTGGTATGGAACGAGATGGAACCAGTCGAATGACAAAGCGTCGCCCAACAGTGTGCACCATCGGCTGGAACTATCGGATGCCCTCGAGGCCTGTTTGTCAGCGGGGAGTTATTATGTAAAGAATGCCCAAATGCGGATGTATCTATGTCTACCCATCTCCTTCTCTCTCTCAGTCTCTCTCTCTCTCTCGCTCACTCACTGAACTTTTGGCCAAAAACCCGCTAAACAAACCGCTGTGCGTTAGACTCATAGATCACAAGATCAAGTAAAACTCGTTTTGTTGCATCGCAGTTTGAGATGCACGAGTGAACCGACGGAGCTTCCTCAGCTGCAGCGGCATCTGCTACGATTGCGCTCCGACTGCATCCACGTTGAACTTGAACCTGACCGGACGTGACGCACTCGACTTTGACTGGCACTACGAGTCCAAATGCGATACTGATTTGTTTTGTAAACTGACCAAATGAAAGTGAAAACAAGTTGAGCTGCTACAGAGTTGTTTGCTAGACCAGCGCATACCCTGTAGTCTGCTTGATAAGTGAGTTAGGTTATGAGACTCTTAAAGACTCCCATAGACCGTTTTATTGTCTGATCTTAGCTGTAGCTACCCCTTTTCATCCCTCATAACGTCCACGGGTTTCATGCTGGAAAGTGGTTAGATCCTTCCTTTTAATTTCGCAAAATGTCCACGGGTTTCATACTGGAAAGTGATTAGACCCTCTTTTACTTTTCCACATAACGTCCACGGTTTTCACACCAGAAAGTGGTTAGACCCTTCCTTTTAAGTTCACAAAACGTCCACGGGTTTCATGCTGAAAAGTCATTAGATCCTTCTCTACAGTCCAAATAACGTCCAGGGGTTTCATACTGAAAAGTGATTAGACCCTTCCCTACAATTCCACATAACGTCCACGGGTTTCATCCTAGTGATTAGACCCTTCCTTCTAAGTTATCAAAATGTCCACGGGTTTCATACTGGAAAGTGATTAGACCTTCCTCTATAAGTCCACATAACGTCCACGGGTTTCATATTAGAAAGTCATTAGACCCTCCTGCTGGAAAGTGATTAGAGCCTCCTCTATAAGTCCACAAAACGTCCACGGGTTTCAAATTGAAAAGTGATTAGACCCTTCTCTAAAAGTCTATTATCCTGAGTATTCATCAAGTATTATATCTGTACGACTTACCTCGTGTTTACTCTCTCCCTGCCTGGTTACAGGGTATTCCTCCATGTGCCCCGCCCAGCTGTCACATCAAGTTGACTTATCATCTGAGACTTGTCCCCCCTTTCTTGTCTTATTTACAGGTTAAGCCACTCTACGATCGCTACCAACGCGACATTGAGCTGCATCTCTGGGAACCCATCAATCGCTTCTGGGCCGAATGCTATGAAGCATGCAAAGCAGCATCCAAGCAACGTGCAAGCTTCCAGGCAACAAATCGTCGTCTATTCCAACAGAAGATCTATATGCCATGGAAGGTGCGACAGGTGGAGGAGGCACAACGATTACAGAATGCCGCATTGCAGCACAAGACGAACGACATTCACATACGGAAGAAATGGAAGACCGCCAAGCGTTTCTTGTACGGCCCTAGGGGACCCTGGTATACCGGGTAAGTGCAGTACACTCACTTTAAGACCCTCTTCACATATATATTATGAAATCAGACGAAATTCAGCATTTTAATTAAGGCGACAATTGCAATGGGGCGTGCGTCTCAACGTAAATGATGATTACATATGAGTCGAGCCAAGTAGTCCCCCCCTCCCAATCCCCCCTAGGCAGTTAATCACCTTCAAACGCAGTCACATATCTTGTGTATATAACTTAATATACGTATATATATCTCTCTCTCCCTCTCTATGAGTTATGTTTGTGGCGCTTTTGTGTTCGTTTTACTACTAACAAATGCACTCATTAATGTCGCTGTGTGTGTTTGTGTGCGTGTGTGGCTGCCACAACGTCGCACTGCGGGCGGTCACAATGGTTCGAAATTGTATTTTATACAATATACAAAAATCTTTAAGCTGATTTTCGCCAAAAAATATGAAATTTCATTAGTTTATTTTAATCTCACTTTCTTTTGCACGTGGAGGCAAGACGATCTTTCTAACTATCATTGGGCTTTTGGATAGGCCAAGCTTAATGATCTTGACGATCATTAGTTAAAATAAAATGTCTGTTTAAAAATCTAAAAAGAAATAGATCTATTTGAACATAAACAGTCTTCTTTAAATAGACAAAAAATATATAAAGATCTCATACTTACTTCTGGTCTATCAGCTTGGTAAATAATAATATCGAACCAGCGAAAATAAATACCTTTCTGAAACTTTTAAAATACTCACTCTACTTTGTTATTAGCTAGATTATAAACTCCTTTCTTTATATTGTATACTAATTAGATTTAATTTAGCTTACTTTCCTTTTCTCCACTGCCGCACTTTTCATTGCATTTTAACCACTATATGCCCACTGTGCCTGGTGTGAATTACTACAAGCTTTCGCTACGTTTGCTGCTTCTACTGTTTTTGTTGTTGTTGTTGTTGTTGTTGTTGTTGTTGTTGTTGTTGTTGTTGTTGTTGTTGTTGTTGTTGTTGTTGTTGTTGTTGTTGTTGTTGTTGTTGTTGTTGTTGTTGTTGTTGTTGTTGTTGTTGTTGTTGTTGTTGTTGTTGTTGTTGGGGCACCTGCCCCATCAGCTGAGTCGCGATTAAAATTACGTTTTAATTTTATTAAATCATCAAAAAGTATTTATGCAATCGACAAATGTAACGGGGCGTTAGACGTGCCATAATAATACCAGGGTACGCTCTGGGAATCGTTTCGATTTCGGTTGCATTTACTCGATTACTCAATTATCGATTCACTGTCTATCAATTACCGATTAACGAGTTTAGCATATCGATTGCATTACGCACGATGAATGCAGCTGAGGCGTGTTGGACCTTGGGACGAGAATTTGCATTGACAGTCAAAAGTGGCGATGGTGCGTGGTACTCGATGTAATGTTCTAAGGTCGAACCACTCTCGAAACGAGTTCAGAGCTCTGCGATTTCTATTGAATATGAGTCGCGTCTAGACAATCTCTGGGCCCCACCTTGATATAGTCGAGATCGACTTCGTCAATTTGCTGCTGCATATTTATTTGCATTTCGTCTCATTTTGTGAATAAACTATACGATCTCTCGCTCTCTCTCTCTTTTTTAGATTTTCTGGTTAATGTTTTTTTTTTATATAGATATATAGTTTTTCATTTTATCGCGGTCGAATCGGCCTTAAGAACTAAGTAGACAAGAAATTGACATGAAATGCATCGAGTGTTCGTTGTGAGTGTATGAGTGTGTGTATGTATGAGTGATACGATCTCGAATCGAGATCGAGATCGATCTATATATGGTATAAATGTATATACAGTTATTTCGATAAATCGCTTTCATTTCGACTAAAAACTATTCAACTATCGACTATCGAGGCGGCGTCGCAGGAGAAGGAGGATCAGATTGTTCGCGATGTCGGTCGGCAACGTGTTTGTGTCCATCCATCGATCATGACTTAGTGGTAGCCCAGTGGTGAGTAGGCTGCTGGTCCCAGTCCCAATCCCAGGGGACCATGTGCGAGAGCAGGAGCCAGTGCAGGAGCCAAAGCCGGAGCCAATAGAGGACCATGGGCCAGAGCAGGAGCCAAAGCAGGCAGAGCCGGAGCATAGGCCTTGGCCAGCACAGGGCCATGGAGCAGGGGTGCTGGTGCCAACACCTTGGCCACTGGAGCAACTGCCTTGACCACGGCGCCCTCACGACGCACCACCGCATTGAAACCGTGCACAGGATCCGCGGTATACTCCACAATGCGGCGTGTGCCGTCAGCCTCGATGAGGGAGTAGGCACCCTGGACGACATCGCCGCTGCGTGACTCCTGCTGGCTCTTCACATCGCCGGTGGAACCATCCTGCAAGGAGGAGGAGTATCAGCATTACCCCATCCCTTCTCCCTACTCCATCTATACTCACATGAACATCATAGCTGAAGCTGTACTGTGGATTCGGATCGTATGGCTCGGGTGCAGCCACCTTGGCCACGGCCAGCTTGGCCAGACCAGGATACACCGGTGCTGCCAGCTTGGGCAGGGCAAGACCAGGATATGCGGGCAGGGCGGGCAATGCCAGGCCAGGACCAGGCACCACCACCGAACTGGCCAGAGCCAACAACGCGCTGAACGAGACGAGCAATAACTTCTGTGCCATTTCTATATATGATGCTTGATTGGAGCTGGAGGAGATTCGGGTAAGATTTGCGTGCTGCTTGGCTGACAAATGAATTCACTCTGTGGTTCTGATGCTGTGCGACAATTGCTTTTTATAGCCCAGCCCAGGCCCAAGCCCCAGCCCCAGCCCCGAAAAATATATAAATTCGCAACCAAATCTGCCTGCACAAAATATTTATGCAAAAGCAACAACAGAAGCAACAACTACGACAAGAACAACAACAACAACAACGACGACATGGGGGCAACTAAAAAGTGCGCATGCGTGTGGAGTTTATTGAAAATGCTTGCAAAGAGTTGCAAGAGTTGGCAACGCGCGCGACACACAAGAAAAACGAAAACCGAAAATGAAAATAATTCATTTTTCGCTGCGTCTCCGCGTCTCACTGTGCCCCCCCTGGCTGCCCCGGGACGGCAGACGGAGGCCAGTTGACTGTCTGGCTGTCAGACAGGCGTGGTGCAAGGAGGAGGAGGAGGAGGAGACACACACTGGAGGCCTACGAGAATGGCACGCATGTTGTGTGTGTGGCGACTTGGAGTTGGAGTTGACCATAAGCCGGAGGCAGCAAGCGAGCAAGCTGATCCAATCCGATCGTGACAAAAAAGTTCAATTCGAAAGCGATTTGGGTGCGTGTGTGTGTGTGTGTGTGTGAGATCTCTCAGTGTGGCACGCACCCAGTTGCAGCTTTGTTGAAAGGTGGCTCAGCCTTCGAAACTGTGCCGCGCCCAAGCTACCCCCTCAAATTGCCACGCCCCCGCCTCTGCCTCTCTCTCTCTGCAGGCAGACTGGCCGATGTTTCGCTCTCTTTTTTTTTTCTGTGTATTTTTTTACTGCCATTGGAACAATTTTGCCCATTATCACTAATTTTGAACGCACAGTGCGCCTTGTTAGGCGTCGACGGCGACGTCAACGCCGACGTCAACGCCAACGCAGGCAGCGCAGTCAGCGCAGTCAGCGCTGACGACGGAGACATGCGCACGCAGTTTGCGTAATCGAAAATTGTGGCTCGTGGAGTACTTTCAATTAGGCGATTGAATAATTCGAGTGCGTGCCGAGTGCCAAGTGAATGTTGCACTACGCATGGGGCAGATCTAAGAGAGAAAGAGAGAGAGAGAGAGGGAGAGGGAGAGTGTTCTTTGGGTGCGAACGTAGGAGGAGAAGGTGCACACCTTCTATAGGAGTGTATCGGCAGCTGGGAAGGCAGTTGGGGTAGTCCATTCTCAGCTGTCTAGTTGATTTGTCATCGATATTATCGATAACTCAAAGCGGACCGAGGCGAGCAGGGTGTAGGAGGAGAATGAAGGAGTGGATTACCAGGAGGGAGATCGCAGCTGGGAAGGGAGTTGCCTAGCAAACTAGGAGTTGGGGTAGTCCATTCCCAGCTATCTATTTGATTTGTCGTCGATATTATATCGATAACTCAAAGAGAGCGGAGGAGATCAGAGGGTAGGAGAAGAAGGTGTGAATGTGGGAGTGGAATAGCAAGAGGGAGATCTCGGCTGGGAAGGGAGATGGGGTAGTCCATTCTCAGCTATCTATTTGATTTGTTATCGATGTTATCGATAACTCAAAGAGAGCCGAGAAGGGCAGGGGGTAGGAGGAGAAGGTGTGGATGTGGGAGTGGATGGGCAGGAGGGAGATCTCAGCTGGGATAACCCAAAAAGAGGAGAGCGGGGGGTAGAGAGGGCGAAGCTGGGAATTCCAGCGAGCAAAGCGGACAACAAGAGAGAATTTGCAACTCTCATGTCACTTGCAAGCTACCCCGTCGATTTGTCATCGATATTATCGATAGCTTGTTAACTGATCTTATCCCAATCGGCTGGCCAGTCTACTAGGCAGGCGTGTCACAGTTCTTTCTTTTATTTATTAAACGGATTAACTGATTTATGACTTTGGTTTGGACTACAGACACAAAATAACTTATCTACAGACTAGGATCAGTACGATCGATGTCTAGCCCAGAAATGGTGCTGGTGCCAGGGCGGGAACTGCACGTGGCAGCACTGGAGCGGCAGCCACAACTGGAGCGGGCACGGGCACAGGGCCACGCTGTACGATTGCATTGAAACCGTTGATGGGATCGGCGGTATAGAAAACTGTGCGCAACGAACCATCCGCATCGACCACAGAGTAGGAACCCTTGACTACATCTCCATCGCGTACCTCCTGCTGGCTCTTGCTGTCACCCGTGATGGCATCCTGTACGTTGTAAGCGTAGGCGTACTGTGGATGCGGATCGATCTCCGTGTTGATGGGCAGTGCAGCCGGCAGCAGGCCGCATTCCACGGCGACGGCGAAGAGGGCGCAGCTCAGGAGGAAACACTGCAAGGGAGCAGTAGGACGCTTAGATGAGTGAACTCCTGGGTTAATCCTGTCCAGCAAACTTACCTTAAGAAGGGCCATGTTGAGGTTAGATCGATTTGGAGGAATACTCGATGAGATACTCTGGACTTGGTTGCTGTTCAAGCTGCGACGCTTTCTTGACTGTCTCTGGAGGGGCTCATCGCTTGGTTTTAAACGCTTTGCAACCCGCCCAATGATTGACGGATGCACTGTGGCAATCGTTGTTGGAGCCAAAGTCAACTGTGGCGCAAGCTGCACTTCCCAGTCTGGAAAGCTATGAAATTTCCACAATCGACGTGCCAAGACACAATAGTAGGGGGTAGCCCCTCTGCCTTTTGGGCAAATATGATGGTAATAACTTGGCACGTGATGTGCATTAAACGCTTCCCAACTACGGTGCCTCTTGAGGTTGAGGTCGAAGCTACCGCAACAAACCAGATGACTAAGCTAGGGAAGAGGAAGAAAGGTTTTTGGGCTTAGCCTTGACTTAGTTTGCTTGAGGATTGAAGTAACAGGTTGGACTAGGGCAAATAGACTAAGCCTAGGAAGAGAAGGAAGGGTGTCCAGGGGTTTTCCAAGTAACTCTTCAAACTTTGATGAGTTAATGAATTGGTAGGCTTGGGTAAAGACTTGAAAAAGTCTTGGAAGAGACTCTCTCGCTCCTATCCTCTTCAACTTCTTGGGATAGATCAAAGTCTGATCCCAAACCCTTCATAAGAAAACAACTTCAACTTTTCTTTTGTACCGAGGTTGAGGTCGAACCTACCGCAACATATTAACTGAAGAGATGACTAAACTAGGGAAGAGGAAGAAAGGTTTTTAAAGCTTAGTCTTGACTTAGTTAGCTTAGTTTTGCTTGAGGGTTAAAGTAGTAGGGTGGGTTAGAACGAATAGACTAAGCCTTGGAAGAGCAGGAAGGGTGTCCAGGGGTTTAACCCCCGACTCGAAGTAACCCTTCAAAATTTGATGAGTTAATGAATTGCTAAGCTTGGGTAAAGACCTGAAACAGTCTTGGAAGAGACTCTCTCGCTCCTACCCTCTTCCTCTTCTTGGGGATCCCAACCCTTCATAAGAAAACAACTTCAACATTTCTTTTGTACCGAAACTTTTATTCAGTAGATGCAGCTTGTAAATCACTAGATAATTGGCCGATAGCCGTTCCCCAAAATCCCCTAGAAACGGTCCTATCCCTAAGAGCTACGGCAGCACGCGTTACATTACGTAGTTGAGGATAAAGGATTGCGATAGACAGAGGCGGCACGTCATGTCTTCTGTTTTTTTCGGGCACGGGAAATGAATATGGAATATGGAAGATTCTGTAAGCTTCATGTACGAGAGTTAAAACTAATATGAATTCGGATAGAACTAGAACTATGCAACAATGGTCTCGGATTGGTCAACCCAACTTTGGGATTAACCTATTCTCTATGTCCCCGGGCGAGCAGCGTCTGCTTCTAGTAGTGTCCACCATAACCGGACGCCGCAATAGCTGGTGCAGCATATCCGATCTTGGCAATAGCCGGAGCAGCGTATCCAATCTTGGTGATGGCGGGAATGGCAGCAACGGCCAGGGCGGGCTTGGCAACGGCGACAGCGGCCACGCCCTTCTTCTCGACAACCGCATTGAATCCGTTCACCTTGTCGGCGGTGTAGGTCACTTTGCGTATGGTGCCATCGGGTTCGGCCAGCGAGTAGCTACCGTGGACGACTCCATCGACTAGGGTCTCCTCCTGCTGCTTGGAATCCCCGGTGTGTTGATCGGTTACACCGTATGAGAAACTATATTGTGGATTCGGATCGTAGGGTTCGGCCACGGCAACCTTGGCTACAGCCAGGGCAGGAGCAGGTGCCGCCAGCAGGGTGGGTGCAGCATGCTGGACAATGGTGGGAGCAGCTAGCAGCTTGGGTGCTGCGTACGAGATGGCCGGAGCAGCCAGTAGCTTGGGAGCTGCATATGAAATCGCTGGTGGCAGCCAGGAGTTTGGGTGCCGCATACGAGATGCTGGAGATGGCAGGCGCAGCCAGAAGTTTGGGTGATGCGTACGAGATGGCCGGGCCGGCGGAAAGCAGCGATGGACCATAAGGATCGATGGGTATAGCCACTGCCACGCCCAGCGCAAGTCCAAGTATGCACACAGTCTGCAGAGGAAGGAGCAGCATGTTAGCCGTGGGTGTCCTGGCCAGGATGATGCTTTGCTTACCTGAACGAACATTGTGGAGTTGCTGTTGTATGTGGCTGGAGGAGACTGGAGGCGCACTGGTCTGCACTGCAAGAACTCAGATCGAATGTGAGATGCATTTTCCGCGAGTTCTTCAGTTTTATATTCGGCGAGACCGGCAAACCAGCAGCCAGGCTGCTGCCCCCATCTCCGCCAGCTGCCCCCACCTGGTCTCTGCCTTCCGTGTAGCTGCTAATCAACACACACACCGAAATGGACGACAGCACTTGGCAAGTGACAGTTGGCTGTGATTGGCGGATCAAATCGAATCTCGAGATCTCGATGAGCGACGATGCACATGCTCAGACTACGATTTCGAGTCACACTCAGAGATTTGGACTCAGACTCGCGTGCTCCTAGTGCAGTTTCGTGTCTTGCCTTGCACATTTCATCATGCTGCTGTTTTTCTCAATGGAATAGTTACCTGGCCAACACACACACACCTGGACACAGGCAACTCAAGAGCGCCGCTCCAAAGCATTAGACTCGTTTCCCAAAAACCAAAACCAGATCTCGTGCAATTCTCGCGTACTCCAAACGGTTTGTTTTTTTTTTTTTTTTTCGCTATGTTTCGTTTTGTCTGATGTAATTTCGGTTGGCCAGCGAATCACTTGGCCAGTGGCCAAAACGAACACGCAAAACGAGACTGAAATTCATTGCAAACCAACCCAACCCACCCCACCTCGCCCTCGCCCCGCTCCGCTCTAGCTGCGTGGCCATTCGACTCGTTTAATTAGAAACCCAAAATGGATGCAATTGATCAAAGTGCTGGGGCAGCACGGAGTAGCAGGGGCGGCGGGTCAGGGCACAGACAAAGCAATTACGCACTGTGGTACGCACAAAAAAAAACACTACGGCGCCCACTGTGCTGCACTTAGCATTCGCATTCGCCTCGTCAGAAATGTGGTACAGTCCAAGCCATTGTGACCTTGCCACAATTGCCAACAAATGAGTTGACGAAGCAAAGCCAAGTGGCCAAGTCACTACTCGAAAATCCAATCCAACTTTATCTTAATTACGCACCGAACACCTTTTAAAACTCCCGACTAAACGGGCGGTACAAGCGATTTATGGTCACTCCCGGGTTTATTTTTTTCCGCTGCCATAAATTGGGTGATTGTGCTGCTGCCCCATAATTCAATTGAAATACTATATAGTATTTTTTTTTTACCCTTTTACTTTAAAGTACTGTGTGGAACTTGCACAACTTCTTCTTCTCCCAGAAGTTTCGAAACTAGAACTCGCACTAAGTCGTCTCAATTTATGGACTACAAATTGAACAGGTAAAAGTCTAGTCGATAGATCGATCGACTGATCGAGTTGCCCAATATGGTATCTTGTATTAGTTTGGCAACCACTTGTAGAATCCAAAAACGAGCCTCAATTAACGCAGTTTCCGGTGACAAGCGTAAAACCGTTAGTTAGTACTTCTGCCAAGAATGCGATGGCGATTTCGGTTTCGATTTCGTTTTCAAACTTGATTTTTGAGTTCTCAATTTCAAGAGATTTGTTTTTCAAACCCTGAAGCGTCTGCCAAGTCTCTCTCTCTCTCTCTCTCTCTCTCTCTCTCTCTCGCTCTCTTTGTTATGCGCAGCCAAAGCGTAGCGTCGCAAGGTCGTCAGCTGCATTTGGCAAAAGAGTCACGCACCGCGTTACAACTCAAAAAAAAAAAAAACGTTGGGCTAATCAGGTCAAATCTGCAGCCAAGTAGCTAACAGATACTATTGTGAATGGGGTCGTCTGATCTACAGTGCTGTGAACAGGTGTACGACGATCGAGCTACTGTGTTGGGGCGTAATAAAAGCACTGTAAATCGGTTGTAGACACGTAAGAGAAACCCTACACCGCTCGCCGTACTCCCGCAGCATTTCTAATTGAAACTTTCCATGCGACTTTGTCGAACACTTCGATCACCCAGACTTCAGGTTAATGAATAATCAGATATGCCCTACAATTAAATATACATATATTTTATATATTTTGAGTATTCTTGATGAAATTGAAATATCTTTAAAAATACTAATTGAATTATTTGTGTGCTATATATCTGGGAATCTGAAAAAATCGAGGATCATCAATTCAAGTGATCGTATATCGTTTTTTACTGTTGCTACTACTTATGCGACCCCTAAGTTATCTATTTAAGTAATATTATATACGGAATGAATTTTCTGTATGATCTACAATTAGAAATGATCGTATGCGACTCCTTAATTATCTAGTTAAGTTATATTATATGGTTCATATATGTATATATTGAATTGCTTGTATGATCTACATACAATTAGAAATGATCGTGAGAAATGATCGAATGCGACTCCTTAGTGATCTAGTTAAGTTATCATATATTATATGGTATATATATATATTGAATTGCTTGTATGAAATACAATAAGAAATGATCGTGAGCAGATATTGATATTGATAATCGTTTCGAATCAGATTGTAAGTACGATCAGTGAACTATCGTCACTTGCTATGTGATCTACATACATCTAAGAAATTTGATAATCTTTTTCTATAATAATATATAGAGACCTCCTTATACCTTGAAATATTTAACGCAAACGGAAGACAATCCATCATAATCCTCTATGCTGCTCTACGTACAATCTACGATCACTGATAATTTCGGAATTTTATTTCGTCTACTTATTTTGGGTGCAAAAGAAATTACGGTTTTGCCATTGAATGGAACCTGCATGACAATTACCAAAAAAAAAATCGCATTCACTTTCGTAGCCATGAAATGAACTCTACGTTGGTAGTATGTAGTACGATTCCGAGTTGAGTTTTGGGATTCCGTTCGATGAGTAAAACCAAGTCAAGTTGAGAGCGCGCTTAAGCTGACAAACCGAAAATGGACTACGTGTTTTGCATGTGGATCATAGGCACAGACGTAGCAGAGTAGGGAAGGGGGGTAGAAGGTGGCGTATAGGGGGGGTGGCTGATGGAACCGTTTGTTTTAACCAGCGCATGCAAATTTCGCGAATGAATCTGGCCGTATAAAAGACGTCGTCGTTTTGTTAACCGTATGTCAGTTCATTTTCGATAACCGACGGTGACAATCAAACCCCAAAAAACCCCAAGCTTCACAATGAATCCTTTGACGGTAAGTTGGAGTAGCAACTGAACTTGGTACAATCCATTTGACTTTCCTCCTTGCTCTGCAGGTTGTAGCAGTCCTTTCCACCATGGCTCTGTCGGCGCAAGCGCATGTTGCTCCTCTGGCTGCCGCTGCTCCATTTGCCGCTGCTCCTCTGGCTGCTGCCCCAGCACCATACTTCGCACCGGCTGCCTATGCGGCTCCACTGCGTTATGCTGCGGCTCCAGCTGCCTACGCTGCCCCTGTGGGACTTCCAGCTACGGCTGCCTACTCGGCACCTCTGGGCTTTGCCGCTCCAGCACCGTACACCGCCTATGCTTCTCCTCTTGTGGCCAAGACTTATGCTGCTGCTCCTCTGGCTGCTGCCCCACTGGCTGCTGCCCCACTTGCCGCTCCCATTGCTCCAGTTGCTGCTCGTCTGGCTGCTCCCGTTGCCGCTCCTCTGGCCGCTCCAGTTGCTCCCGTTGCTGCTCCCCTGGCCGCTCCAGTTGCTCCCGTTGCTGCTGTTGCTGCTCCCCTTGCCACCGAGATCATCGATGCTCACCCACAGTACAAGTTCGCCTACGATGTGCAGGATACTCTGACCGGTGACTCGAAGACCCAGGAGGAGACACGTGATGGTGATGTTGTGCGCGGTAGCTACTCCCTGATCGAGGCCGATGGTTCCCGTCGTATTGTCAGCTACTATGCTGACTCCATCAACGGTTTCAATGCCGTCGTCCAGAAGGATGTGCCCGTTGCCGCTGTCGCACCCGTTGCCCCCGTTGTGGCCAAGCTGTCTGCCGCTCCAGTGGTTGCTGCCCCAGCTCCAGTGCTCGCCAAAACTCTGGCCGCACCCATCGTAGTCTAAAGTGGAACAGAATGAGGAGTAGGAGGAGGAGAAAGACTTCTAGTCTGGTCTGCTAAGCCATGACAAAGGATTTACATTTGTACATATTCGATTAATCATTGTCGTGCTCTAAAATAACTTTCATCGAACCCAAAATTAAAGAAACCTATCAACAACTTTGTGATTTCAAAAACTGAATTTGTCTTTTAACTGTCTATAATAAGATCTCTAGGTTTTTTAAGCTAAGATATTATTTTTAAGCTGGCTATTTCTAGATCTTCTCCTTCTTACATCAGATCTTTCTCTTCTTCTACCTTACAGTCAGCTAGCTGAAGAGTTCTGGAAGCTGTCGCCGCACGAGAATGTGGCCCGGATGCGTCTCAAGTTGGAGCCACAGTTGTATCCCAACAAGCACGAGAATGCAGCCAATCTGCGTGATAATGCCACGAATGCCTACGACACAAAGTAAGTTCTATCTATCTATAGAGACTATCTCAATCCTAACTGACTATCTTATATATCTGCAGAGAAATATCCGAATTTGACTCGACCATTAAGAATGCGGTGGTGCGTGACTTTCTTGCCGATGACGAGAGTTCCCAGTTGGAGGAGGAACTGCGGCAATTGATCGACTCGCAGTCACAGCAGGATACGACGCAGGAGAAGCTGGTCATGTCGCAGGATTGTGAGCTTATTACACTCATGACCAAAGTCAAGGGACGCATCGAGGTCAATCAGAGCGTATTTACATTTGTCGATCTCAGTCCGCCCTCGGAAGATGGTTCCAAACATGATTTTAGGTGAGCAAGAAAGATGATCTTGTAATCCATCACTAACTTTTCTTTATTTTAGATTCTCCATTAACAAGATTCGTGAGGTGCATCTGCGCAAATATAATCTACGACGCAGCGCCTTAGAGATATTCCTGATAGATCAGACCAGTTATTTTCTCAATTTTACGACCAAGGTGCGTTTATTATAAAAGATCTTTATTTCTTATAGCCTATTAATATATGTTTCTTCATCTTTCAGACACGTAACAAGGTTTTCACAAAAATTGTGGGACTTCCATTGCCAAACATTCTCTACGGCTCAGGAAGATCACCTCCAGAGCTGTTGCGTGCCTCTGGCCTTACCCAGCGTTGGGTCAATCGCGAGATTTCGAACTTTGAGTACTTAATGTACCTGAATACCATTGCTGGTAAGATCAGAGATTACACCCTATGACTCGTTAACATATTCACTTCACGTCTTGTCTGCCCACAGGTCGATCGTATAACGATCTTAGCCAGTATCCCGTCTTCCCTTGGATTCTTGCTGACTACACCAGCGACGTGCTGGATTTGACAGATCCCAAATCATTCCGTGACTTGTCCAAACCAATTGGATGCGTAAGTCATATATGATCTTGGCCATGTGTACCTCTTCTTATTGTTTTATTTTATCTCCACAGATCAATCCCAAGAACGAGGCTGAAGTGCGCAGCAAATACGATTCCTTTGAGGATCCCTCGGGTGCCATACCAAAGTTCCATTATGGAACACACTACTCCAACTCCGCTGGGGTACTTCACTATCTGCTGCGCGTTGAACCCTTCACCTCACCTCCACGTCGATTTGCAGAGCGGTCGCTTCGATGTGGCAGATCGACAATTTCATTCCATACCGCAAACGTGGAAGCTGCTAATGGACAATCCCAACGATGTCAAGGAGCTAATACCCGAGTTCTTTTACTTCCCGGAGTTCCTCAAGAACATGAATAAGTATATTGTTTACCATTTATAATCCTTTTGCAGCTATTATAATGTTTTATTTCCAGATTCGATTTGGGTCACTTGCAAATCACCAAGGAGAAGGTTGACGATGTCATTCTGCCGACTTGGGCCACCACCCCCGAGGAGTTTATTGCCATACATCGCCGTGCACTTGAGTCCGAATATGTTAGCCAACATCTGCATCATTGGATTGATCTGATCTTCGGCTATAAGCAGAGAGGTCCCAAGGCTGTGGAGGCCCTAAACGTTTTTTACTATTGTTCCTACGAGGGCGCTGTAGATTTGGACAAAATCACCAATCCCATTGAGCGGGAGGCTGTCGAAGGTGAGAGAGTACACTTTTCCCGTCTTACGATCCACTTCTTAATCGATTCCTTTCTAGGCATGATCAATAACTTTGGCCAGGTGCCATCGCAACTACTACGTGAGCCACATCCACGTCGACTCACACAGGATGAGACCGCATTAAAGTTGGTTAGAGCAGAACTGAAGAAGCCCGACTTTACGCAGTTCCTGGACAAGGTGGTGCAGTACTATTGTGAATTATCCACGCCCAAAGATCCCATTGTGTATCTTAGTCCGCCGCGTAGTCCGCCACGTTCCTTCCTGCAGCTGAGTCCGGATGTGCTCGTCAGCGTTTCCAAGGCCTGCATACTGGGCTGCAATTCGTGGATGTCGTTTGATAAGGAACAAGGATTCTTGCTGGAAATCGATGCTACCACAACAAATTTGAAGTAAATCACAGGCAAACTCTGTCTTGTATCCATTTCTAATGATTCCTCCTTCTTTGCAGAAATCGCAAACGTGTCTTTGGTCCCTTCCACTCCTCCCAGCCGCCGCACTCGCAAAACTTTGCTGTCAGCACGGATGGCAAGCTGCTCTATGCCGGAGGCATTTGGGACAATGCGTTGCGAGTGTATAATCTCAATAAGGGCAAAACGATTGCCTCAGTGACACGACACCTGGATATCATAACTTGTCTGGCCTTAGATAATTGTGGTTCATATCTGGTGACCGGTTCCCGTGACTGCACCTGCATAGTGTGGAGCATACAGGCGAATCAGCAGAACAGTGGACCAAGCAGCAACATTCCAGTGCATGCGCTGACAGGGCAATCGCATCTGCAGGCGATCACGCAGCTGAACACGCAGAACAGTTACTCACCCAAGCCGCTGACTGTGCTCTACGGTCATGACGATGCCATATCCAGTGTAGCCATCTACACTGAGCTGGATCTAGTTGTCTCCGGTTCGCTGGTAAGTTAACTGGGAGATGATGATGAGCTGGGCTTATTTCAACCATGCCTTATATTGCAGGACGGCACTGTAAATGTTTATACACTGCAGGAGGGTCAATTCGTGCGCACCCTCAAGCCCATCGACTGCACTGAGTCGTGTGTGCAAATCTCATTTGTAACTGTTTCATATCATGGTAAGTACTCAAAGATATTCATTATCATTAAAACCTTTGCATAAGTCACATTCATTTAATAGTCCAATAGGCCCTGAGTTGCCCCTAGGGATCCTGAAATCGAGCAAAAGTCAAAATTTTTTAAATTTTAAAGAAAAAAAATTTCTGAAAAATTCACAGGGGGGAGCCTTACATAAATTTTCAAAATATCGAAAATTTACAAAAAGTCTATTTTGTTATCGAGAATTACTAGGGATGCCAAAACATAAACAAAATGTCATTCCGCATGAAAATCGATTGATTTTTGAGAAAGTTATGGATGTTGAAAAACGAGGATGTAGGTCCTATAGAGTGTGCTGCATGTCTGATTTTTAGTCCACTCTGACTTGATTTTTGGCCCAAAATTAAGTATCTTCCAAAATCGATTTAAACACTTTTTTAGTACTAATTTAGACCTCCGCTATCGATTAAAACAAAAAGTTCGCGATTTAAAATTTTCAAGAAAAGAAATTTCTGAAAATTTCATAGGGGGGACCATTACCAAAATTTCAAAAGGTCTTTTATGATATTATTTAAATGTAGAATCACTCAGGTTGTAAAACCACAAACAAAATGTCATTCCGCATGAAAATCGACTGATTTTTGAGAAAGTTATGGATGTTGAAAAACGAGGATGTAGGTCCTATAGAGTGTGCTGCATGTCTGATTTTTAGTCCACTCTGACTTGATTTTTGGCCCAAAATTAAGTATCTTCCAAAATCGATTTAAACACTTTTTTAGTACTAATTTAGACCTCCGCTATCGATTAAAACAAAAAGTTCGCGATTTAAAATTTTCAAGAAAAAAAATTTCTGAAAAATTCAAAGGGGGGACCCTTACATAAACTTCCAAAATATCGAAAATTTTGAAAGAGTCGCAGCAACCATGTACCGTTGCTATCGACTAAAGAAGGCGCCTTCCTCAGCGAATGCGTCGCTTCGCTTTCGATTCCCAGTATTGGCAAACCTTTCGTCGGCGGATTTATTTGTGCAGCACCAACACGCATCGGAGCCTTCTCCAGCGCTCGATTCCATTCCGTCTTGTCCAACGGGTGACGAGACCCTCATCCACCTAGTGCGTAAGCGCCTCTTCTCAGCTATGAGCAGCAGGATCTCGTTCGCTTGCCTTAGGGTCACTACGGATAGTAGCCATGTAGGGGGAGTAGTCGGTTAGGTGGTAGTGCAAAAATGGCCAACGCCACCTCCAGAACGACAGGGTTATTATTTTTTTTTAATTAAGATTTTTATGCCCCAAAAGCAAGCAGTGCAAGGAAGGAGCAGCGTGCGCCGCACTGCGTTACCGACTTGCAATTTTCGCCAAAAATAATAAAGCAGTTTTTCATTTCGAGTAACGGCATTTTTTTTTTATTTAAATTTTGAATTTTTCGAAAACGCACGCAGCTAGTGCAATGCGGCCTTTTGAAACGGATGCAGTTTTCCTTTGTCCCTTATGAGCCACCCCCACAAGGTCACAGCGTGTGCATGACGACCTTGGCAGGGGGTCAAAGTTTTCGCCAGTTTTCTCAAAAACGGGAAAGTGAAAATGGAAAATTCGAGTTTTCTCCGTTTCACAAAAGCCGCAGCTACGTGTGTGCACGAGGGTTTCCCGAAAAGTTGCAAATTGTGTGTTGTGAAATCTTTTGCAAACTGTATATTGCACTTTCAAGCACGCTCAGTAAAATTTTCAGGTTCGTTGCTTCACGGGCATGCCCGCAAAGTGCGAATTAGTAAATTAGTAATTTTTTTAAAAATTTTTAAAAATAAATTTTATTTTTTTTGTTCTACGATTTGTATAACAGTTCGCAGCGCAAAAGTAGGCAACGTGTTTTCATTAATGACGCGCTTGTTCTGCTTCCCAACGCACAAAAGTATGCAACGCTTTTTGTAATAAATTTGTTATATTTGTTATGCGGGCGCTCAAAAGTAGGCAACGCTTTTTATGCCTGTGCGCATGAAAGTATGCTGCAAGTCTTCATATCGCACTCTCTATCTATTTAGATAAGCCCCTCTCGCTCTCTCTCTCTCTCTCTCACTCCCACTTCCGTTGGAAGTATCATTGAACCGTTGGCCCTTTATCGCATACCCGCTGCCGCTCGGGCGAATCTCACGTGCACACTGTGACTGTGACTGCGACTGCGGCGATGCTCTTCGCTTTTTGTTTGCAGAGCAAACATACTCGAGGGGGAAACAGTTTAATCAGCGCGCTCTGCTGCCTTATCAAGAGGGCAGTAAATTGCTCCACCAAACTCACACACACACACGTACAAGTGAATATCACGTGATATTCTAGAAGAGCAGCGACTATGCGTGTGTGTGTGTGTGTGTGACCATGTGTCACAATGTGGGAATCATCGTCGTACGACTTTTCATTTGTCATGCCATCTATCCATGTATAAAGTAGGAGAATCTTATCTAAAGAAGAAGACAACGCAGCTTGAACTAGTAACTCGATAGTTTACTCGTGTTAGTTAGTAACTAAATATTTAGTTAGCTAATAAAGTTTGAGATAGTGTCAAGGTTTTGTCGCGTGTCTGGATGTTTTGGAATTTCTATGGATTTCGTACATTCGCGTAATCTCAACAATCTCGAGTACCTCACGAGGCGCCTACAGCTCGAGATATTTATGATTTCGCACCTTGAGCACTTTCTTTCTTTATATGGTAGGGGAAACATTAATATGCAGGCAGGCCTCTCTTATATAGCAGGCGATAATCGGAATCAATAATATATATAGAGGGCTGCAGCTGATTATAATTTTGCAATATCCGGCAGCAAGTTAAACCAGTAACAGGCAGTCAAAGCGGCATAACTATATACTATATAGAGTATATACTTAAAGTAAATTGTATTTAAATATTTATAAATCAATTCTATCTCTCTCTCTCTCTCTCTCTCGTATTGCGTTCTCTCCTGGCTCAATTAATAATCTGCGCTTATTTAAAAGTCAAACTTTGATTCTTCCCCCCCCCTTTATGCCCTTTCTACCTACTATAGATCGTTTAGCTTATCAGTTTCAGTTGCTTGAAATATGCGCATTCATACTATATACTCGAACACTCACTCACTCACTCACTCATAGCTAATGGAATCAATTCAACTCATCGCCGCAATCACATCACAAGAGTCACACGACCCGACGACCGCCTTCGATGACTGCCCCCCCTGCCTCCCTCCCTGCCTACCTACTTCCCTTCCTCTTAGCCCATCCGCTTTATAGCACCTCCCCCTGTCCCTTACACTGCCCCTACTCGCTGCCTGCTCAGCAGAACGTCCCAGCAAGTGGGGAGACTCATTCATGACATTTTTTTTTTTTTTTTTTTTCTTGAGGCGCTACGAAAATTTTATGAAATAGTTGTAGTAAATCTCAGCGAGGGGCCATAAACGACGACGACGGCGAGGCGTGTGTGTGTGTAGCAATGGGTGTGAATGTGTATCCAGAGATGTGTGTGTGGGTACAATAAAAAAAAAAAAAAAAAAAAAAAGCAAGCGAGCATTTTTTTGAATGAATGTAAAATGTCGCAATTGGCGGGAATCAGTTTGAAGATGGAAGAAGATGTGAAGACTGCGTAGCAGCAGGAGAAGGTGAAGGTGGAGGGGAGGAGCGGGTGGTAAACTGCCTGTGACTTGGTTATTTCTAGTTTCAACAAAATCACGTGGACTTCGTTGCCGTCTCAAATTGAGCAGCACAAGGCGTAGAATTATGAGGCGAATCATCAGCCTGCTCTCTCTCTCTCTCTCTATATATCTCTCTCTGTTCGTCTCCCTCTCCCTTTTGAAACTCGTTTTCAATCCGATTTCATTGGCATTGCTCACTTGTCGCACGGAGAGGCAACTGATAAGCGCAACTACGCATCGCGTTTCTTGTCGTATCTGCAGAAGCGTGTCATAATCATAATCTTCTTCCACGCACACACACACACACACACAATTCCACATAGCGTGCGCTTCTTCGTCGGGCAGGTTATCGTCGCCTCACAAGTGGGCCGGGCCGGATCCGTTCATATAGGCCTACTATATGGTATTTTTCCAACTGCGTAGATCGATTCCAACAACGTCGACGACGACGCACCCTGCCCCACATTCCGCAATCTTACGACGCTCTCTGGCTGCGATAAGATATGCCACAGACAACGCAGCTGCCTCTGCCTCTGCTCCCCTGTCTTCCCCCCTGTCTCTGCCCCCTGCTCCTGCCCAGACTCAATCTCATTGCAGTTTATTGGCATCCTTCTTGGCTTATCAATTATCTCTCGCTGACGTCAAATTCAGATTTCTCATCTCTCTCTCTCTCTTTGCTCTCCTCCTTGTTCTGCTCTCCTCCACTGCAGGTCACATCGCATTCAGCGCACTGGACGATACCTCGCACTCGGTGCATGTGTATAGCATCAATGGCGCCAGCTTGGGTTCCAAATACGTATCGGGGCGTGTCACCGGCTTGGCCTGCGCCTCGGATTACCTTGTGGTGGCCGATGATGCCGGCGACATAACCATGAGTCGACTGCACGGGTAAGCACGATGGTTAGACTAGACTTAGACACTGAACTGATACTCTCTTTCTCTGCAGGCTGAAGCCCGTCTTTGACATTCCGCTGCATGTGCCCATCCAGACGGTGGTGGTGGCGCCGGGCAATACGCACATATTGGCGCCGCTGCGGGATGGACGTCTCGCTGTGGTTGCCGTGCAGTTGCCCAGTGCGGGCAGCAAGAAGCATTCCGTACTCAATGTCTAAGTGGGGGGGCAGGAGGAGGAGCAGGAGAAGGAGAAGGAGGAGGAGCAGGAGCAGCAGTAGGAGCAAGAGTAGGAGCAGGAGCAGGGAGGAGGAGCAGCAGCAGCAGCACAAACCCCGCACAGGAGTTGGACAAACGAACCGGGCAGGCGACGAAGCCTCTCAAGCTCGCCATATGCCGCCTTTTCTTTTTTCCTTTTCTGTTTTCCCATTTTCTCTATTATTATATATTTCTCTATTTATTTTCGTCCCCGTAGGAAACCGTAGAAAGTCCGACAACAGTTCCGCGAATTTTACGCCGTATTTGTATTTTCGTAATTTTGTTTTTTGTTTCTTTTTTTGTGATTAGTGCCAAAAAGAAATACTTTCCCTAGATGATTTCTTTTTTGAAAAAAAAAAAATATCTTGAGATATTCTATGTATTCCATTAGCATTAGACATATAGAGCGACATATCTAGATCGCAGCGTACGATAGCATTCCCCTGAAGCAGAACCCTATAAACGGATACGATGACACAGTCTGTCGGATATAGCAAAGCTTCTTCCCAATGACGAACCACCTTTCCCCAAAAATAAAGTATCGTATTGTAATTTCTTAATGAGAAATTGAAAGAGAGATAAGAAAATGCGATATGGTTTTCGAATGAAATTCACGAAGTCACGAAGACTGATGATGCGTTAAGATTGATAGAAAAGTTCTAGTAAATCATGCGCTATCTTGGGTTATTAATCGTACGATGACACATAGAGAAGCCATAACTAACTATCTAGCCATATATCTATCTCTATCTCTCTCCCTCTCTCTCTATTGAGCAGTATTCTAGTATTCCTTTGCCTTTATCAGGCAATTATTCAATCGGGGTAGAGGGGGAAGATCGTTGCAAGCACTACGTGGGGCTTCGCGCGCGCCTTCCAATTAGCTTGACAAATTTTCATATAAATCATTTATCATTAGGTCGGGGCTGATGGTGACGCTGACATTTCATAAATTAGCGCATACTACGTGCCCGGAGACTCGACGACGTCGACGTCAGACGATGGCAAACTGGTTGCCGGCAAGTGGACCGGCTCCCGGCTCCCTGCCTGCTCCCTGCCTTGCTCCCTTCTGCCCTCCCTGCCCCTACTCTCTGCCCGTCTCTCTGCTCTGCATTCCTCGCGCACTTGCCGCCGTTTCCGTTGTATCTGACTCACGTCGACTTTCAAATTGGCCCCAAAAAATCTGCCCGGCAACAGAGCAAGAAGCAGAGAGTGTAGATCAGACCCGATCAGACCGCGCAACATTATACACAGTGAGAAACTTTCGTTGCCAGTAAATGACAGACAGAGAAAGAGAGAGGAGAGGAGAGGGAGAAGGGAAGCAGTGGAAAGGCAAGCGCGATCTCCATCTGATCGCATTTTCATTTCGATTTCAATTTCGTTTTTCAATCACGATACGATACGAAGTATTAACGTAAAATTAGAGTCCGTCCACAGGCCACAGACAATAGCGTTATTTGCCAAAAAAAAAAAAAAAAAAAAAAAAAAAAAATACAAATTCCCTTTTCCCTTTCCTTTTCTCTGTCTGTCTCTTTCCATTTTCTTGGTCACCTGCCAAAGCACACCTTTATCTCTCAGCCTTTTCTTTCGCTTTACCTTTCGAATCCAATTCCAATGACAAGTGACAATATAATTAGAGATCGAGGCGAGACGAGAGATCGTTGGATCGATCGATCGATTGAGATGATGTGTGTAGGGTTTGTTGTACTTTCGAAGCGCACAATCGAGCGATAACTTATCGAACTCAAGCTATTCCAATACTACTACATATTTCGCTATACTTACTCTATATAATACGTAGCTCCCCTAGGGAGATGCACACGTACTGCACTCACGCGATATATCATTCTTCTATACATATATACGTACTATACGTTTGCTCGTTATTTGTTAAAAGAAAAAAAGAGAATAAGAAGTAATAAAGTGTTTCGATTTTAGCTGTAGATAATACCAAGCATACTATATATATATCTGTGTATAGATTGTACCAACTGTAACTGTAACTGATCAATCAATAAACCCAAGAGTTGCAAGTCAGCCAAAATGAGAATGCACTTTCAACGTTTTTTTCTTTTCTCCGTATTTATTCAAAAAACAAACACATTTTAAATATAGTATATAATATATATATATAGTATTATATAAAAAACCATACTTCAGTTCAATTAGCTTACAAAATAAAACATAAAGTGATCGTATAGGGGCATGTATCGTCGGTGTGTGTGTGTATAAAGACTGTTCTGTTAACTTGGTGAGAATACTTTCATCGTATAGTATATATATAGTATGCGAATTAATGGATTAATGGATGTTTCAATAAATTAATTGTAGAAATGATATATTTTTTTTCGCGAATACTTGGAGAATTCGAGCTGAAGGTGCTGCTGATCGTGGTATTTGGTGGTCGGTGCTGGCTCATAGCCCAATATTAAGTAACGGCCAATTGCATAAACTATCGTAATTCAAATTGTCTGCCTGAAATCGTTTACCATGTAGGAACAATCGATTGCTACTTACAAACAAAAAAAAAGACAAAAACATATATATATATATAGTATATAAACGAGACGTGATTTTTACCTGACAAACGAAACTATAAACTAATAAAAACTAAACTAGATATAGTATGAATTTGAAAAGTAGAACTGTGAAATAATTCGAGAAAGATTTTGAATTAAAGTCTAAGCCGGCATTAGATACTAGAGTTGAACCTGGGGGGGATTACAATCTAAACTTGATCTTAATCTAATCCATTTTCATGTGGTATTTTTTTTTTGCATTTTCTTTGTGTGGGTTCTTCTTCTTCTTATTGTATTCTCTCTTTGTATTTTTCTTTCACGCATCTTCAAAGGCATTTGATCTATCTAACTAACTACAGGATTTACGCACAATCCAATAGCCTTGTCTCTGTGGAATCATTAGTCTTGTTCCTTCTGCAATGAGATTAAGCAAAAAGTAGGGAAAGAATTTCCAGTTAGTTTCAGGCATTGATGGGATTAAGATAGAAGAAGATCAGTTAATATTCTAGGATACTTACAAGTACAGGGTATACGAAGGTATCGGCCGAGTCGCGTCCGACGGCATTGTGCGCTATGCACTTGTAGTTGCCCATATCTTCCCACTTGAGATCGGTGATCAGGAGATCTCCGGTGGGCAGCACCTTGAAGCGATGACTCTGCACGATCTCCTTCTCCTCGTTGTTGCGCCAGGTGATCTTGGCATGCGGGCGAGCATGTACCTTGCAGGGCAGCATAATGGTTGATCCCATCAGATCCAGATGCGTTTTCTCGGTGTAAATGATGCGTGGCTTCTGTGGTCCCTGATACTGTTTCTCCGTGACGATCAGACCGCCCAGGACCTGATCAGAGTGTGCTGGATGTACCTTAGTGCTGGCATAGATCGTTTTCGAGCCAGAGCGTCCAATGCAAGTGTATGTTCTGGCCTCGCTGAGCATGTGATCAATGACATGGACCGATCGTACACGCACAATTGCCGTGGGCGCATCCTCCGAGACAATGTTCGACTCGAGATTATCGATCTCCGAGACGGGCATGTGGCCAACGATCCACTGTATGCTTGGCACCTGCGATCCCATCATCTCGCACACGATCTCAACGGTTGCTCCGGCTGCCTGGATCATTTTCGTTGGTGGCGTCTTGGTGAATTTCAGCCAATCCTCCTCGAAGGGTCGCGCACGCGAATGCTTCGTCTGAGCCGTATCCTCGGCCTCAACCTCAATCGAGTTATCGATATCATTGCTCTCATCGATGGTCTCCACGGCGCGACTCTGGGCGCCCGACAGGCTGCCAAACAGCAGCAGCGCTATAGCGCACAGATTTAAGTTCATTTTCTGCGAAGAGAGGAACGAGAAGAATTGCGATTAGATCGGGGCGAGCAAGGTTCAATATAATTCCACTATAATATAGGTTAATAAACCCCCGACGACGTTGAGCATGACGCTGCAGTACGAACACGACGAGGTCGAGCACAGTAAATCAACCTGTCAAATCGCGTTGATGATGCGATCGTCCCGTCCTTATCTCGTGTGCTCTGTGAACTGAGCGAGCCGTCGGTGTTGCGAAATACCCAATTCAGATAAGCATCCTTTTCGGGGCTATTTCTTCTTATTCTCTTGGCTAATTTCACAATAAAATTTGATCACGCGCTTCTCACCGAAATAGAACATTCTACGGAACCAATGAGAACGCAAGAGAGAGATACGAGAGAGAGGGTGGGTAATACCCAAAGAGAGAGAGAGAGAGAGAGTAGGAGACTTACGTAGGCTGAACTGAATCACATTCATTTTGTGACGTCAGCTCCTTTGACAACCCACCCACGCGCCACACGGATCAAAGGCCACACAATAAAAGATTTTGAATTTGGAAAAAAAAAACTCCACTCCATAGATATATGTCCCCATTCATTATGAGAAACCGTCGGTCGGTCGGTCGCGTCGTGTCGTCTGTCTAGACCAATTAGTTATTCAATAGGTTTGACGTACGCGTTCAGTTTCGTGGGGTATTATGCATACATTAGTGGGTCGGTCGGTCTCTCCCCTATTCCGAAGTACCCGTATGTCGTATAAGAAATTATAGCGAATGTTGCATCAGATTTTCGACTCGATTTGCCCTTCGTTGTGTGGGTTTTTTTTTTTTGTTTCAAGCGAAATTCGCTGATTCTTAATTAAATTCACGAACTGTGTCGGGTTCTCATATCAGGTTATGCCTTATATACGATATATGTATGTAGATATGACATTGATTCTTCACTTAACCTTTTGACTCACCTTTTGATTTGATTTCTTTTTTCTCTTCCGGTAAAAAATGTTTGCGAATTTCCCCCTAACGCGCGAATATAAAGCGTCGATCTCCTGGCTTGGTCTAACCCCCAATCCCAATTCACGATTAGCCCGTAGACAGCGATTTGTTATGTTATGAAAGAGTTTATCTTTCCTAAGTTGTGATTGCTTCTGATCTGTGTCTTCTGATTGAAATTGCGGTAGAGCAGCTGGCTTAGCACTGACATAGGATCGGTGCGGGATGCCGTCTTGATAGCCGAGCAGCTTACGTTTGGCGGAATCTTGGATTCGTTTTTGGGGTTACGTCGCGCACGGATCGATTGACACGGTTGGGTGACGAAGAGAGTAGACGGAGACGGTTGGAGTTTTTAAGTAGTAGTTGGAACTAGTTGGAACTATTTTTCTTTGCTTCTTGGCTTGGGGTTCTTCTTCTAGCAGTGCAGATCGGGCAGCTTGCTAAAATCTTCTGGCAATTGCAGCTTGTTGGGAATGCTCTTGGAGTAGTTATTGTTGTTGTGGGCGCGATAGGCACGGTTCATCGACATTACAAGTCCACAAGTCAAGGTGTCTCAAGTACGACGACGACGGCTTGGTCTGCGGTGGCGGCGGCTTCGGCTTTGGCTTTCGATTTATCGATCGATCTCGGCGTGGATTTGTGGCGCGTTGGCAGAAACGGGAACAGGAACAGGCACTGGCACTGGCTCACTCGGCTGGCTCACTTGGCTCACTTGGCACTAAGTTGTGTTCAACAGTAGAAAACTGTAACAGAACTGAATGGCCAACGGCGCCGTCTTCACTTTTATATGCCCAGCGAGCTGGCAGAGCTGGCAGAGCCGACAACGACGACGACGCCGACACGCTGCGTCGTCGCAACGCAGCCGAAGCTGTTGCTCTCTCTCGCTCTCTTGTGCTCTTCCACTCTCTGTGCCTCAGTGCCTCTCCCTCTCTCTCTCGCTCTTTCTCTCTGTCTGCTGCTCTCTTGCTCTGTCAGACTCGCTCTGCCCTCTCTCCCTCTCTCTCTCTCTCTGCGTTCGCCTCGTTGCCGCTGCAGTTGTTCATTCCGACGATTCTTAGCGGCATTCGCCGCGGCAATTAATACCCACTGATCGGGGGGATCGGGAATCGGGGGAACGTATCATCTGCCTGTCTCCAACTCCAACTGGCTGCCCACCCTGTCCAGATTTGCCAGTGGACTTGTCTAAACTGGATAGGAGCTCATCTATTTGGGATTATGCGGCGAATTTCGAGTTGGCGGTACAGTTATGTGGATAAGTAGTACTCCCTGAACTTCCTAGATATTAGGGAAGTTCCTATAACCCTGCTAGGTGCTGCCAGCAAGCTTCAGGTCTGCATAATCCAAGGGTCTAGCTCAACCCTTCGAGGTACAGTTGCGCCTAGACCCGTTCTTAAGTTGCTTGCCTAGGACTCTATAGACTATGTAGCACCTTCTATATTATATTACCCCATCAGGCAGTCCTAGCACCTTCTATATAATATTACCCCATCTGTCGATCCTTTAGCACCTTCCCTGTAGTACAGTTTCGCCTTGAGTTATACCGTGTATTTCAATTTATTAAGTATTTTATTGCTTGCATAGAAGTTTAGACAGGTCTGAGACAAGTCCCGCTCCTCCCCTTGCGACTAATGAATGTTCCTTTGGGCAACCAGTTGACAACTGGCCAGGCAGAGCTCTACTTTTGCCTCCAGAACACATACGTGAGGGGCAGCATGGAGCACGGGGCGGGAATCGGCTTAATCGGCAAGGTTCCATTAGCCGCGCGACCCAAGCTAAGCATGTTCGCTATCGTCTGTCTCTACCCTGCCCCCTGCCCCTCCCCCTGTCACCCTGCTCGATTGGAATCAAGTGAGTGCCAGTTTGTCTGCCGCGATCTGCTGCGATCTGTCGGTTGAGGGCAGAAACCACAATCCCACAATGTAAGCGACAGCCGCAACGTTGATTGCCTGTTGGGGATCGGCTGGGTGAGGGAGGAGGGAGGGGCAGAAACTTGACTGCGATTGGGAGCGTGTTTGGAGACCGGTCACCAGCAGAGCGGGCAGGCAGGGGAGGAAGGGGAGGAGGGGGCAGGCAACTGCAGCCACAATGGCAGACAGACTGGCAGCAGTCGCCGCACTCGCAGTCGCGATCGCGTGTTGTGGATGTTGAAATGTTGTGGATGTGGATCTTAAGTGGATTGTGACTGTTCGCCGCTTGTTGCTGGGCGGCAGCCAGAACTGGGGCCCGACTCGACTCGGCTGACGACGGGTCGCGGCAGAGATCGGGGGGATCGCGTTCTCTGGCTTCGACCAGTTTAGATCCCGTCAACGAGATGCAATTCGCGTGTAATATATATTTATTGCACGTTACACAAATCGTACCCACCCCCTGCTCTCTACGTCCCTGTGACATTTGGCGGCACGTCGCGCACAAAGCGAAAATTCAATTGAATCGAAGAAGAAATGGGAAAAAAATCTTGCAGGTGCTGCTTGACAAGTGTCTCGTGCTCCTGCCCCCTGCCCGCGCCCTTAGTTTGCCGGCAAACACCTCAAAGCAAAGCGGGGGGGGGGGAGGAGCAGGCTAGCGTTGCTTGGCGAGATGGGGCAGAGTCTCTCCGAGTCGATGTAACGTTGACGTAAGGGCCGCATGAATTGAAATGGCCTTTTGCCGAGACAGGGAGAGGGAGGGAGATGGAGAGAGACATATGGCACGTAATACTTGTCGATCTAACTTAAATTGATGCATAATACACTGTGCGAAAAGCGGAGTAACTAATTGCAGAAGTGGGAAAGCAGTGCAGCAGGGGATCAGCTCGGTTTCTTAGGGTTCTCTAGGGATTTCCTAGTAGTTTCAAGTTCCCAATTGTTACAGAACTTTTAGAACCCTCAGATTATTGCTTGCCGTGTAGACTGAGCAGCGTCGGGGTGGCATTTCCTATCACGGGCAATTAAGCTGCAGCTGGGCGAGATTTCATTAACAACGACGCGACGCGTTGTCTTCCAGGAAAGGCGCAACACGGATGCAATCTTTGAACTCGCACAAAACTGTACGCAGCTACAGATAGAGAAACATATAGAGATACAGATAGAGATGGAGATAGAGATGGAGATAGAGATGGAGATAGAGATGGAGATAGAGATGGAGATAGAGATGGAGATAAAGCTACGCATAGTTACAGATGATATAGAGCGGCACATACATATTCATGGGCTGCCCCTGCCCTGCTTGGTGATCGTGGCAGGCGGTAGGCGGCACCGGACGGTACCGATCGATACCGCAGCGATCGATCAATGATTTATGCTACCAAAAAAGATTTCGATTTCCTAGAAATCTGCGGCTCGAAAGAAAGGTCGAGGTTTGCCTTGCCTTGCCTTGTGCCGAGCCGAACCGCGTCACGTCTGCAGATCTCTCTGCGATCGTACGATCGTTTGCCAAGCGATCGTTTGATATGCCAACAATTATTGCATCAGAGCAGGGAGGAGGCAGGAGGGGAGCAGGAGGGAGACTATGCTGAAAGATGCACACTTGGCTAGCCAAATTGGCTCGCTTCCGCTAATGGCTGCCACTCCTCCGACCGCTCTCTCTCTCTCTCTCTCTCCTTGTCTATCTGCCTCTCTGTCTGCCGCTTAGTTTGCAGTTTTCTGCTAATTAACGGCCAACGGCACCGGAACTGGGTTGGCTGCGGGGGGAGCCGGGTGCGGTGCAGAGGCAGCCTCATTCAAAGTCAGCAAATAGACAAAACGGACGACGCGACGGACGGGTCGCACACAGAGATCGAGGCAGAGCAGAGGCAGACATAGAGCGAGGCAGTTCGGGGAAAAGATAGTGCAACATGCAACTGCCAAGACCAGTCGAGGCACACACACACACAGAGATCGGATGATTCGTACAACCTGCAATTCACTTGCCAGCATGGCAACAGCGTGTTGTGTGTGCCGTGCCGTGCCGACTGTGTGTGCGAGTGTGTGTGTGTGTGTGTACCGGGTGACGACGTGAGAAAATTCATGTGCATGCCACAAATTCTGTGCCGTTTTCATGGGTTTTTACTGGGCCCGCAGACACAGTCAAGTCTCGCTATGCCACACCTGAGCAGAGTTCCTCGCCTGCAGGTTCCTCTTGTCGTGACTCGACTGTCCTCGATCAATGCAGACACAGACAGAGACAGAGACGTTTGACCTCGACCCCGACGAGACGTTGAGACTCGTGCGGGGCAAAACCCCTTTGGGCGATGTTTCCAGTGAAACCACATGCGGGGTGAATACCACGAGCTCATTCAGAACTTTCAGAAGGAAACTCTCGCAGAGAATGACAGTGCACTTTTTAAGCTGAACTTGAATTGAATTCCCCATCTCTCTCCTTCTCCTTCTCATGTCTGTAATCTATCATCAAGTGGATTTCCCTTTCAAGCCTGTGTCTTACAATACTGTTATCTACATGTGTGTGTGTGTGTGTGTGTGTGTGTGCGGTCTTCAATTCTACGAACATACGAACAATCACAATCTCCCGCTTACAATTGTTGAATTGTCGTGTTGTTGTAGTTGCTTTTGTATAGTGTAATGGAAAATTTTAGAAACCACTTTTCGGATTCCGTTTGAATTTTTCATATGTAAGTAACTCTGTGGAAAATTTTCATATTCGAGAAATCGAAATGAACAATCCAATTATCGCTAATTGTGTTTGGCCATTCACACGAAAAGCCGCCGGCATTCGCACCGATATTAACATAAGGTTTTAGGCAAGCGGGGAGGGGGGGGCATTAGCATTAGCATAAGCTCTAACAGCGGCTTAACATATGTACGTACTAAATCGATTACAATGGCAGTCGTTATCGCACTTCCTTGTCTCGCTCATTCATATGCATTTTAGTGCGAACTGTAATTTATCAATTAATCGAGGAGCATGCCTGCCTGTGTGCCTGTGGGTGCGTGTGAGAGAGTGTGAGTGTGTGAGAGTGTGTTAGTGCGAAGCTAATCTGCTTCTCTTGCATTCTTTGCTCACACAAATTGTATTGTACGTGGTTGCGTGTGTTTACCCATCTCTGGTTACCTTTTCGTTGATTGTGCAACAAGTATCGATACCACCACCACCAAAGTATCTTCCCCGACACTCTCTCGCCCAATTTAAAACGAAGATTGCATCAGCCATTTCGACTCTGACTCTGACTTTGACTGCGCCGCAAGCAGCGCAGTCGTTGCAATTGAGCGGGCAAAAGGTAAAGCCAAGCCAAGCCATAGCTCATAATGCCCATGCCCTTGTCTCTCTCTTGCTCTTGCGCTCTCTCGTATTCTTGCTGTCAATGAAGCGTTTGATGCGTGCGTGCCTCGGCTGTTTGTCTGTGTGTGTGCGAGAGAGTGTGAGTTTTCTGTTAAATCGTTTGATGCGATGAGTCACAGTTCCAGTTAATGACAGCATGGCAGGTGGAAGATGGAATTAGCATACAAATGCAGGCGAGGTTAGCTCACTCTCGCAAGAAATCGTAAAATATAGTATAACAACAACTGGACTGGATTTCACGTATGTATGTATGTATTTCGAGCAACGTCAGAGATGGCTAATGTTTTTTTTTTTTAATCTATTCCAACTCGTCTTGATTTATGGGAAAGTCTTCGCACGAAATTCGCTAGTTCCGACGAACTACGCACTCGGAACTGCGCCACAGGCACGTCGACATGGGTTATGGCTATGTGCTGCTGTCGGCGTTCATTTAATAATAACAACAATATCATGTGGAATAGTTCCACTATTGCAACAACAACCCCATTGGGGGCCGATGACGTGTGTAGATGATGTTTTCATCTTCGGGCCATTATCAACGCAGAGTTCAATAGAGCTTGAAAAACAATTATGAGCAATCTGTGTGTGTGTGTGTGTTCACATACTATTAAAATAATAATAATAACAAAAAGGGGGCTCGTTGCTCCACACACACACACACACACACACACAAGCACACATCGAGGACAGGGCCGTTCATAATGGAAAACGAACGAAGCGAGTGCCGCACAAATTAACAATTTCTCCTAATTGACAGCGCACACACATGCACACAAACGCAAGTACGTATATTTCACATACATTTGTATTTTTTATCTTCCACCATCTTGTCACACATACATATATTTGTCTTCGTTGTCTCCCCCTGCAAAGCATAATGAAAGCTCTGTGTGTGTGTGTGTGTCGAGAGTGTCGCGAGCAGCGCAACGTCACACAATATTCGCCGCACTTTTCGCCGCACCCGCACCCTTTGCCTATTTCGACACTTGGGGGCTCGTCTCTCGCTCTGCTGCTGCTGTTTGTCCAACGTCAGCAGAGGCAGCGACGCACATTCTGCTTCATCGTGAGCGCTCACTCACACACTCGCACACACATTGCTCTTCGTGCGCCGCGCCAAGCTCTCGCAGAGAGTAGCAGCTTGCTATCTCTATCTCTCTCTCGATCGGTGGCATGCAAATGCGGCGAATGCAGTATGCAAAAACGAATGCCGTTGATCCGCCGGCCTGTCAGCTTCCAGCCCCGTTTCTCCTCTCTCCCCTCAACTTACTTCCACTCTCCCGCTCAGCAATTGTGACGCATTTGCTTCGCTTTGATAATTCGCATACGTTTGCATGCATCTGTGTAAGTGACTCTATGTGTCGCTGTGCGTGTGTCTGTGTGAACGTTTCATTGCGCTTTTTGCCTTCAATTTTTCATTTTTGCTTAGGTTTTTTTTCTGCTTTTCATTAAATAAATTGCAATTTATTACAAAGCGATCTGATTATTAATTGCTTTTGAATTGATTTCGCTTGTGCGACTCGTTTGCATTGCCCCAAGACAGCGGCGCGCAGTGTGCGGTGAGGGAGGTGGGCGGTAGACTCGAATCGGGGTGTGGACTGCAACTGCGACTGCGACTGCGTGACCAGTGGAACGTCAGATTTGCTCGATTCGGATGTCTCGCCACGCACGTAGCCCCAGAGAGAGAGAGAGAGAGAGAGAAGACCCCAATGCAGCTGACATGACACTAAACAGAGCTTTGCCTCGAACCGAGATTTCGCCATTGCTTGGAATTCGCCTTCGCCTGCGCATTTGCCAGATGTCGGCGAATTAAAATCATACTTGAGAAACTGCAATCGAGGTTTCGGGAATGTTTTTTTGCCAAAACATACACGCAAAACATCGCAAAGTTTATTATTCCTTTTCATCTTCCGCTTCTACTCACTCTCTGTCATCCTTCACTCCACTCACTCTCTTCTCACACTTTATCGGAATCTTCGCGGTTCTTATTTACTTCTGAGGGTTCTGTATTTGTTTATGCATCGCAGCATTAAAGCATATTTAGCCTGAGCCTGAGCCTGAGCCTGAGAATCGTCGTTCCTTTCAAGATGATGATGATGATGATTATGATGACACCCATAAGTATTTACGAAGTTCGCTCTTTGAAGCGCAAAGCAAAAAAAAAAAAAAAAAAAAACACAAACAAGTTGCACAAGCAGACTTGACGGCGGCGCGTCGCGATCCTTTTGGAGCAACTCGAACGGAAATCTTCAGACTTATCAGTTTCTGTTTCTTCTCATATTTGTTTGGGTCCTATAAAGGTGTCATATTCGAAATATTCTCCATGCAAGCGTTGTGTGCAGTGTGCATTATGTGTTGCCAATGCCTTCTCTCTCCCTATCTTTCTATATTTCTATCTGACTCTTCGGGTCAAATTATTACGCCCCATTCCGCGATAAGCTCTGAGCGTCACGATTTGCCAAGGTCTCTCGGTTTAGACTTTAAATAGGTCGTCTTATACGAAAATTATAAGTACAATTTAATTGCAATATATAAATGACTAAATCAAAAAAACTTGATTTTATAATCTCGCTGCCCGCCCCTATAACGACTACATATACCATATACATTGTGTAGATATGTAAATTGGAATAATATATTGAGTGTGTCTCTGGAACCTGAATCTACTTTTATCCACTTCGTTCCACCGAAATCCCAACTTCACTTCTTCATTCCTCTCTCTTTTCCCGCTATCACATGCACTGATCGCAATTATTATTTAATATGGCAATTCTACAATACAATATAATCTCGGAAGACTGGGTACATGCGACCCGACGTTGTGGTTGTCAAATTAAGATTAAATCTTACTTGATATTTTATTTTCTTCATATATGTTATGTGATTATAGGAAAATATTGGGAAAGTCGTGTATATCCTATAAAGGAACGGTTGAAATCTGTTTAATTTCGATGCCTTCTATTCTGTTTTCTTATCGCGCCCCGTTAGAGTGTATAACCTTCGGTCAGTTGGAAAAAACTCTCCCAATCTTGAATTCTTTATTGCTCGTTTAGCACTTTTATCTTATAATTGTTAAATTGATGCTATCATCGTGTATCGAGGAGGCCGGAAAGTGCCACCAGGTGTCAGGTGGCTCTCTGGCTGAGTCAGACAGTGGAAGACCCGCCAAGGCGTCTAACTGACTGATTGATAAACACAATTCCAATGAAATTCACTTAGACCATCGTCTCACATGATATAGGTAATAAAATACTTTTCAGGGAGGGGAGGGGAGTGACCTACCTGCATGGCGTAGGTTTCCTTGACGCGATTTTTCGCACACTTTTTGTTTTCTCGCACTTTTCCGTACACTTTTCCTTTTTTTTTCTATTATAGTTTTCCTGCTTTTCTTTTTTTTGTGATGTTACGCTTTGGTTTCTATGTGCTGCTCCGTGTGGTTTCTCTTCTTGCGTGTGTTCCGTCCGTGCGAGATGCGACTGGAGAGTCAGGCTAGTGTGCTCAGTACTGTGCGGCGAAAGGTTGAGCGTCCCGGCTTTTATATCGTCCACCGAAATCAACAAGTGCTCGTCAAATTGGTCTCCACTCGGCTTATTAACAGTTATGGCGTCTCCCACTTGCCACCACCCCCTGCCCCTCGTCTCCAGCACCGTCTGCATCTTCGTTCTGGGCCTCGCTATTGGTATTGGTATCGGTTCTGGGGTCTCGGGTGGGTATTGGTATGGTTCGTGTGTGGGTTCGGCTATTGGTTTGGTTATGGTATGGGTTGGGTATCGTAGCCGATGTCTCTGCCGACGCAGCGTCGTATCGCATGATGCTGTGCGTGTGTGCGTGTCTGCTCTGCCTCTGCTGCTGCTGCTGCTGCTCTGCTCTGGCTCTGCGACTCCTTTGATTGAAAAAATGAATGCAAATTTATTTGAAATTTTTTATATCACATATTTTGTCATTAATATTCGCGCCAATATGTATTGAAATGCGTGCACATTCATTCGATTTCCACTTTGGATTTCGATTTTTTGTTGCCTAACCTCAATGCATAAGTTAAGTACAGTTGCCGCCATAGGCAGCTAACAGGGCAGGCTGCAGCTGTGCAAGCTTATAAATAGTTATGACAAAAGTGTTGCCTAACTTTTGAGCAGATCAAGTGGCGCTGCATGGATGTAGAGATCTGATAGCATCGGCTAACGAAACTATATAGATAAAGGAATAGTATAGGGTAAGGTAGAGTGTTGTGGTAGCTATAGGGTAGGAGGAGGGATTAAATGCAAAAGGATGAGGGAGATCTGATCGTCGATAGAATATTTCATAGACTAAAGGAAGACAGAGATTCCATAGGGTAAAGGCAATCTGTGCAAGGATTATGCAATATATTATCGATAAGTCAGGCTATTATCGATTATTCTAGCTATATAGATAGAAAATAAAACGTAAGCTAAATTAAGGTTAGGTTCAAAGGATTTTATTGAGTGGGATGGGTATTCCAAGTTAATATACCCTGAAGCAGTGCCTCATCCCGCTTCCTCTCTCCCTCCCTCTCTCTCTCTCTCTCACTGTCTCTCTCTATCATCCCCCTTCAATTGATTAATCGATCAATTAGCCGCTTTCCAGCTAGACAGAGTGTCATAGGATATGGCGAGATCAGAGCAGATCACGCGTCACCCATCAAAATGACACATACACGGACGACGTAGTATCGTAGTAGATATCTCCGCATCTGACGATCGAAATCCCATGGTCCAGTAATTAGGGTTCGACCCGTTGTTGACCCTCGTTAACTTTGGAGCATTTGAATTGGTTTTCGAGTGTGCTCGGGTGTGCGGCTTGTTGCGTTCCGCGCTGCGTTGTTGTATAACCAGCTGGAATTCTTTGGTTTCGTTCGGCCTACGACGAGTCGTGCTCTCTGCTTGCCGCTCTCTGCTGATTGTCCGAATTGAAAAGCCAGCGAAATCTGCATTTCATTTGCTTGCTCCCTGCCCCTCCCTGCTGCCTCCTGACCTCCCCCTTCCCTCCCTAACCAGTTACAGCTGGGGCGGCACTTCCGTTGCGTAGCTGTTGCCTAGGTGAGCCTGCAGAGCACGCTCTGCCTGGAGCAGCAGCGGCAGCGGATCAATTGCAGTTAAGAGAGCAGACGACACAGACGTCACGTCAGGCTGCTCGGCAGACCTGCTGCCTCCGTTTGCACTATTTGCATAGAGGGGAGAAGGGGAGGGGGTGGCAGGGCGGATGCAGTTGCAAACAAAGCTTAATTGATTCCGTGCCATAAATTGAAATGCACTCGTGGTGCACCCAGTGCGTGTCTCCATCTGCAGACTCCGTTAAATTCAAATGAAGTTGCCGGCAGCTAGGAGGAGGAGGAGGAGAAGGAGGGCGAGTAGGGCAGGCAGGCAGGGGGGTAGCTATAGCTGAGGTAAAAGCTGACATGTGCAATAATTGCGAAATGTACATCATCATCATCATCATTGTAATCATGATAATTATCATGATTAGCCGCTAATCAATGTGTCTGTCTGTCGCCTGGTAACAGCACCGCACCGCACCGAGCACCTCCTGTAGTGCCCCCCTCTATTATCTCCCCCCCCTCCACTTCGTTATCTACCAGGGCTGTCGCCCACGCGTTGGCGCATCTAATTTGGCCATCAGAAAGAATCGCAATAGGGCTTCATTTGAATTGCCAGCTTGTCTCCAATTGATAACGGCAACTGGTGCCGCAACACGTCCATGTCCACATCCACGTCCACGCCCACGTCCATGTCTGTGACCCGTGACGCGGCACATGCTGTTTGCCCCTCAGTCGACATCAGTCCTCATCAGTGGCCAATCACGCGACAGCGGGGCGTAATTAAACACACGCCCGACAATTGCCTCACGATGATGATGATGTCCCTGCCTGCCCGTCGGTTTTGGGCTGCCTCCTCCTACCTCCTCCGCCATGGGCGGCCCGTGTTGTGGCATCCTTGCGGCGTAGTTATTTGTCAAATTGGCCACATTAATCCTAGCCAAAAGCCGGGTACATTGTCCCTAATCCCCGCCAGCAAAGATCTATATTTAGCATTTGCGTAGATTGTCATATTGATTTCCTTCTTCTTTCTGGCAAAATGTTAAGCTATACTTTTAGGGGCACGTGCCTTTGGGAGAGCCTACCAGGTCAGACCGGATATGATGTTTGTCCTGGGATACGTGTGAGCCTAAATGAAGTAATTGTGATCTAAAATGTATAGGTATATGCAGACAGAGAACTTTTCTTCCTTTCCTCGTTTTATTATTATAGAGCAACGAATAAATAATTGTATAGTAATAATTGTATATAATAATTATACATATATATTATTAATTTTTTATTAGGTTCATTTGGTCTTCTAAAAGCTTTTCCAAAATGAAACAATGATTTGCATTAGTATTTACCTAAAAGTATGCTATTATATTAAATGATCTAGCTGCTGCATATCAGTTCTTGCGGAAAACTCTGGCTAAATTAAGTTTTAACTCTTTGCGATTATTAAATATGCGTACTATATAATATATATATAAAAAATATCCAACATATTCCCTCTAACCTAACTAATACCAATACTAAATTTAATATCTAAAACCTATTTAACAATTTCTCTTGCAAGTGTTTCTAATGCAATGTTTAGCATTGTGCGCCACACAGCTCTCTCTCTCTCTCTCTCTCTCAATCGTTATCAAAGCTTTGCGCTCTCTTTCGTTAAGTTTGCCAGAAAGCTTTCGTGCAGAGCGTGCTCACAAAGCTTTGATACACTTGTTGAGAAAACGTTCGTGGTGAGAGTTACAAGAAATTAACACACAAATTAGAATGTTTCCCCCATAATAGGGTATTGTTTTCTTCCATTTAATCCGGTTTATCAGCATTTGCTACATTCCATTTCTCTTCGGGTGTAGGCAGCGAGCGATGTGATAATAAAAATCGCAGAAAAGCTTCTGCCAAATAAAATCGCCAGTCCACAAACAGACGTCGCCGCGACGTGTGAATTCGCTTCGATTTTTGTTTGTTTGTTAGATTTATCAGTCTCTCTCTCTCTCTGTTTCTCTGTGCGATCAGCTGAATTGCAAACAATTCTTTGCCGGCACAATGAGCTACAACTACAGTTGCCTGGTGTCCCATCTGGCAATTAGACAGACGCAACTGTTGGCCAGAAGAAGCTGCCTGCATGAGGCTCAACAGCTGCGGCACCTTTCCATCTCTTCTTCGAACTTTGATAAGCATGAGTAAGTACCTCCCTTCCCTCCCTCCACTTTCCACTCCCCGCGTCTACACATTCAACTAGAGCTTTATCGGTTTGTTGCCAGCTGTCCCCATGGATTTAATAGCTCCCAAGCGATCCAAAAAATTATATATATATATATTATATGCGAGGCACATACAAACATAGAACAAATACAATTAGTATGATTAGTTCGGGGATTTGGCACGTATGCCGAACGTTAAAAAGTTTATCTAATGTCATCAGGTTAATTCGTAGTAAATATATTGATTTTGTCAGGGCGTGCCAGACCTTATATACTATAAAAATAATATACGTATATAATGCATATTCAGCCTTGTGTGCAGAGTATTCCAGAGTCGAGTGAGCTTATTTGTCTTTTTTTTTTTTTTTTATTTATATTTTATTACCCCTCTTTAACGATCATTATTCGGTGCGTGATCCCCCGATCAGCTCCGATATGCTGCTGCTGTCAGTATTTATATTTCAAATTTTCGGTCTAAACATTATTAAAAATCTGCCCAGTTTTCTTGAAAATTGTAAAGGTGCCATTTGTATTCTATTCTGAAATAAATACAGCGTCTATTTATTATATTATGTCATGTGTATATAACACCATTAATTAGAGTAATGGATAAAGACTGCTTCTTCTGGTTCAATAAATGATACAGTTGAGGAAATTATATTTTCGTAATGTTGTTTCATTTATTTGTAAGTTCCAAAGGTGTTATGGAGGATATTTGTGCCTAAGGTAGATGATCTCATTGCCTATACATATACTATATATTATTCTATTCCGCAGATGTAAGGTTCTGGTAGTTGGCGGTGGTTCCGGTGGCTGTGCCATGGCTGCCAAGCTCTCATCCCGCCTGGGAAAGGACAAAGTGATCGTGCTGGAACCGGCCGAGGTACGTAAGCTCCTCCAAGAAATACAACGAATACAATAATGAGTACCCTATTTATTCACTCCGCAGCGACACTATTACCAGCCCATGTTCACGCTCATTGGAGGCGGCATGAAGCGTCTGGAGCATTCGTACAAACAGATGGCCGATGTGCTGCCCCAGAAGGCAAAGTGGCTGCAGGATAAGGCAGTAGAGTTCCAGCCGGATTCCAATACGGTGACGACAGCGGGCGGCAGCACCATACAATACGATATTCTATTGATCGCAACAGGATTGCAGTTGAACTACAACAAGGTAGGGAGCGGGAGCAGGGAGAATGGAAGAGGAGATTAGCCCGATTAACTTACAACTTTTCCATTTTTTTTTAGATTCCCGGCTTGGTGGAGGCGCTAAAGACACCCAACAGCAACGTTTGCTCCATCTACGCCCCTGAGTATGCGGAGCACGTATACGAATGCCTGCGCAACATTCGCCAGGGCAATGCGATCTTTACCTTTCCCAATTCGCCGGTCAAGTGCCCTGGTGCACCACAGAAGATTGTCTACATTGCAGAGCACTATTTCCGCAAGGTGAGAGTACCACCAGCCTGAAGGAAACACTAATCTATCTATCCGTCTTTCAGTTGGCAAAGCGTAATGAGATCTGCATTACGTATAATACGGCGCTGCCCGTGCTCTTTGGGGTCAAACACTATGCGGATGCACTGTGGCCAATTATGAAGAAGCGCAACATAACAGTTAACTTGCGTCGTAATCTTGTAGAGGTCAAGCCGGAACAGAATGTTGCCATCTTTGAGAATCTCGATAAGCCCGACGAGCGCTTCGAGGAGAAGGTGCAGAGGATTTAGTTACTTGAGTTTCCCATTTGCTCATAATAATCTCTTTATTCCTTTTCTAGTATTCTCTGCTGCACGCTGTGCCGCCCATGAGCACGCCGGATGAGCTAAGCCACTGCAAGCAGCTGGTGAATGGAGCAGGATTTGTGGATGTCAATCAGAGTACGTTGCAGCATACAAAGTACAGTAATGTATTCGCTATAGGCGACTGTGCCAGTACACCCAATTCCAAGACAGCTGCTGCTGCAGGTGAGAGAGAGAGAGAGAGAGAGGAGGAATTAAAAAGAGAGGGAACTAATTAACTAAAAACTCATCCACAGCTGCCCAGTCGCCGGTTGTGTTCCACAATATAATGTCCGTGCTGGAGGGCAAGAGTCTGAATCAATCATATGATGGATATGCATCATGTCCCCTGGTAACCGGCTATAATAAGTGTATTTTGGCCGAGTTTGATTATAATCTGCAACCGCTGGAGACGTTTCCAGTGGCGCAGAACAAGGAACGTTACTCGATGTTCATCATGAAGAAGGACTTCATGCCCATACTGTACTGGAAACTGATGATGAACGGGTACTGGAATGGTCCCGCCCTTATGCGTAACATCTTCTCAATTTTCAAGAGCAAACAGAAAAAGTAAAGCTGCATCATGATGCAATAATATAAGATGGTATTGTGGGAAAAGCAAGTCCTTAATGTGATGTCAGCCGACGAGACCTCCTTTTATAATTGCACCATGATTAAGTTATAGCAGGAAAAAAAATTTGAATTTGACGTCAGTACAAACCGTTTTGTAAGTTAACAGTTGTCTGTTAACTAACATTAACAGTTTGATTGCCTGCTGTAACCAGTGAATGGCAAAAATGTTACATGCAATAGAAATATTTTTATAAATCATAATCAAAAAAAATTCACGCTGTGCATGTCAACAATTTTAAATAAATATAGACGCTCTTGTTAAAAAAAATACAGTTGACTTATTTTAATATTTGTAATATCATAATGTTATATTTAACGAAAGTGCTCACTTTTGCGCAATTTTGCGTTGCGTGAAGTTGGCCGCGAACGCGAACTTAACGAAGAAAACGCAGTGCGAGCGTGGCGTCTGTATGGGCGCAAAGCATTTGAAGATAACGTTCCATAAATAATTTTCACAAACTAAAAATAAATAAAAACACAAGGAAAAAAGCACTTAAACTGTAATAAGATTACAAATAAGTCAAAATGAAAGCAACGTGAGTAGAAATTTAGATGAATTACATTGAAAAACATGTGTAATGTGCTGGAATTCTCATTGCAGCGCGCGTACGCCAATGCGCGTCCCGAAAACACCCCGAGCAGCGCAGGCGCATACGGCGACAGAGAAGCGAAGGGACATGTCAGGAGGCAAACTGCAGGATCCAGTAAATGTATTCTGTCGCGTGCGTCCACTGCAATCAGAAGCGGATCTGACATGCATGCGAGTGAAGAACTCCACTACGATCGCAGTCAATGCGCAGGATCAGCTGATGCATCACAAACAAAATGGCGCCCAGCGGGAAATACAGTACATCTTCAAGCATGTCTTTCAACCGGACGCCTCGCAGCAGGATGTGTTCGTGGCCGTTGCCCAGCCGCTGGTGGAGAATCTGGTTAAGGGACGCAATAGTTTGCTCTTCACATACGGTGTCACAGGAAGCGGAAAGACCTACACAATGACAGGAAACTCGAGACATCGTGGCGTCATGCCACGCTGCTTGGATCTGCTCTTTCGCACCATATCGGATTATCAGGCCAAGAAGTTTGTCTTCAAACCGGATAAACTTAATGGATTCGAAATCCTGTCGGAGGAAGATGCACTGCTCGAGCGGCAGCAGGAGATGAATCAACGTTTCGCTGGAACCGGACGATTTGCCTTCCGACGTAAGGAATCTGATCCCGAAATAGCGTCACAAGCATCGGTTGAGCCAACGCCCCTCACTGTACTGGACGAGGATAACATGTACTCAGTGTTTATAACCTACGTGGAGATGTACAACAATAGTGTGTACGATCTGCTGGAGGACTCGGGTATACAGAAGTATGAATATACATTTACCACAAAAATATTGACTCCTTACTAATCTCCTCATCCTCTGCCAGATCAATGCAGTGTAAGATCATACGCGAGGATGGTAACCATCAGATGTTTGTGCATGGCGTCACAGAAGTAGAAGTGAAGACCGTGGACGAGGCCCTTGAGGTATTCCAGATGGGACAGAAACGCAAGCGCATGGGCCACACGGTGCTCAATGCAGAGTCCAGTCGCAGTCACTCTGTGTTCAATATACGCCTCGTTCAGGCACCCACAGACTGTCAGGGCGAGCATGTAGTGCAGGACAAGCAGAACATAACGGTGAGTCAGCTTTCCCTGGTCGATTTGGCGGGTAGCGAGCGATCCTCGCGTACCAAGAACACAGGAGTGCGTCTGCGCGAGGCTGGTAACATCAATAATTCCCTCATGACGCTGCGCACGTGCCTGGAATATCTACGAGAGAACCAACAGAGTAGTCCTAATCCTGCTCCCAAGAAGATACCTTATCGTGACTCAAAGATCACGCATATGTTCAAGAACTATTTCGATGGCGAGGGACAGGTCTCCATGATTGTGTGCATCAATCCGCGCATTGAAGATTACGATGAGAATATGGTAAATATCTATAAATCTGATGTCGTGTCTTTAAAGTATTTCTAATTATCTGAATAATCCTGCAGCAAGTCATGAAGTTTGCGGAAATGACACAGGAGGTGCAAATAGCACGTGCCACGCCCATGAAACCAGATTTGGGCTTGACGCCAGGTCGCCGTAAGGCAAATAAATTGTTCAAGATTGCAGTCAACAATCTGAACGAGCTGGGCATACCCGAGGCTAAGGAACTGGAAGTAGATGTTGGTCTGGTTTATAGCCTTGGCACAGATTTTCCCAGCTATCAAATGGACAGTCCTGAGGCGGAGTGTAAGATTCAGGAGCTGATGGAGTACCTAGAGCAGCGCATCGAGAAACGTCGAAAGCTGCGCGCCAACATGGACATTAAATGTGAGTAAATCATCCCGTCTAGAAAAATTGGCATTCTAATTTCATTTTTGCTTTTCAGGCGACAACTTCCGCCAGTTGCTGATGAATCTTGACCGCGATAATCTGCAATTGCGCACGGAGCTGGCTTCCCTCAAGGCGGTATACAAACAGGAACGTGACCGTAGTGCTGCCTTAGAGAACAGAGTGCGCATCCATGAGAGCTCCATCGATGTGCTCAATAATACCGTGGCCAAGCGTGAGCGACAGATCCAGGAACTGACGCAGAAGCTCAACGAGCAGGAGCAGATGCTGACACAAAAGGAACATGAGAAGGAGAAGCAAAAGAAGAAGTTCAACTCGAAACTGGCCGTAGAGTCGGATAAGAATAAGCGGGAATTCGATATGAAGCTGCGTGAGCAACGCGCCAAAATGCAGGAACGGATGCGTATCAAGGACGAAAAGCTACGTTTGGTTTCGAACATTCTGCAGTCGGAGGATGTGCCCAGTCTACCGCGTTCCCAGAGCTCAGAGGATATACTGAGCGACAAGGAGCGAGGTGGCGGCGCTTTCACAGCGCGCACAGAATCCTCTGCACAGCCGACGACACGCACAGACATCTACTGTACTCCACGACATGTAAGTAATAAGTCCCAATTGAATATTCATATATACTAATCCGAGAATATATCCCCCCTGTCTTCTAGGGCCTGGCAGCTGCCAACAATCGACATCGACGATCACGTTCCGCCGGCGACAAATGGCTTGAGCATCGTGCTGCCAACCCTGTGCCACTGGGCACCATCATGCAGCCGTATCTGAAGAATCGCAAGTCTGTGACCAAATTGACAGATATGAAGGAGCTCACGGGACATGGAACCACCAAATATTGTCTGGTCTCACAGGAGGCTGATACCGATGGCGATGTGGAAACGAAATTGTACAAGGGCAATGTGATTCCCACATGCGGTGGTGGAGCCCAGGTCGTCTTCGAGGATGTGGAGTGCCTCAAGCAAAAGTCGCCCGTTCATTCGCCCACACGCAAACGTCCAAGCAACAGCAATCTGTCCGCCTCCGCATTTGGTGGCCCCTTGCCCAGCTCCAATGGCTTGACCTCTGTGCAGGATGTGGCTTCGCGTTGTAATCTTGGCATCGAGGGACACAGCAGTAAGAAGTCCAAGATATAATGCAAAAAACACTATCAAGTGTTGTCTCCAGTTAATAACTAACTAATCCATGTATTATACTCAATTGATTAACCGTTTATAAGTTGAATCGCAAGTGAAGTGATTTGTTTTTTTTAGTTTATAAACACAATAAAAAAAGTCGCATAATAGATTTTGATTATATAGTTATTATATGTATATTTTATATGTATTTGTCTCGATCAGTTCAAAAATTAGAGGCAAAGATGCTGACGAGCCAGTGCTGAGTGGGGTCACCCGCATAAGATGCGTCGTCATCGATTCGACACGAAATAACACCAGGCACGCAGAAGAATCAGCAGGCAGACTGGTAGAAAAAGCAAACAAATTACTGAGAGAGAGCTTTAAGCTCGATCAAAACAAAGTCCGCGTCAATTGTTCTGATTGGCTGAAAACTGAAGTAACGGGACCCACATGAGTGAAAGATAAGAAGAGTGAGAGTCACACGAACAAAACAAAGCGCACAATTATCTGATTCCATTTCACATCGCACTCACGCTCTCGATCTTTTGCTTCGCTCATTTGGTATTGTTTTCTTCTGCCTTACACCCTGCTGATATTTCTGTTCGCCTGGTGTAATTCTGAGTTTTAGTCGATTTGAAGCGACTCGCAGCGACACGCAGTGACTCACAGAAAATGATGCAAACGTGATTTTCTTTGCCAAGCGTTGCTAGAGTTGATGTGTAGACATAGCTCGAGAAGATCCTGATCTAGAATATACACACTTTGCGTATAATAATTACAAAACAATAGAGTCACTAGCTAAGCTCGAATATATAATAATAATATTAGTAAAATATAATTAAATAATATAATAAAATAAAATTAAAAATATAAACAAATAACATATAGCGATATCTCTATGCATATTTCTTGAGCAGCACTGCGGGAATAGACTGACGGCGGCAGTCCCGCTCAAATCGCATTCTCACACGATCAGACAAAATTGTATTCTACAAGCGACAAAACAGGGAAAAGTACCAGGCGAACAGAATAATCAGCAAGCAGCAGGCAGCAGTTTGCAGTGCAATTGCGAGAGTGTGTTTCCAAGCCTGTAAGCTCTCTCATAAGCTCAAAGCTCGCTCATACGATCAAAGCTCATGCACTCGTAAAGCTCATATATCTCCTCTCTTCAAAATTAATGTGGCTTTGCTGTCGACAGTCGTTCCTCGTCTCCTCGATTGATATCTATTTCCCTGCAATTCAATTGACAATAATTATTTTGAATCTAAAAGACAATTTTAGAATTACTGCATTTATTGTTACGATTATTATGCCATAAAGTATTTCATAAATTATTGTGTAGAGTAATTCGCGTACAATATGCATGCCTGTAGCTATATGGTAGTTTCTCCTTCCCCAGAAGAATCCCGCCCCCAATAAACCCTGCGCATTACGTTTTGTTCAATGCTTCAATTTGAGTACAAATCTATTCGTATATCTCGAATATCGTGTTATTGGCCGATTATTGATGCGTTGTAATCATTTTACTCATTCTGTTTCTTTTTTGTTTGTTTTTAGAAAAGATATTTATATATACGTATATATATATATATTTATAGACAAACATAAAATCACATGCACATGCATTTTTTGTTTTTTTTTTCTTTCTCAGTATTCTTTTTAACTATGTATTATTCCTGCGTTTATTCAGATTTATGCTTAAATTTGTAGATTAATTTCAATTACTAATAAATCAGTCTATAATTAAAATATATGTTCGCTTAATGCTTTTGTGGGTGTAAGTATGTGTTTGTGTGTGTGTGAGTGTGAGCTGCTCTCCCAAAATGAGTACCACGAAATACTTAAATCTCTCTCTATATGTATATGTATATATATATTTATTTATACGACGGCTCTAGCCCAGCTACATCCTAATCGGAATTGTGCAGGTTCTGGCGAATTTTAATGATTTCAATTTAGGCTTATCGCGCTCTCTATCTCCCTTTACTTTCTTCCTATCTCTATATATAATCATTTTGCATATACCGACATACAATTTGAATGGAGCTTCCACTCGGAAGCATTTTTTTTTTTAACAAAACAAAACACATTAGCAAATCAAAAAGAAACATACGTACGTGTTACATGTATGTACATTATGTGTATGCGTATGTGTGTGAGTTTACAATAAACAAAACAGTTGGGAACGAACAAATAGAAACGACAACTCAGGTGGAAAACGAAATGCTCTAACGGCAATATTAACATAATCATATTTCTCATCATAATCAATTCAATCATTAAACAATTTACAATTTAATCAATATAAAGCTGTTTGTTTGTTTTTCTCTCTCTCTCTCTTTCTTTCTTCTTAATATTCATCTTTTGTTTTTTTTTATATTGGTTCTCAGGTTCGTACGACACGGAACTAATAGCTGTGTATGTGTGTAGATGTATATGCATAATACGTATATAATATGTATGTATAATGTATATATAGATCCTAACTCGACTTTTGTAATGATCGATCGATATACACTGACATATATACATAAAAGTAAAATTCTATATGCGTGCATATGGATCGTACGTATTTATAATTCATAATAAAAACTAATAAGCAAAATTACGCTATTGTAGAAAACAAATTTTGGCTATAAAGCAACGCAAATTGAACAAATTATAACATTGAAAACATTACACGCGCGCACTCACAACTCCCAACTCCCGATGTGTTGTGTTTGTGTGTTTGTGGGTGTGGATGAAGGTGTGTGTTTAGAAGTATGTGTGTGTGTGTGTGTGATGTGTGTGTGAGCAGCTGCATTTGTTGGCAAGGCAAGCAACAATAACGTTCCATTTATGAATTACAGATCCCTCTCTGTTCGGCTAATTCATCTCTGTTTCTTTGAGTGTTTGAGGCAGAGGCAGAGGCGGAGGCGGAGGTTGATGTGGATGTGGAGGCTGAGGCGGACGTGTGTGATGATGTGTTGCTGCGGCCCTGTGGTGAATTCTGCCCCTGCGTTTCACCTGCGTTTTCATCCCTGGATTTTGCAAATATCCTGACATAAAGTAGACTACATTGCCGTCCGCTGCCTAAACGGAAATGGAACTGCAAGTGCAGTCGCGGATCCTGCAGCGTCTTCAGATTCTATGAACACTTCACACACGCGCCCTCCACATCAAAATCGAGAACCATCAGTTTGGTCTCCTCGGTGCCATTGCGAGAGCCCACAGCGCAAATCAGTTTTGTGTCATTGGCCCTGGAGAAAGTTAATCGAAAATAAATAAGAATACTCAAATAAATAAACCAGGGACATACTTACCTGATGCGCCAGACTACGCCGCCGGAGCCACCCGAATCCAGGGCCACAAGATTGCGAATAAAGTCGCCCGTCTTGACGTCCCACAACTTGACGGTGCCGTCATCCGAACTGGTCACCACAAAGCGTGAATTGAACTGCAGGCAAGTGACAGCAGACTGATGTTTGTTTGGACCTGTCAATCATTCAATCAATCAAGTGAGTCAGTAAATCATTCTCATCCAATTAAGCTAGCAACTTACCCGATAGCGTCTGCAGGCACTGCCCAGTGGTAATGTCCCAGACCTTTACTGTGGAATCAGCATTGCCAGAAACCAGTATGTTCTGACGCAGCTCCATGCCGGACGTCAAGCTCTGATGACCCATTAGTGTATGCTTGCAATTGCCCGTCTCCACATCCCAGACGCGTATCGAAGTATCCAGTGAACCCGACACCACATGCAGTCCATCAAACTGAAATGCGCAACAAGGAATGAAGTTAATTTCTGTTAAGCTGGAGTAAAGTGATTCCAAGCGCATACCTGGAGCGAGTAGACGCGATTCGTGTGACCCTGCAGCGTATGCAGGCACTCCTGTCTCTCCGGATGCCAGATCTTCACCATGTAATCGTAGGCGCCAGAGACAATCAGTTTGCCATCGTATTGCACACACCGAACCGCAGCAAGGTGACCAACCAGCACGTGCAGGCACGATCCCAGTTCAATATCCCAAACACGCAACGTTGCATCCCGCGATCCGCTCACCACCCTACAGAGGCAAAAACAAATTAAATCTCCATTGTCATTCGAATAGGAGCAATCGGGACTTACTTGTTGCCATGCAAATGCATGCAGCGCACTGTCGAGGTGTGTCCTTGCAGCGTATGCACACAGGCGCCGCTGTCCATGTCCCACACCTTAAGCGTGCGATCCGTGCTGCCAGAGATGATGATGTTGCCCGACATCTGTGATGACCAGACGCCACCAGTATGGCCAACCAATGTGCGAAGACACTAAACGAGAAAGGGAAAGCATTCGATTATTTTTGGATAAGATCGTGGCGTGTGTTTCGTCCACTTACCTTGCCATTGACTGCGGACCAGACTTTGAGTGTATTGTCATCGGAACCGGAGACGATACGATTGCCGGAGAACTGTAGGCAAGTGATGACATGATCATCATGTCCCTTCAGCACCTTGGGTTTGCGTACCGGCCGCGAGCGCCAGTTCATTTCGATTATGTGCTGGCGCATGTAGGCAGCCTTCCAGGGCGAGGCAATGGGCGGCATGTTGCCATCACGACCACGTTTGGGACGATCACTGCGTGATTCTGTAAGGATCTGCGCCTTGCGGCATTTCTCTTTCCACAGCAGATTATCGTCACAGAGGAAACGCCAGCTGCGACATGTCTGTGCGGCACGCAACAAATCCTTTGGCTCCAGATAGGACAGCACAAACAGGGCCAATTCGCGGGGAAGCAGCGAGATGAAGTCACGCTGGAATTGTGGCTCAATCACCTTCATCATGTGACGCACCTGTGAGGGATCACAATTGTCGATCAGACGATCAACGGCCACCAGGCGTTCGGCGTGAGACCAGCGCTGGAATTGCCCCAACCAATGTTGCAATTCTGGCGGTGGATTATCGTGTGTGGGTATCAAGGAGCGTGGTGTGCGTCGTCCCAGCGCTGGCGAACTACCAAGACCCAAACCACCTAATCCCACACCGCCAGCTGTCGTTGGCGTCACGTTTAGCATGACCGAGGAGCCCAAGGTTTGCGTTGAGGATCGTGGAGTGGAGGCAAAATCATAGGCGATCCGTTTGCGACTATTATCGCCCGACTCGGCATTGCCAGCGCCACCAGCACCGCCGGCACCTGCGCCGCCGCTGCCTGTGGCACTCATTGAATAATCTCCGTCCAGTAGGCGACCATCGTTGTACTTTCGCTTCCGTTGTTGTTGTGTATTGAACGGGGTCGAAACAGAGAGGGATTCCTCGGCAGCCGGCATTCCGCTTTGTTGGTAACCATCTGTGGCATCCATGTCGAGCGTCTCGCTAAGACTGGCATTGCTGCCACTGTGACTATTGGCGAGCATGCTGTTCTGGCAGGTGCAGATCTCTTCCAAATCTGAACAATTATTCTCTTCGTCACAATTACCCCATGGCTCCTCCGCACTAAAATCGCCCGGCTCTACCAGGTTGCCATCGTTATTGCCGCCAGCAGCGTTGCCGCCGTTATTGCCATTCTCCTCGACTACCACTTCCAAGACAATGACATCGCTGTTCGCACTACGTGTGGCCTCAACTCGTCGTCGTGGCCGAACCACGGCATTGCCAACAACGCCAGCAGCAGCAGCCGCAGCAGCAGCGGGACCGCCGGCTGCCAATCCACTGCGTGCCAGAAAACGCTCCTGAGTCTGTGCGCTGGCGTTCACCTGTCGTGCAACAATCTTGGACGTGGTTGCAGCTGCGGCATAGTGACAACGTGCCGAGGATGTCGTCGAAGTGGATGAGGTTGATGGCTGAGCATCCACATCGACTGGACCAGCAGTGCCAATGCAAGCAACGACACTGGTACGACTACAACCTCCATCTTGGCTAGTTTGTGATCCCACCGAGCTAAATGATGTGGCCAGTGGTGCAGGACTCTCTTTGTCTGCGGACGAAGTAGAGGAGGAAGAGGACGTGGTCAGGTTGTCATTCGAGTTGGTATTCGTGTAAACGTCGCTGCGATTGCTGGTTGAGGTGGATGCATTGCTGCTGCTGTTGCTGCTGCTGCTGCCACTCGGCTCCACAATAACCGAGGACTTCAGCTTGGCGCTGCTGTTGGAACTATGCTGTGGGCAAGCAGGGGCTGTTGCGGAGGCTGTGGCAGATGCTAGCGAGGAACCCAAGTTGAGTTTGGCAGTGGACTTGCTCAGTCGGCTATTGGTGTACTTGCGGCTACTTGTTGGAGTCGTCGACAGATCTTTGTACGTGCACTGTAAAGGAATCAATCAGTATATTGAAGGAGGAACCCCAGATAATCGTTTAGCTTACCTTGCTATCTGAGGAGAATGCGCGTCCATTGCTGCTGCTGCTAGGCCAATCATCGTTGCCACCTGCTGCTGCTGCTCCCTTAGCTGCTGCAGCTGCTGCTGCAGGATTGATCAGACTTAGATTTAGACGATTCTTGCTTATCAGCGAGCTGGTGCCGAGTATTATTCCCCCTGTGAGTCGCTGTTCGGTCTCAAAATCCCTTCGCTCTATCCTATCCATTGACTCGATATCCGCTTTGGAAAGGGATTGCGGCTGCGATTGAGATGGGCCGCTGGAACTGGCCTCTGCATTCGCAGTGAGGCTCATTTGCTTTAGCCGCACGGACATTTGTCTGTCGTGCAGTGATGTGGATGCCACATCGCATCCTGGTTCAGACTTAACTCCCCTTGAGGCAGCCACCACCGCCTCTTGCTCCTCTTGTTCCTCATCCGCACGTGCCTCCGATTCGAATTCATCGCTGAGACGCTTCGGCTTGCCTGGCTCGGCGACTGTTGCGCTGCTGCTGCTGCTGCTGCTGCTACTGCTGTTGCTGTGAGTATGTGTGAGTGTATGTGTATGTGATTGCGGCTCATCGACGACAGGCGTCTCCAGGAATATCTTGGAGCCATCTGCTGTCATAATGATACTTTCGCTGGCACTGCCGCTTTTGCCAACATTCAATTGTGATGTGTTGGGGCAGTCTACGGGCGTCGATTGCTCCACTACGTCCTCATCCTCATCCTCTTCTTCTTCGACAATCTCTTCCTCGTCAAAATCATCTTCATCGTTTATTAGACATACCACAGGCGGCTCATTGTCGTTATCGTTATCATTGAAGAACACGTTGTTCATCGAGCTGGCGCTTCGACTGTGATCCTCTGACACGGCACTGTCTGCGGTACGTACATTATCTTCGTTCCCATTGAGTGTATCTGTCGAGGAACTGTCATCCACGGGCACAACAACGCCAACGTTGACGCCATGGCCGTGCCCGTGCCCGACGCCAACGGTTGACGCTGCCGATGCACCCGTGGTGCAGTTGGGCAGTGAATTGGAAGAGTTTATCTCGAATGTTTCCAGCACGCCTGTCTCGGTACTGGACTCATCATCGAGAACTACGGCAAAGCCATGTTGCGAGTTCGAAGAGACACAGTCCTCCACGTCTTCCCTCAACTTGGACATAGATCCTGTTACTTGTACGGTTACACTATTGTTACCGTTTACCGTTTTTTGGGATCCTCTTGCTCCCTTTGCTACTCCTCCTACAGCGTTTACTAATCTCACTTGGCTAGTGCTGGGCTTTGGCTGAGGTGGTTGTTCAGTTGTTGGCTGAGCTTGTGGCTGCGGCTTGGTTATATTCGGCTTAAGTTCGCTCTCCTGCTGAGCGTCCTTGGCTCTTTCAAAATTATCGCTAGCAACTGGACATCCTTTTTCCATAATACTCTAACTATGCGCGGGGAAGTCAACTATTTCGGTCGTCAACTTGGGCTACTGTAGGAAAGAAAGGAGAGAAAAATATTAGTTCAAGCTACAAATTCCAAGCTACATTGATTGCAAAGAACTATATGTATATGCAATTTAATAAAACCCATCCCATATTTTCGCAAATCCTCGAGTTCATATTAGAAATGTACCCGACGATTGCGGACTTATAGAAATGGGGTATTTATAAAAAACCAAACGTTTAATCCCTGCAAATCCCTTGCTACCCCTTTCGTTACCTAATGCAAAGAATAAAAACCATTTTCCTAACTTACAAGATGGAAAATTTTACCCAAACTATCCTTCAATCGTTTTTTTTTTCTTTCCAATAACCTAAGCACACTAGAAACGAGCAGCTCATGGAGCTCTGCGACTTCAACAGCGACTGCGACTTTGACAGAGACGCTTCGAAAAATTCCCACGCAATGCCCGAAGCAGAGAGGAGAAGGAGACGAAGCAAACAGCAAAAGTAATAAGCACGATGATCGTGTGTTGTCTCTCTCACGTCCAAATGATGAGACTGAGAATTGCGAAAAATGAAAAAGAAAAAATAAAAATCAAAAGAAAAGAAAAGCAGTGGGAAAACGTTTATAAAACAGCAGCAGAGGCGGCAGCAGCAGCATCACCAACTGCCGCCAACGTCAGCGTCGACGTCGACGTCGCCGTCGCTTCTTCTCAGCAATCAAAAACTCGCAAAGGAAATCACAAAAGTGCATCGGCGGAAGAAGCTAAAACGGCGCGAAGTAGAATGGGCAGAGAAGATGAAACGGGTATTACAACAACACAAACACAGAGACCCAAGGCACAAACACATACCAACACATATACAGATCGCTTGCTCGCTCTCTCACACAAACACACACACACACACATACGACGAGAGACAGACTGGCAGGCAGGCAGGCAGATCAGTAGCCAGGCAGAAAAGGTAAAGGCATGCGATGACAAGAGCAAAAGTAACGGACGGAAGAAGAAGCAATAAAGATACACACTACCACCAAACAACAACAACAACAACAACAACAGCAGTAGCAGCCGCATCAGCAGCAACAACAACAATGATGGCGTACACCTTGCAATTTAAGCCGCGCCGCTATCTGCTGCTTGGGCTCTCTGCTCTCATCACAGTCGAACCACATAGCTCTGCCTCTCTCCTTCGCGCTCTCTCTCTGTCTCTCTGTTTGTCGCACAGCATCAGTTAAACGCACACGCACACACATACATAGACGACACCCTGAAAAGGGATCACTGCAGGCAGCGGCGTGTTGCATTTGCGCTCGAACAATAAAGACCCCCAATCCATATAAAGGAAATTCTTCTGCATAAGTGTGTGTAGTTTGTATGTGCGTATGTATGTATGGATCCTGTGTGTTGCATCACTCGTAAAGCAGATCAGATGTGTACAAGAATGTCGCTGGACTGCGTTGTGAACCCTCCGTCCTCTTTTCGGTCCGCCAATGGCTGTTGACCTCCTGAAGGTTTAAGGGTCTTCTTCGTTTCGCTTCATTTTGTGTGTCTACTTTCACACGGCATTCGTGTTACCTGTGCGACCGACCACAGGACTAGAGCGGGACCCTCCTCTCTTACAATACATACATACAAACACACACACACACACACAGGCAGAGAGACATCGTTTATCATCCATTAATGCCAGTTTCAAGGTTTAAATTGTTTCGAAAATGTAACTTGAATTTCCTTGGAGTTCGGGGAAAATCTGAAATGCATTTTAAAATCCCAAATTCTCTTTTGTGACTCGATTAAACGAACTTAAATTGCTTTTAGGCCCTAACCCCACTTTTCTGCACCTGCACTTCTCGCAAGCCAGCCCCATAATAATTCGTGGAGCAAACAACAAAAGAAAAATGTGAACATTGTTGTACACACACACACATGTACACAGACTCAGCCCAACACATACGAAGGTGCCTACGTTGAGTCGCGTATGCATACACACGCACGCACACACACACACACGACTACTCACACATACAGAACAAATGTCACGACATGCATGAAGAAAATGAGTTTACTTTACCCCAAAGATAACTTTATATTTCACTTTGGACAACAGCTTTCGGAAAATTGGTACACAACAGTAACCTGCATTTGCAGTTTAGCTAAATTGTTTAATTATTACATCCGTTTTACACTTTTTGCGTTTAGCCCACACTCGCACACACACGCACGCACACTTGCATATGCACACAAGAGGCAGTTGGCACTGAGCACACACGTTTAATCGAATTACCACGTACGTTTCTCAGCCGTTTTCTTCAAGGTGCTGTCAGCTTTTCAGTATTTCTGTTTTGTTTAACCGTATTCGTTTTATTCTGATAACAATAACAAAAATTCTTATATTTCAGACAGAAAAAAACTAAATTCGACTGAGCTGCGTTGCCACTAAAAGTATCGGCAGCACCAGAGTATCGAGGCAAAAGTATCGACATGCTATCTGACATCGTCATGGTATCGATATATTCAACAACACAACTTTTCGGAAGCCCTGAAAAATCAACGCTATCAAGCGCTCAAAATATTCGATTATATGAGGTTATGAGATTCCATTGTTTTGCTTCGAATAAATCAATGAAAAATACCGCGTAAAATACAGAATTGTTTATTTTTACGACTATAATATATAACTAGTCTTACATGATGTGTATTTAAATATTCTGGTTTGAAATATGAAGCGTTTTACCTTTCATCGATACCCGGATGGACCCGCAATCGATTGCTGGCATTTAAATCAAGTCCAAAAGCCCATTAATAGCAGTTTGGCAGCAGAGATGTCTACAACGGTGGCGGATGAGGGTGATGGTCTTGGGGACCTTGTGTCCCACTACCTTGACAAGGGAATAGTGTTAATCATTGCCGACTTGTTAAGTTTAATAACAGTCTCATCATGTTTGGTTATTAAAGTGCCGCAAATTAACACAATTCGTGAAAACAAATCTTCGAAAGGTGAGTGAAAGAAACGCCCACACATGTTGACACCACCCACACACTGGAATTCCTAACTTTCTCTATTCTCAGGCATTAGCGTCTTGGGGCTATGTTTGGAACTTTTCAGTTATACCGTCATGATGTCCTACAACTATATATCGGGATACGATTTCCTTTCTTACATGGAGTATCCGGTGCTGCTGCTGCAGGAATACGTTCTCATCTATTACGCGTTCAAGTATCAGGATCTGCTGGGCAAGCGCACACAAATTGTGGCCATACTCTATTCAATTATAGCGACGCTTATCTATTTGAGGCTCTTCCCCATTATAATCCTTACGTTCCTGGTGGTGAGTAACACATAATTGGATAAGAATGCCAATCGGGGTAATTAATTGATTAGAAGTCATTTCTATTTAGATAACGCCTCAGTTATGCATAGCTTTACGTCGCAGCTGAAACTTGTTTGCCCCTACTCCACTTAAACTAATTTTACTATCTTGATTTTGTTTTTGTTTGTTTTTTTTTTTTTTACCTCTTTCCTAATGAGAAGCTGCTCTGAAACGAACCGAGCCGAACCGAACTAGGCATCATTGCCCCAAGGTCAAGTTTGTTTGTTGTATAATATTTGTGAGGTTTCTATTTATATACGACAATATACTCTCGTTTATTGCCATCGTCCGATTGTTTTAAAAGCCTCCACGTACAGTGGTCACTTATAGCACATATGGAAAACTAATATTTATCTGATAAATTCGTCTTTTCCCGCAGCCTTTTTGCACACCGATTGGAGCAACCAGCAAGGTGCTGCAGCTGCTGGCCATACTGCGCTCCAAGGATGCCAGCTCTGTGAGTCGCACAACTTGGGCATTGTCCGCATTCACCAACATGAGTACGTACTGTAGCCAAACACCAAACAATCATATCACATCAACATTTTTGTATTTGTCTTTTTCTTTTTCTACACAGCCCGCATTTACACGGTATTTGTGCAGTCGTACGATCTGATGCTGCTGTCCAATTTCCTTAATATCCACGTTCCTCAGCTCCGCTGTATTCGCTGCTGCCTGCTTCTACAAAACAAAGAAGTCGAAGAAAGAATAGAAAATGATCAACTAGTAGTTATAATTCTCAAAAGACAAGTGATTACAATTGTTATCAGTGATTTTACGCTCTCTTTTTATCAGTTAAATTATCCTATATTAAATCAATTAATTTTGGCATTTTCTGCTAATTTCAATAATCTTATATCTTGTTTCTAATATTTGGTTTAGCTATCGGCATAGTAAGCCACAGCGAGGGCAACTAGAACAGCGAGCAGGGACACCGCATAGATGGCTATGCGCTTCCAATCAATTTCCCGCTTGGTCGCCTTCACATCAACAGTTTTACGTTCCTTGGGCTTGCGCTTGCCGAACTTCTTCTCAAACTTTTCCAGTTCTATGCGATTTCTCTCCTCTTCCTCGCGTAACTTTTGCTCCAATTGCTGCTGCTCTGTTGCCTGTGCCTTGGAACGCTCCATGGTGCAGTTCGAGTCGCAATCCAAAGCCGTTTGCCCTGCACGATGTTTGTCGCATGTAATCTCCATCTTAATCCGCTTGCAGGCGCAGAAGATGCGTACTCTTTTGCGACATAGCTCCGGAGTAGGACACGCACCAGAGTGGCAAAGGGCCATGCAACGATGACCACAGGCAATCTGTAATAAAAAAAAAACAATGTAATGAAACGATATTTATAAACTCAGCTCCAGTATACATACGTTCTTCAAGCAACGGTTTCCACAACTGTGCATTGTTTCTCGACGCTCCGCAATCTCTTGATCGGTGCCTCCGTTCTTGAAAAACTCGCTGCACTTGTAGAGCACCTGAATGAGACCGCAGTGGCATTTGCTTTTGATGACCACACCGCAAGGCGCACATGGTGGCGGATGACAGCCTTTTGGACAGGCATGCACACATCCTGCGGGACGCGCTATGGCACATCCTTGCTCACAATTAGCGCAGCCAGGCTGTTGCTGCATGTCATCCAATTTTGGCACTGGGTGACAGACTAGTGCACAGCTATGATTGCCGCACTTCAATTTACGCGCACATTCTCGTCCACACGACGTTGGTTTCGAGTTCCAGCAGGGCCAATTGGCCACCTCATGACCACCAATGCATGTGACACTGACAGGCTCCTCGCAGCGCGGATGCGGCAATGCGCGATACTCGTACTGAAAAATATGGAAGTCGTTACTACATCGAAGTATCCAAAGCAAACACTGTATATTACCTTATCAGTACGAGAACGTACTGCAGCATCTGCTGGTTTCGGTACGCGAATAGCTGCATGGCAGCGTGCCTTACAGATGTGGGAGCAGTTACTCGTGTTGTTGGGCAAGCCGCATGGCTGGGCACAGGGTGGGCATTCTCCCTTGTGGCAACGATGTTTTATGGCGTGGTGACACTTGGATGTGATGCTGTGGAGTACATTATTCGACTGAGATGGAGCTAAACTAATAGAACTTCTGGCCTGAACATACCGGCACAACTCCTGACAGACAATGCGTGCATTTTTCTCGCGTCCACAGGGCACGCTGCGACGCGTTTTGCCGCAGCGGCAGTTAACCTGCGATTCCAGCTTGCAGGGATAGCAGGGACCATTGTGGCATACAGATTGACACTTGTGCTTATTGCAACTCAACTGCTTGCCACAGATTTTCTCGCAGGGTGGACACTGATCGCCACAGCACTAAAGCAACAAAAGATTACCTTGTGAGTATAGTTAAGTTTAACAAAGAATGTTTTTTTTCGTACCTTGCGGTTACATGCATGCTTGCCACAATCGCGCATCAGTTTGCACTTGGATTCACATGTGAACTCCTTAGAGCAGGGCATCTCCTTTTCGTGGTGTCCACAGCGACACTTTTTAGTTGTGCGCACCAGGCACAAGTTGCAAGCTCCACGATGGCAGCGTTGGGTACAGGTGTGTTTGCCACAGGACAGAAGCTTTTGACAGGTATCGCCGCAAGTTTCTACCACCTCGCTGCAATTGCCGGCTTTGCTCTGGGTGAGAATTAAAATTAGACTAAATTACATTGGATTATTCCATTTACTTACACTCTTCCCACAGGGGCAGCTGCGTACACCCAACGGACACTCGCCTCCACCGCAGGGTCCTTCATGGCAGACCTTTTCACATTTGTGCAGTCCACAGGCGAAGCTAGCGCCACAAATCTGCAACAGAATCGATGGAACCAAAGTTATTGAGACCAGGTTCAGCTGACTTCTCTCCTACTCACATTGCTACACTTCCATTTGGGCTCTGAGCAGTTGACCACCTTCTGCTCGCGTTTGCAGTTACAGTACTGGGAACTCTTGTTGCTGCATGGTGGACACTGACCAGGGCGATGGCAGGGCTGGTTGCACTTGTGCTTGCCACAGGGCAATAGTAATTGACACTGTAAAAGAAATGAGATGTAGATGATGCGGATTATAGTTATACTGAAGTGGACTCACTTTTTGCTGACACTTCCAGTTCTTGTCCAGGCAACGGGCCGAGCGTGGCGGCGATTTGCCACACAGACAAGAGGTTTGCATCAACTGTGCACATGGTGGACACGGGCCCGGATGACAGAGCAGTTTGCAATCGTGGCCGCACTTGGGTTGCAATAACTTGCCACAAATTTCACCACAGGAGTGAGGCACCAGGAAAGGTTGCGGCTGCGGGTTAAGCTCCTTGCTGCAAAAACATTCATACTGTGTTGGTTTATCTGCCGGTTGGTAATCCTTCCGACACTGTGGACAACACCAGTGCGGCGACTTCTGACGTTTGGGCGGTACAAACTCGCCCAGATGATTGTAATAACCCTGGTTTCCACTCTGCTGCTCTGCCTTCACTTTCATTTGCATGATGCTGTCGTTGGCCCAGCGTTGTATACAATTGAGATGAAAGAAGCAGTAGCACGACTTGCAAGACCATATGGATTCCACACGGCGTATGCTGCCAATGCAGATGAGACATGTCGCTGCACCCGAATGCAAAGTATTTTCCAAGAATGTAGCTGTACGATTGGCATTATTATCGTTGCGCTTTGTTGCACTGTTGCCGGATTCATCTGGCGAGCTCTGATAGTGTTTGTATAGCAGATCTAAAGTGGTTAAAGAATCCCCAAATCAGAAGACACGTCATAATATTCTAATAGCACAAGAAAACATACCTAGAATTTGTTTCTCGTCTAGTTCACCCTCATCCTCGGAGCTAGAAGCGTACGTCTCCACAAGCTTCTGGGCCGCAGCTAAATTCTTTGCCTGTACCTTATTGAACTTTTCCATTTCTGCCGGTAAATAAAACTTGCGCTGAACTTACAAATTTGGCAGGCCAGGGATTACACTTTGTACCAGGGATGCGCTGTGAATGGTTCGGCTAATCGATAGTCAGCTGCACACCTAAAACGATTAATGCTGTTAGTTTGTCGCTCACAATAATATATACTAAACCCAGTGACAATATGAACAATGAACTAGTTCTATTTTGGGTTGAATTGTGAAACCCTCACTTTCACAATACAAAAAAAATATTAAAATCATAATATTTTCAGACGCAGACGCATAAACAGTTACAAAATGAGTTTCTTTAATTATATTTTTGGGCCCAAATTGTACATGGAGTACAGAGGTGTCCCGGAAGCGCAGGTAAAATGCGATGATGATCTCACCTGCATAAAATATGCAATTGCATTTCATTTGTTTCTATTTGCAGAGGAAAATGTATGAGCCCGGCGCAGTCGAAAAGTTTGGTGAACAAATACTATCAACGGTGGGTGTGCGGGCGTGTGGGTGAATATGTGGGTGGGCGTGAGTGTGTGTGTGTGTGTATGATACATATGTATGCGTTGTCACCGGGTGGGTTACGCTGTCATCTTTGGATAACAAAACTCAATATATATTTATTTGTTGCAGCTGTCGGTCGTTTGGTCGGTCAGCTATTACACGTCACCTTTGATCTTCACATTCCTGTACCGTCGTGGCTACTTGGTCGCGGATTCGATGCCAACACTGGTCAAGTTGTCCACCAGCGTCGGCCTGATTGTTATCATATCTCTGTTTATGCGTGGAGTGGGACGTCGGCAATCGCGGGCATATACGAATATGATAAATGCCTTGATGCAGGCCAAAGCGAACCCATCATCGGATGCACTGCGTCGTTTTGATATTGAATTCTCCGCATGGCCAGTCGACTTCGATGTGAAAGCACTGACTGGGTGAGTGTCGACTCTCAAAATGAACTCTATCCATTTCAAAATCTTCTTAACTTGACAGGGATCAAAAGAAAGCGAATGCTGTGAGCCATCGTGATAGTCACAACTTAACAACGTTGCCCTACGAGGCGATTGCATATGTGGCCATCAACACCTTTGGTCTATCCATGATCTATCCGGGCTCAGTGAAGCTGCTACAGAAATTCATGAGTAAGTCTAGATATTGAATGCGATGTGTTTTATTTAACTAACTGTTCGTTTGCAGGGCCGATGTTGATCTCAGGACGAGCGAAACTCATCGAAGACGATAATGGTATTCGCAATAAAGTGAAAACCATTGATTCGAACGAAATTGATACGTTGTTTATTGATAATCGCAACGATAATGTGGGAAATGGCAAGACGCTGGTGATTTGCTCTGAGGGAAACGCCGGCTTTTACGAGGTGGGCATCATGGGGACTCCTATTGCATTGAAGTACTCGGTGCTAGGTTGGAATCATCCTGGTTTTGCCGGTAGCTCTGGTCAGCCACATCCAGAACAGGATAAGAATGCCATCGATGCTGTCGTGCGATTTGCAATTGATCAACTTGGGATTTGCTGTTGAGGATATTATATTATATGGCTGGAGTATTGGTGGTTTCAGCACACTGTATGCTGCATCTATTTATCCTGAAGTCAAAGGAGTGGTTAGTAGTACCTTCGACTGTTTTAGAATCTTGTCAAGCTTACTCTTCATTACTTGCAGATTCTGGATGCCACGTTCGATGATGTTCTTTATCTAGCTCTGCCACGAATGCCAGCATTCTTGGGTAGTATTGTAAAAATCGCCATACGAAAATATTGTAATCTTAATAATGCCGAATTGGCGATGAAATACAATGGACCCTTGCTGTTGATTCGTCGTACCGAGGATGAGATGATTGCCGAGTAAGTTGTGGATTTGCTGAATATATTCCATTTATATTGATGAAATCCTATATCTGTTTAACAGGGACAATTGTATTGATACAAATCGAGGAAATTACTTGACGTTGTCTGTGCTAAAGTATCGCTATCCCAATCTGTTCAATGGAACCCAGCTATCACGAGCTAAGGGATTACTATCAAAGCCGCTGGAAACTTTTAACTACACCGTTGCCGAAGAGAAACTCTGCATGTCGCGCCTTATTACTTATGCCTCTGATGAGGGAAAATCATTCCCCATGCTTATTGGAGCCGATTACAATGAGGAAGTTCGCAATCAAATGGCATTATTCTTGGTAAGTGAACAGAAATATAAGAGAACTGTAGTTTGGTTTCATCTAATTAATATTTGCAGCTGCGCAAGCATTTACGCGATTACAATTCAACACATTGCACACAGTTGCCTGGGGAGTTCTTCAACATTCCCTGGGACATACCGATCGAACATGGATTCGTATTCACATAGGTCCCATTGAAACTAGATGGTATTCGGGACATTTTAAGTTAAGGTTTAGTGAAATGGTTAAGTCCTTTTGCATTTTTATCTGCTTATTAAATTATTACTTGGGCAAGCTGTTGTACAATACAATAACTGGTGTAAAATTGTCTTATACATGCATATACAAGATATATATATACAATACATACATGAAATAAATGTCGCAAACCAATCACAGTCACAGCGATTAGTCCCAATATACGGGTTTGTTCGTTGGTTGAAAAATCGTCTATTTCTATTTCTACTTGTTTTTTTCTTAACTATAAATTGCAGTTCAACAACTAAGGCCTATGAATTCTTCTTCGAACCGCCAAAGCCAGAGAAGCCCATGATGGCAGCCATATCGTCGGGTAATCCATTGGCAAATTCATCATTATTCTCCTCCGCTTTGCGTTTGCGTTCTTTTCTTTTCTCCTTACGATGCTCTTTGTACCGCTCTTCCTCCTCTTTTGCCTCGCGCAATTTCTTATCCAATTCGTAGTCTTTTTGCTTCTCCTCCATTTTCTTTTTATTCTGTTGAAAGCGTTCCTTCACCTGGTCAACGGTACTGCGCTCCACCTTCATGGACATGCCCAGATTACGCTGATGTTTCTTTCCGTTGATGTGGTCCAGAAAGTTAATGGAATCCTTGACGACACAGTCGCATACATTGCAGTAGTAGCCGCCGGATTGTGAGGTAGGTGTGTTTTTGTTTATCACAACACTTTTGCCTAATTTGCTGTCGAGATCAACCTTGTAGTCCCGACGCTTCAGGTTTTCTCGCTGCACAGGCTCTGATAATAAAGTCGGTGGACGGATTACATTTTTTTTGTGTATGCAAAGGATGCTGAAAATTTATTACCTTCTTCCTTGGGAGCGGATTGATTGAGCAGGCGCTCCTGCGCCAACTTCTGATATTCGTTCTTGTCCCATTTTCTACGGTGGTCATCTGGTCGCATCGTCATTTTAAAGTTCTTTTTTGTTTTGCGTCGAAAATTCCAAAAGTGTAAAACTATTTATTTTATTACTAGTGCGATATAAAAATGTTATGATAATCGATTATCGATAGATTTTAACGCAGAGTTGTATCACGGTTGAGCGGGAGGGATAAATGAAATTTCGATAGGCTAGCTAACCGGCTAAGAGGGCATAAGTATGATCATGGTCGCCCTTACGATCGTTGAAATCCAAGTAGGTGTTATCAGTCGGATTTATGGTATCTGTACTATCTTCATTTGGACAACCATTTGAATTGACTTGTTTTTGTTGGACGGCCTCTTCACACTTAGTCAACTGTTTCTTCGTATGAATACTGAATAAAAAAATATTTTAGGAATATATAAAATCAAATTCAGTAAAATATCGGTACTTTTGATGTCTGGCTAAGTTGTCTTTGCGTGTGAAGTTCCTTGAGCATTCTTGACATTGATAGCTGCCGGTATGTGAAGACATATGACGATAGAGAGTGGACTTCATCCCGAAAAACTTGCCACAGCCGTCTTCAGAACATATATACATCATTATAATGCTGCTGTGACACATTCTAACGAAAGACGTATAGAATATTATATTTTTGATTCTTGTGATAAAACGGTTAACATACTGGTGGTGCCTATCTAAAGAGTCTTTGCGGGAAAAGTTCTTATCGCATTTGTTACAGTTGTAGATAGGATTATCAGTTAGTCGGTGGGTGGCACAGTGGCGTTTTAGGGTCCATCTGGTGTTAAATGTTCTACCACATCCTTCTTCAATGCACGGATATTGCTTATAATTCCAATTCATCTTGAGGAATTTAAATGCTTATTATAGGTTATCGATAGCAGCTGCATCGAAGAGCCTATTAGATAAAAATAGGACAATTTATTTTTGACATGAAGTTGCATAAAATTTAATATTGATTTAATCGCTGACCTTTGACTAGCTTACGCGGTATTTAAATGTGTTATTAAGTATTTTATGTTGTTATTTTATAATATAACAACCACGACGCACCACAGCCTCACTTCACACCGCAACCTCTAACTAAAAGCAACTGCACATATCGCATAAGGTATCGCACAAGAAGAAATCGATAACTGTTTGAAAGGTATCGGCGTATTATTGATTTCTCGTTACCATTTACTTTTCTTATTGGTGAAAACAACACAAGGACTTTAATTCAGTTTATAAAAACCTCCGTTCGTTATATAATACAATTTGGGTGACGTTAACGTCACTATTAATTAAAGTGTGCTAGCTGTTACCAAAATATGGGCGCTGCGTTCTTCCCGGTGTTGTTTTTCACGGCCCTTTGGGGCGCTGTGGGCATTGGCATGCCCATTATGACGCCAAAGGGTCCTCATCAGAATCTCATACGCTGCATCCTGATGCTGACGGCGGCATGTTGCTGGCTATTCTGGCTGTGTTGCTACATGGCTCAAATGAATCCACTGATTGGACCGAAAATGAAGCGAGACGTTATTGCCATGATTGCCAAGTCGTGGGGCGATAAACTTGTTGAGGGTTAATGTTAAAGCTTCCCACAAATAAATGTATTATAAAAATTCTATTATGTGAAAAAAATATTGTATTTATTTAACCAAATAATAAAAGTATTTAAATTATGTTATTAATTTCAAATAGAAATATGAGTTGGCCCAAACAGGCCTGCCAACTTGCGTAAAGTGAAAAGAGAGAGAGAGAGAGAGAAAGAGAGCACAAAATGACTGCGACGGCGTCTGCGCAACCGACTCTCTTTGCGCAAGCCGGCCCCATCTTCATTTCCCTCTCTCTTTCTTTCTCTCTCTCTCACCTGGCTACCTGACTGTGATTGCAGATCGTATTAGATTCAGTTTTCTTTCAGCAGCGGGCGCGTTCAGTTGGTAGTAAAAAATGCAGCTTCTCCTTTTGTGATTCAATTGATCAACGTGAAATCTTTACCGTTAAATCCCAATTGGAAAACATATAGAGAGATATTTTGTGCGGTGATTTTTTGATAAAAAAATATAATCTTTAAAAAGTTATGATTGCAAATGAATTGAAATAGTTTTGAAAAGCAGAGCAAAGTCAGATGGAACCAAACTTCTGCTGCGAATTTGGACTATAGAGATATACCCCTTTTTTGGTAAGAGCCCCTTCCTTCCCCCCCTATTCTGAATTCCGCCATGAAGTTCGATTATAATGTAGCGCATATCGTATAAAGTTGGCAACCAAAGAGTTCCCATCACCCCGACGAAATGGTGTAGTTAGTCGACCGCTGTCCATAAACTAGTTGGACATGCATTAAACTAGAAACAAGAAATCGTAGCTTGTACTTAAGGTACAAAGGTATAAAACTGGTTACATTACTTTGGCAGAAGAAGAGGAGGAGGAGGAGGAGAAGGAGCAAGAAGAAGCAGCAGCAGCACAATTTCAAGAGCAATAAAAACCCGCTGAAAACACGATGAAAAGAAAAACTAAACCCGCCGAAGCTAAAAATTATGGAAGTTAAAATGAAAATGGCAATAAAAGACCGAAGACAAAGGCAGAGACGTATGATATAAAAAAAAACGAATCAAAAAAAGGGCGGCAATGCACGCAGACTGACAGAGGGAGACAGAGAGAGAGAGAGAAGAGCCAAGGTAGAAGCAGAAAAAGAACTTTGAACCAAAAAGAACGCATTAAACGACCAACAGGTGATCAGGCTGACAGACAAGAAAGAGAGAGAGAGAGAGAGAGGAGAGAGAGAGAACAAGAAGGCGAAGACAGAAGAACGTAGAACGTAGAACTCTGCGCCTTGTCTCTTTATATGTCGCTAAGCGCGCAATTACCACATTTACGAACTGGGCCAATTGACTGACTGAGAGAGCGAGAGACCCGTTGCAGAACCCATTATGTTTATTATGATCCGTAGTAGTAGTAGGAGACCGACCGGAGGTGATAGTATCTCCAGCTAACTGGCCGGAAATTGATTCTGTTCGTGTGGCAGGAAGAAACTGTTGTTCGCCCCGACCCAATAACGGCAACGACTCACGCAGATTTTTAACTGATTCATTCATATGGCATATATCATCGCTTCGTAGTATTTTTCTTCGATCTGGCAATGCGACGAGAGCTATGCGTATTGCCAAATGTGAAAGTGCTGGAAGTGATTCACACACACACACACACAAAGTCTGTTAACGGGCCATCAAGCGGCGCGACATGGCCAAGACAGGCCAACATTAACCAACAAAATCGCTTTACTCGACAAATCCTGAACATGCTCGCACACGACTGAACATGCCACGCCCCGCCTCGTCCCGTCCCCCGCCTGTCTTAACACACATAGAGAATTGTGGACAATTTTCATTTTCACTCGTAATTATATTTTCACTGCGCCCGAAAAGCTGAAAATAAAATAAAACAAAAAAAAAAACCGAAACATTTTCGTTTTGTGGAAGTGGATCAAAAGTGAAATAGAAATGAGGCGCGAAAAGGGTCCCCTTTAAAAAAAAAAGACTATAATACCAACTTACCAAAATTTATGTAAATTTATGAATTATGTACGTTTTTTATGAGTTTTTTTTTTTTCTTGACTCAAATTCACGTTGAATTCTTCTCGAGTTAGCCCAACACTTTCGCTCGTTAAGAGCTGCGTTGCCTTTGATGTGATCCGCCCCCACACACCCGGGTGGGTTCTTTCCTCTTCTGGGCTTCTCCGGGTACGATCTGATCTCTGCAAATTGGCAAGCAATCCGCATGGACATCATTATCATTTGGCTTCGGCTTTGGGTTTATCATTATTATACATAAGTCTCGACTGGCCCGAATCGCTATTGACAGATCTCTGGTCTCGCGTCTTGTCTCGTCTCTCTCTGTTCCTCATTCTTTTGGTCATCTGTGCCGCACGATTCGTCGGCACCAGCTCAAATGACAGAGAGTTGGCAATCAGATTGAGTTGGAGTTGGAGGCCCCGAGTGAAATAGAACATAACGCTAAACGCTGCAACTAAATTGCATTCAAATGATGCAAAATCGCATCTAATGGACTCGCTCTTTTGTTGCGCCTAAAGAAGAAGAAGAAGAAGAGAGGAGAAGAGAAGAGTAGAGAAGAAGGTAGAGAAGAAACCGAAGAAGACGCAACCGACAACAGAGAGAAAAGCGACCTCAAAGTCGATGTCTCGGGAGTTCGTTGCGGTAAAGCGAATGCACCTTGATGCGGGGTATTTCCAGCAAGAAAAAAAAAAACAACACACCTAGCTAGAAGAAAAGAAACGAGCGAAGATGAGAAGAAGAAGCAGAAAATGAAATGCATTCGCTCATCTGCGTGTCTTGCATTTTGATCGTGGCACTAATTGCACGCTTCTCTCTCTCTCTCTCTCAATCTCCTGGTACACCCCGTACAATGTATATAGCATGCGTCTCTATTAAGAATTCTTCAGTAATTTCTAATTAGAATTTCTAATTTCTAAAAAGAACTTCAATAGTTCAATAGAAGTTAAGATATGCAGCGCCATACGCAAATATAATATATGAAAAATTAAAATATATGCGTATATTGGTATTTAAATTACAGAAAGTTTTCTATTAAGAATTGTTCAGTAATTTCTAACTAGAATTTCAAATTTCTCAAAGAACTTCAAATAATAATAATATGCGTATTTCTTACTATTTAGCATACAGAAAGTTCTTGAGAATTATAATAATATTTTGCAGCAAATTAAATGCTGCATAGATTTCCCCCACAATAAACCCATTTTTAATAAACTCTTAAGCGTTCTCAAGCTGTGATTAATCCCAGATTCACAACCTGCTACTTTATCATATTATTCTATGCGTCTCTATTAAGAATTCTTCAATTTCTCAAAGAACTTTAATAGTTCAATAGACGCATATAGAATATCTGAAAAATTAAAATAATATGCGTATTTCTTACAATTTAAAATACAGAAAGTTCTTGAGAATTATAATAATATTGCAGCTGATAAGTACTGCATAGCTTTCCCCCACAAATGTTCCCATTCTTGTGGTGATAATAAACTCGAGCTCGAGCTGTGATTAATCCCAGCCTCGCGACCTGCTACTTTATCATATCATTTTCTATCCGACTTCGACTGACAACAGTGAGTGCCGTTTAGCACTCGCACTGTGCCAATACTGTTAGCGCGCACTGTGTAACGGTTTGGCTTGTAACCCGCCGTGGTGGCAAGAGGAGGAGAAAAGACGACAACAACTTACACTCGGGTGACTCCACACAAATTTGTGGCTGAGATTCCAGCGAAGTACAGCCAAGTTAACCGAAAACTGTTGCACACACTCTCACACACACACACACACACACACACACACCTGCCTTCTCGCTCACACCTGCTGAGTTTGGGGGCTGGGAATGCGCGGAGCTGCGAGATTTGTTTGCTTTTAATTGCATATTAAGTTTAGTCGGTAACGGTTTGTGCTTTTAATGACTACCCCTGCTCCGCCCACAGTTCAGAAGGGGGAGAGACAGAGATAGATAGACAGCTAGTGAGGTTAGGTAGTACTCTAGTACTCGTAATTCCCATTGACGTCTTCGTCTCTAGTCACTGTCATCCGAAATGAAATGCACTTTTCCAGCTGCACTTGGGCAACGTTTAACGCCAGAGCGAGACACGAGATAGGTGAGTGAGTGAGAGCGTGATAGAGCGCATCGTACGGGGTATTCCCCGGTTCCGTAGTACCCACCGTAATGTGCGCTGGGGCTGGCTGTTCTGCTCCAGTAAGGCTGGCTTGCTCAAGAGCCGTTAGAATGATTATGAAACTGCAGCGGATTGCATATTCATCCCATATAGAGATACTCCCCCCACATACCTGACATTATACAATTATTTCCATTCATGAGTGCCTTCGTATTGGGGGATTGCATAAATTTGCAGCTTGTCCAAATATTTTTCGATCGGGCCAATAAATCAGGTAAAACAGTTATGACAGCATCTAAAAAGAAAATAAACAAAACAATCCGAAAATAACGTAGGTAAATACAAGAAGAAGAAATACAGGTGAAAGACTTTCAAAATTCCAAAAATTTCTTTCGACTCGTTTGAAATTCGAATCGAGTCGAGTTTGACCGTTGCATTGTTTGGGATGATTTAATTTGTGCTCTCTTCTAGCGCGCAAAGATGCGCTCCAACTTTCCATTTCTTTGCCAGTTGATGACACTCTTTGCCCTCTCTTCCCCGCATTCCCCTTTTGTTTCCCCTACGTTTTTATTGTCATTTTGATAGGCGATTTCCAAGTGATTTCCAAATTTTGTCGTTCACGCATTTCACTTTCTTTCGGCTGTGTGCGAGGCCATTCATATTGAAAGTGGATGGAGATATAATCTTAACTCGGAAATAACGTGATATGTCAAAGAGGGAATACTGCCAGAACAGTTGGTAAGAGACAAGAAAGACCTACATATACGCGGCGAAAAGAGATTGTGTCGCCTGGTCACACTTTGGGAATAGTTTTTTTGTAGCTTGTGAACAGTTTGGGAATAGTTCAGGTCATAAATTAAGTTTGATGTTGATCAGCCCTTTTTATAGCCTTCGATTGGGCGAATAGCAGACGGAGACTTGGTAGACCCCATTAAAAGTTCGCGATTTAAAGTTTTCAAGAAAAAAAAAAATTTCACAGGGGGGACCCTTACATAAATTTCGAAAATATCTTTTGAAGAGTCTATTTTGTGATTATGAATATGTAGAATCACTAGCGATATCAAAACGTAAACAAAATGTCATTCCTCGTGAAAATCGCATGATTTTTAACAAAGTTATGGATGTTGAAAAAATAGGATGCCAGTCCTACCGAGGGTGCTACATGTCTGATTTTTGGTCGACTTTGGCATGATTTTTGGCCCAAAATTAAGTGTCTTCCAAAATCGATTTAAACACTTGTTTATAACTAATATTGACCTCCGCTATCGATTAAAACTAAAAGTTCGCGATTTTAAATTTTCAAGAAAAAAAATTTCTGAAAATTTCACAGGGGGGACCATTGTAAAATTTCCAAAATATCGAAAAATTTCAAAAGGTCTTTTATGATATTATTTAAATGTACAATCACTCAGGTTGTAAAACCATAAACAAAATGTCATTCCGCATGAAAATCGATTGATTTTTGAGAAAGTTATGGATGTTGAAAAACGAGGATGTAGGTCCTATAGAGTGTGCTGCATGTCTGATTTTTAGTCCAGTCTGACTTGATTTTTGGCCCAAAATTAAGTATCTTCCAAAATCGATTTAAACACTTTTTTAGTACTAATTTAGACCTCCGCTATCGATTAAAACTAAAAGTTCGTGATTTAAAATTTTCAAGAAAAAAAAGTTCTGAAAATTTCACAGGGGAGACCATTGTAAAATTTCCAAAATATCGAAAAATTTCAAAAGGTCTTTTATGATATTATTTAAATGTTGTAAAACCATAAACAAAATGTCATTCCGTATGAAAATCGATTGATTTTTGAGAAAGATATGGATGATGAAAAACGAGGATGTAGGTCCTATAGAGCATGCTGCATGTCTGATTTTAAGTCCACTCTGACTTGATTTTTGGCCCAAAATTAAGTATCTTCCAAAATCGATTTAAACACTTGTTTATAACTAATATTGACCTCCGCTATCGATTAAAACTAAAAGTTTTTAATTTTAAATTTTTAAGAAAAAAAATTTCTGAAAATTTCACAGGGGGGACCCTTACATCAATTTCCAAAATATCGAAAATTTTCAAAAAGTCTATTTTGTTATTATGAAAATGTAGAATAACTAGGTATGCCAAAACATAAACAAAATGTCATTCCTTGTGAAAATCGCACGATATTTTTATGTTTTGGCAACACTTGCGCGCAATTGGCAACAGGTGAATAAATCGAAATCGATTAAAAACAATCGAGTTGGGCCACACTGTTCGCTTCGCTTCCGTTAGAAATTCAACTTGACCAAATTCTCATCAATCATTCTTCTTGGCTTCTGTCTGTTCTTTTTTTTTTGGGGTCTCTTCTCGGTTGTAGTTGTTGTTGTTGTTGTTGTTGCTTTTTTTGAGTAACAGTTTCACCAGTTGCGGCTAGGAGAAAATCGGCTAATGCGAGAAATTTAATCAACTTATGCGTGGAGACGAGACGAGAAGCGACGACGCGTCGACGCGACGTCTTAATGCCGCCAAAATGTGAGTGCGAGTGTGAATGCGAGTGTGAAATGCGAGTGTGGCAGTGTGAGTGATCGAGTGTGAGTCGTGTTGAGTCTTTTTAGTCATTTTATTCACGCGTCTTAAGCGTACAGACATCATTCAATTTGTTCTTTGCCCATAAGCGTGTAGACACACACTCACACACACTCATACTCAGTCATACTCATACACTCACATACTCACACAGCCGTAAACACTCAAAGAAATGGTCAGGTTTCCAGTTTTGGGGTCTGGGCCTGCACCTCAAGTGCTGCCGCCGGCAGTACCCCCCCAAGCCCCCTCCCCTCCCCCTCCGAGAGCTGCCTTACCCTCCTCCTCGCGCATGCGCAACTGGGTCAACGTCAACCCATGGCAATGGCAATGGCTCGCCCGGAGTTTTTGTTTTTCTGGCTAACTGTCAGTCTGACTACACACATGATGAGTGTGTATGTGTGAGTGTGTGTGCCGTATGAGTGTACTCATAGCATTCAGACTGTGCTCGTAACACTAATTGTACCCTACACTCGCTGCAACTCGCATTTAAATCTTTTTCTGCCTCGCTTCTTTTTTGCGATTATTATGCAAATTTAGTTTGAGCTTACATGGAAAAGGTTCCGTTTAAGCATGTCCAAGTTGGGAGAAGATTCTGACAAGGCACAAGGAAAGATCTACTTGAGAACTGTGCTAAATTTAAGAATAATTATGTGAGAACTGAGACTGACTTCAAGATAGTTCGAAGAAACGAAGATCTTTTACTTATTCTATCAAATCTTAAGTTGTTACTTAAGTTTTGCTGAGAAAACTTCTTCAGGGAGACTATCTAAGATTCAACTAAGTATATACATATGCATATTTTGTAGAGCGTTTTCTATCAAAGCTCTTTCTATCCATAATACACCATTAAATCTCAAGTTATTGAATGGTTTAACCTCTGCGAGCGCTACCTACGATTTCGTAGAGCATTCTCTAATATTTATGAGTTTCTTCAGCTACAGTTGCGACTCTTAATTAAGCTCGCCTTTCCATATCGTTTTGTATAATACACATACGCATATACTATACAATATCTTGTATCTCGGGGCTATCCAATTAGTTTCACCTGAAGATTTTGGCTCGCGGCATCGTAGTCGTCGTCATCGCATTCCGAGGCAGAAGAACTTTTACTTTTGACAGTTCGAGAGTTGAGCTCGAGCTCATAAAAAGTATCATCCCAACTATCCATGGCATAGACTATTTTTACACACAGGTTTCTTCTTCTTGGAGCTCTTTGATTACACCGAGTGTGGCATTATAAATACCTCGCATCTCTCGTATATACACGTATATGATGATGTGCTTGGCACGACGAGCAATAACCCTGCCCAACCAGCCAAGGCATCCCAAGCACGACCCCAGACCGAACCACAGTCAGATCCCCAGTTAGACCCCCAGTCAGACCAGCGAACCATCTCTTCGGTTTCGCTGGAGAACTGGTTTCTTTGCCTGATTTCTGATCTTCTGCTCGTACTTGGAGTGAACTCACTCCATGATGATCTTGATGTTGTTGTTGTTGTTGTTGTTGCTGTTTGTCTTTCCCAAGCTCAAGTGGAGTTGGGGGCTCTATACACATACAGAGACAATTGTTTCGAATTTGTAGCTGAAGATAGACGAAGCGTATCCAAGTGTCGGAGATTCTCTAATTAGACTACGCACTGGACGAGTTTTGTTTATATATTATACTTTTTTTGGGGAAAGCTTTCGCTTTTTATGAGCACTTGAGACTGTTCCCTAAATATATCATAGAATGCTGTCAGTTTAAGGTTAAGAGCGAACAAGAGGTACCCCAAGAGGTTCCTCCTATATACTCCTAGTCTATTCAAATCAAACCGGTTGACAAGTTGAGTGCATAACAATTTTCCACTCGTTGCTGCTTCTCCATTTCCTTCTCCTTTTCCGTCTTCTCTTTCTCTTCGCCTTCGGCGAAAAGTGAGAATTTTCGCTAAACAGGATTAGCTGGTTTTTCGGCGACCGGAAGCGTTTAAAGAGCTTAGGAAAACTCTGCGAACTGATGAAGCAATCTCAGCTAAAGAATTCGAGTACAAAGAGCGACCCCAAGTGGTTAATGAAAGTGAAGCTAATAAATGTAGTAGAACCCGTCTAATTGTAATTCTCAACTCTATTTGCAGCATAACTGTACCGCAAAGAACCCCACACTAGGAGCACACAATGGATACCGTCTACGGCACCAAGAAATATTTCCAGAGTTTGTCGGGTGTCAGCGATATATATCGGACGCAAACATGTCGACAAATGGTAAGTAAATTTAACCAAGGTAACTTCCTCAGCGGATCCCAGACAATATATCATTCGGAAAGAATGGTTAACTGTTATACAACTCTTGAGAACGAATAATACTAGAAGCTAATTTACATGACAACTGAAAATGTAGGTTAAAAGTGGAGACAGTAGAAGATCTTTTGATAGAACCGAAAGACATTACATAAGCCCACTCAGATGAAAGAAGAATAGAAAAAAAAGGCCTAAAAATAAATCAGATGAGACGGCATATTGTAAACGACTTATGGAAGGTAGTAGGTGCCTCAGAAGAGATAACTAGCTGAATTTACTTACTTTTCTATAACTGCACTCTGAAACTTATTGGAAATCGATTTCTTTATAGAAAAATTCAATAAAGTTAAAATTAATCGGTTTTGAAAAAAAAATCGGAGTAGGAAGAACTGAAAGTCCAAGTAGCGTTATAGCTAGAGGTAACAAGTAAACGAGCCTACTCAATTTTAATAAATACCATACTTTGTACGCTCTTTGCCACGCCTCTTTCTTTCTGTTCTTTCTGCATTAATTTGCACAAACTTAATACGCCCTTTTTCTGTTTGTAAAAAGAGAAAAAAAAAGAATCCCTTGTAACATCTTTTTCTTCTTCTTTAACTTTTGCTGATTCAATTATGAAATTCTTTTAGTATTCCTTGAATTTTTCTCACAGTGCACTTGCGCATATTCTGTTTGCATAGATAGTTTCAATTTAGAGTCTGAATATTTACTTAGGCTTCTCGGCTGCGTCTTCCACAGAGGCTGCAAGATTTCACTGAAGAAAGATGGAAGTAGATGGATGTTTGCATTCCTCGGGCACACGACAGACCCCAAGTTAGTTATTAAGTCAAACAACAACAACAACACGCCAAAGGTGAATGACTTTCTCTCTGCGTGCCAGGCAGGCAGGCAGAAGACAGAGCAATTCTGCGAAGAGCGAAGAGAAGAAGAGCGTTACGAAGTGGGAGAGAGAGCAAGAACTAACAAGAATTTCGACAAGGGAAACAGCTGCTCGTAGTGCTGCCAGTGTTGACAACAGGTTGTGGTAGATAAAGAGAGAAGAACAAAGAGTATGAAAGAAATTAGAGGGGGACTACGCACTCTTCGGCCCTAGAGCTAATGACGGTAAAAGGGCCATCAGAAAACAATCAGAGACCTCCCAAAATGTGTCTAATTATGCCTAAAGGCAAAGGGAATCTCAGTTCCCCCCTAACTAAGTTCCCAGTTCAAATCTCCGACACTTGTTTCATTCTTCATCCTCCCCAGCTTACAATCGCCTTCCTCAGTTTTTCTCGAGGTTGCTGACTAATTTAATGTGGACTCCACTCGGAAGTGTTGATTCCGCTGATGGAGCATTAATTAGCGAATCATGACAAGATACTTCATTGCGCTATAGTTGCGATAATGCTAATTGATTCTGACATAACATGACCAACCATCCCATCCAAGCATCCACTCTCACGCTCTTTGCATCTCATTTAAGACAAGAGAGAGGAGAGAGAGAGGGGAGGACTGACTAGAAAGTGTCTAGCGGATCTTTTGGGTATTTTGGGAAAGTTTCGCCAAGCTTCGATTGACTCGCAAGATAATTATCCAATTAGCTGTGTTTTTAATCGTTTGAGGGAACGACCTGACATGCTTTGAAAACCCACAAAATAATCCCAAATATCTCTCTCTTGCAGAACACCTCCGAATACAATTACCAGAACACGCTGGGACGACGCTCCCAACTGGGCGCGTATTATCACATGAACAAGCAACCATCCTATACAAACGATCATAGTATCAACAGTCAGTATGGTTATAATACTTGGGGCATCTGGCGTGATGGACGCAACATTGCTCCCTCGACATTCTCGACCAAGACCCATACGCATTATCCAAAGAATCGATCGTTCTCAATTATTCTCACCACGGCCGCGTTTATTGTGCTGCTGGCCGTGATCTCCATAGCGGGATTGGCTTTTTACTTTAGTTCCATCAAGGCTACGCTGGAGGATCGTATGTATTGGGGGAAGCAGTTCGATTTCAGATCATATTCAGCTTGATTTCTCCTCTAGCTGTGCTCGGTTTCGAGGGTTCCTTCCGCATTGCCAAGGGTGATCTCTATTCCACCGGACTGAAGTACAATCACACAACGACCTACAAGCAAAAGATCGAATTCTATCGAAGATTCGTGGAGCGTGCTCTGACAGACAATGGCCTGCAACCGCTGCGCACCGATGTCTGGGGCTTTGGCGAGGGACCCCTGATAAAGGTCTCGTTCCGCGTGTTCCTCGATGTGCGCAAGCTGCCACAGTAAGTAGATCTGCCGTAACCGTTTAAGCATCAACTAATCCCTTGTCCATGCTTCCAGAAACATACTCAGCGTGGAGGAGTATATCAAGGAATCCCTCTTTCTGGAGACATCGGCCAACAAGTCGCTCTATCGTTCGATACGCTTGGATACTGAATCTGTGGAGATTAAACGCATTCTGGACGAGCAGCTGGTACGCTCGGCAGCTATACTCAAGGAGGCAGTGAGTCCCATGAAGGCATCGATCTTAGGTAGCGAACTAACCTCACTTTCTTCCGCGCAGCAAACTGTTCCCACCAGTCAGACGCAGCTGGAGAAACGCTTGATGAAGAAGGGCGCATCTCCGGTGGCCACAGCCGGAGTGCCGCTTGCTCCGCTGCAGACCAAGACAAGTGCGCAGAGTACACCGAAACCACGAAGCCCTGCAGGACGTCCGCACTCCGCCGACGAGGAACCCGACATCGATGTGGAGAATGCACCAGTCATACAGGGATCCTTCGAGGGTTCCTTTGAGATAACCAAAACGGATGCGGATATTGCACGCAAGAAGGCAGCACCGACGCGCAGCTACCACAGCAGCAGCAGCACTGCCGCCCGCCCAAGGCCATCTCTGTGACACCCTACTCGCTGCGTGTCAAGCCCAAGAAACCTGGCATCGAGAAGCTGACGACAGTGACGCCACAGATTCCCACAACCAGCACGTCGACGACGACGACGACCAGAGTTCCGACCACAACAAGGCGTCCCAAGTTGACCACGAAACCCTCCACAACAGCAACGACGCGAAGAACAACTCCAACAACAACAACAACTACAACAACAACCACAACTCCCAAGCCCAGCACCACCACCACAACAACAACAACAACGACAACTTCCACAACCACAACAACACCTGCGCCCACTACCACGCCCACTGCCCCGCCCACTGCCCCGCCCACTGCCCCGCCCACAACAAGCACCACGACCACGCCCTTCACTTTCCCCTCCCTAAGCTCACCCACCGTTGTGGTACCCAAGCTGGATGCGAATCTCTTCACTACCTTCCCCATACTGGACACCCAACCCTGGCGTCCAATTCATCGTGAGGTACCCGAACTATTGCCCGGTCCACCGCCTGCATTCCCAACGAAAACCCTGCCCGGCATGGGTGGCCCAACCACTCCGACCGTCAATCACATTCCCCAACGTCGCATCGATGAGCTGGAGTTGCCTTTTATAGGTGACAATCCCACGCCGCCATCCGCTGTTACCCTGGATCCATATGCATCCTTGCCAGGCTTCATGGGCGGACAGCCCGTCAAGCGCAAGCCAGACATTATGCTAGAGACGCCCATGCAGCAGGAGCAGGACATGCTATTCTATCACAACTTCGGCAGTCCCGTCTTTCTGCCCGGCACGGAGAACATTGAACGCTTGGGCGGAGCTCTTGTCGAGCCGCATCCACTGCCAGTGCCGCTGATCGATGATGTGATCGTGCCACCATTTAGGCCCATCAATCCCACGCTGGGCGGCATGGATAAGCTGCAGTTCAACATCGATGGCAGCAACGAGCGATTCGAGCATCTCGGTGGAGGTGTTATTGCCAAGAAGCAGGAGAATGTAAGTCAAGTGGAGGGCAAATTGGATGTGCCGAGCACCACGGCGAAGATTGCCTCCAGCACAACCACGACAACAGTTGCAACTACTACTACAACAGACCCAGCTAAGGAGGACAAGCTGGCGTCTACTGAGAAACCCGCTGTGCTTGCCCAGCAACCGACTGAGAACTCTGCGCTGGCAGATACCATTGGTGAGTTCTTTATGGAGCTACTTAATCTGCCCAAGGAGGGTAACGCATCGTCCACGCCGGAACCAGAGCCCATCGAGTCACGCATTGATCCAGAGGAAGCTGAACTCGAGCTGGAGTCACTGGCAACCACGGGCAAGCCCAAGCCGAACTTTATGAATCTCAAGGAGCTTATACTGCAACGTAACTCCCCCACGCCGGCGCCAACAGTGGCGTCTTCAACCACAACAACACAACGACAACAACAACAACTGCGAGAACATCAACAGCTTCGACACGAACAACTTCAACTGCTCCTCCTGCAACGACAACGAAAAAAAACCGCGTGCGACCGAGCAGCGAACGTCCCACCATGCTGGATGACTCGAACCTCTTCCCCTCGCACTCCAAGTGGGAGTTCGTCAATAGTTCGGCGCCACTGAACTCTGGCTACGGCGTCAACATGAGGAAGGTATTCAACAAGACACTGCAGGCTTGGGTCTCCGAGGATGTGGAGAAGACAGAGAACATTACACTGCACGACATCAAGACGAGGATCAATAATGCCAGCAATATACAGGATATATCACTGATCTTCGACACGCTCGCCTCCAAGCTGGGCATCACACCGAGTGTGTCCACCAAGTTCCCGCCCTTCTCACACAACAAACTGAAGCATAGCCAGCAGCGCAACGAAACCAAGGTGAAGCTGATCTCAACCTCGACCACAACAGAGTTGCCCGTGCTGGAATCAAGTGTCAAGAACTTCATAGAGTTGCCACTGCAACAGCGCGAACCGTTTATTAAACCAATGTCGAGTTTCATGGACGATGGTTCCGCGGAGGTTCTTGGTGCTGCAATTCCTGTGGTTGGAGAGGCCGAGGTGGAGGTCATTGATCCGCTAAAGTATGAGGAACTGTTGAAGACATCCCAATTCGCCGACTCCACGCCCACAACCGAAGCAAGTCCTCATCACTTGGTCACGCTCCTACCCGTTCGCTCGAACTCTGGCATTCGCATCTATAAACCATCATCGGAAGATTTCGAATACGAATCACAGCGCAGCCAAAGTCAAAGCTCAAGTGAGATCATCCCCGTCGCCCCCGTCTCCAGTAAACCAAAAGTCAAGTCAAGCAGCAGCGGCATTAGGCGCAAGAGCAACGTCAATCAGAGCCGACGATTTGGACAACCTCCCGCGGAGGCGGTTGTCAAAGGTGGCATCAAGGTCACGGTCAAGAAGTGAACCCTTACACCCTCTCATCTGCTCATTTCCCTAATCACCCTGAGATTAAGTAACGATGCGACCATTCTGTTCTTGAATGTGAATCTAGATAAGAACTTTTCTTAAGTAGAAAATTTAAGTCGTAGAAATTGGCGCATACAAAATCTTGTTCGAAAATTGTTCCCTGCACGGTAATACGAACAATTTTGGAATGACAATTTATGTAGCGTACTTGGCAATAGATTTCCCAATTGCCAAATTGTAGACAAGTAACAACGATTTTTTTATTTAATGTATACGAATGTTTTCAACTTTTCAATTGCAACTCAACGAAAATATTTCCCTTTAGCTTTAGCGTATGCGTATTTAAATAAGTTCACAGTGCAGTAATATATTAATACTTATGAGTAGCGTGATAAGTTAAATGTTAGTCAGTAAATATTTAAAATAATTAATAACTTAATAAACTTGATTTTTAAATAAATTTCTTGTGAACTCACCATGTCGATATTTTAAAATTTCACCGTTGTGCTTTGCCGATAATTTTTTTTATAGATATGTGCGCATGCGCAGAACTGCTGTGAATACTTATCGATACTACTCATTTGAACGTTACACTATCGCTTAAGCGATGTTTGTGCCATCCCTAAATGCTTGCTATTCGTTTATATATGCATCCCTAGCAGACATTCGCGGTTTTGGTTGTGAAACGGAACATAGTTCAACAAAACATTGGCTCAAATAAATAAACAAACAATATTTAATAGAAAATAATAGACCCTTTATAATATGGGCTGCGCGGAGAGCAAAGACGGCGATGGCGAAGCTCAAAGTAATAGAAATAGGCCGAAGTACCGCTCCTGCACAGACGTCTTTTGGCTGACAATTTATGTCTTGTTTTGGCTATTTCTGGTCAGTGCTAAGAAATTTATTTATAAATATACAAAGTGTTTAAATATAAATTATATATTTGTCTAACGCCCACATGACTGCATACAAATATATACCATACAGATTTATACAGATATTTAATTTAAGAAAGTGAAAGCTGTGAAGATTACTCAGACTACTCTCTATGTGTCTGTGCAAGTGTTTTGCTGTGCTTTGTTAGGTAAGGTGCAGAGAGGGGAGCGGTCACTACAGACTACATAGATTTACTGTGCGCCATGTGTCGTCATCGCTATCATATGAGTGGGATTATTGCTAATTCCGCTAATGAAAACTCTGAACAAAATAATTAATTCAGGTTTCGTTTCAACTCAACGCGAACAATCCCTAACGGAATGGAATGTTCGAAATAGAGCATGAATGCCAATTAAGAGTCCTTGGCCAAAATATAGGTGGACACGCAATTCCCATGTCATGAAACCATTTTCCATTTTCTATGCTTATTAACCATGATAATTCCTCTTCCCACAACCGTGGGCGTTGGCTCTTAAACAGTAGCACATACAAACATGCATAGTATAGACATGACTCTACCAATTAGATCATTTATTATGCCATATTTAACACTGATTTTCTTTGCAGATTGTCATTGCGATATTCTCGTTTGTTTTCGGCAATCCATTGCGATTGATCAATGGCTATGATTCCTTTGGAAACACCTGTGGTGTCAAAAATAATGAGCACTTCCACAACTTTCCTCTATCCGGCATGAATACCCTGGACAAGACTGAATTGTTCTATTTTGACGTGAAGGAACTTAAGCAGTCGTTAAAGATCTGTGTAAAAACTTGTCCTAAGAGAACCTTAAATGAACCAAGGGAGCTGCTGCAATATCTCACTGAAACCGGGACGCAACTCTGCAAATATGACTATAATATGGCGCAACTCGATAAGCTGAGCAAATCTGATAAGACATTTAACACCCTGGGCCCTTGTCCCAATTTACCAGTCTATGAGAGGTAACATTAAATGAATTATAATGAAAATATCTGTATAATTAATTTTTACGTTCTCCCCGTAGTACTCCTGTGTTACATCGTTGTGTGCCCAAACATTCTTCGGAGAAGATCTATGAAGCGCTTAATAACTGGGATGTAGCGCAACAGTTTCTTGGCGACATCTACTCCACCTGGCATATAATTGCCGCCGTCTGCGGCGTTTCCTTACGTACGATCTGAGTGTAGAGCACACTGCTTACAATTTACTAATGTCTTTCTTTCCTTCTGCAGTTATATCCATTGTCCTGGTCACCATGATGCATTGGCTGTCTCGTTTGGTTTCCTGGCTCATTTGCGTGTTGGTAATCGTGGCCAGCGTTGGCCTTGCCGGTGCGCTTTGGTATGCCTACTACAGCATACGCAAAAATAAGTCGTTGAATACCTATTCTCAGTTGGAAGAATTCCTGCGCAACCAGGACGCTGTATTTGCTCTCGCTGTTATAGCTACAATAACCATGGTTGGTATAAATCACAACTTGTGTGCATAACGTTATTAACTCCCTTTTCCTTGCAGATCATTCTTTTGGTTGTCATTTATTTCCTTAAAAACAAACTATCTGGTTTGTCGGCTCTGTTTGAAGAGGCCGGCGTCTGCATGATGAATCTCCCTGGACTTTTAATAGCTCCCCTGCTGGCATTTATTGTACTGATTGCATTTTTGGCATTTTGGGTAGTCGTGGTCATCTGCCTCGTTACGGCTACGAAGCCAGACGAGAGTCCCCTGGCGCCGTTTCATGGTAATGCAGGACATCAGCCACTTCCCGTCAATGCGCTACTCTTGCTAAATCAAACAACTTTGGGAAGCGATCAGCGAAGTAAGTATATTCATAGAGTTTCAGGTAGATGATTGTAGATGTGTCTAATAATACCCCCATGAGGGAGTTTTGAGAGCAAAACATGTAATCAAGACAAAGGCTCAACGTTATAATATTCACCAAAATATTAGTCATAGCAAAAAGGCGTAAGACACACATAAATTATATATTATACTAATTGTGTTTCCAAATTTTCGTCGATAAAATCTGCAATGTCTCGACTACGTAAGTGTTATTTCATCATCCGTCAAGCCAGTATCTTTGATGCATGCACATTGAAACTTTGTATTTTTCATCGATCTGTTGTATATACACATTGTGTATGTATATATTTAGTATGTAATTTCTCGAACTCATTTATATTTGTATATATAGCTTTGCTATTTATTACTATTATTTTTTATACGTAGATTATCCTGTTGATTCAATATACTAATAATATCTTGATTATTCCCTAGCTATTCCTCGCATAGAGTACGCCGATGCCGGTGCTTTACGCAGCATGTTTTGGGTATATGTGGTGGGTCTCATTTGGACCGTGGAGTTCATTTTTGCCTGTCAGCAGTTTGCATTGGCTGCAGCTGTTGCCTTCTGGTACTTTGGCAAACCTACGACGACACCGACATGGTATGCAATTGGAAAATTGATTAAATACCATTTGGGAACCGTAGCAAAGGGTTCTTTTGTGATCACAATCTTTAAAATACCCCGTCTGATATTAACCTATTTATATGCCAAGTAAGTTATAGTCAAAACCCCTATATTACTCTCCTATATTTGTGCTCTATTTTTAATGTCTTTGTAGATTGAAGAAAGGAGAAGATAAGGGATCTGAATGCGCTGCTTGCTGCTTGAAGTGTTGCATTTGTGGTTTCTGGATGCTGGAGAAGTTCATTCGTTTCTTAAACCACAATGCCTACACTGTGGTGGCCATTGAGTCAATCAACTTCTGCCCAGCAGCTGGAATTGTGAGCACACCAAATTATAATAATTATAGATGTAAATTAAAATAATTTATGACTGATTTCAGGCCTGGAATGCAATGGCAACCAATGCACTACAAGTGGCAACTATTAACAGCATCGGGGACTTTATACTTTTCCTGGGCAAGGTTGTGGTAGCCGCACTGTGTGGTCTCATAGGCATTTTTATGCTTAAGGATAAACCAGGACTAAACTTTTATATGGCGCCTGTCATATTGATCATCATATTCTCGTTCTTCATTGCCCATATCGTGCTGTCGCTTTTTGAGGTAGATCAACTAAAATGGTTATGGATATTCTTATTATATTAATAAGTATAATTCTTGAACCTTTTTCTAGATGGTGGTCGATACGCTCTTCCTGTGTGTTTGTGAAGATAAAACTATAAATGGTCGCTCCGGACGCTGGGCACAAAGCAATCTGGCCAAATTGGTTGGTGAAGAACCCCTACAGCCAGGTGAAGAGCCACCAATTAATGTTGTCGAGATGATGCCCATCAACAAACAGCCGTTTAGCATAACGCGACTGCCGCCAAGCGACGCCGAGGTCTCTCCTATGGCGGAGTAAATTCCAGTAAACAAAGACGCTCTTTTAAACATTCTATTCCCAGAAATAGAAAAGCAAACTAACGAACGCACATCTTTCTAAGAAAGAATGTAGAAACTAAAGGAACCAGCGTGTACCCTCCGTGAACAAACATAACGTACAAAACGTAACAAGAAAAATAATTATGATATTATAAATAGTATTTAAAGTTTTTTGGTTGTCAATGAAACTGAGGCAAATGCACAGATCGTAATTGTATTTATTAAATGTATTCATCTTTTATATATGTATTTATATATCGTATTTATTCGTAAAACATAACGCGAAATAAAATATTTACTTCACTTTTTTCACACGTTTCACCTTTGCCTTTCTCTGTTCAATCACCTGCTGCACGGCCTTCATCTGTTTCTCCTTAATCTTGTTGGTTAGTCCCGTTTTAGGTGTTTTCTTCTGTAGGGCCGCCTTTTTGGCTTTAAGTGCCAACAATTTTGCCGTCTCTATCGGATCCTCATCATCGAAGAGCTCCTCATTCTCGATACCCTCATAGGCCTTTTGTGGAAGTGTTGCCTCATGCTGCACCTTCTGTTCAACGCGATTAACATATTTATCCTTGGCCGCCTTCTTGAGTATTTGTCGCTGCTTAGAAGGACTAACGTAATCGGGGTTTTCCCAGATGCTTTTGCCCGTGAATGAGCCATCAAATATTTTAACTGGATTCATTACATAGCGTGGTCCTACCTCAGAGAGTCCACCATCTTCGGACAGAATCTGGAAATTTCTGAACCAGATGCGGTTATCCAGGTATGTGAATGTGTACACATGATCGATGAACGGCTGGCTTTTGGGATGGTGGTTGGGCACTGAAAATGTTTGCACAAACAGCTCTTTCAGCAACTTCAAATGCGGCAGCTCTTCAAACTTGGCATCGAACGAGAGTAGTGGTCGTGATCCTCGCAAGCAGTTTCCAGTCAGTTTAAGCTCTGCCATTGTGTGAATGTTTTCAATGAGGAATTTTGCAGACGGACCTGTGGCACCCGCTGTGTTTGCAATCCACATATACAAATCACGTTTGCGGCGCCCCTCGAACAGCATGGCTTTGTTGCAATGCTTCATTTCGGACATCTCGTTGATTACCGACAACGTCTTGGAACGTTCCATTTTAGACTCGGCCCGATGATGGGGCATTAATGTTTTGATGTCACGCATCAGATGTCTGTCACGGTGGCTAATACCACGTGCTGCAAACACTAAAACTCTTTGTTTATTTACCCATTTTTCCTGTTGCAATTAAGATAGAATGAAATGTGAGCGACGAATTCATGCCAGATTCTGTGTAAGCACTCACCTTGCGTGGGATAGTCTCATCTGATGGTCTTTGGGATGGAAGTGGTGGGTTCTCATCCAGAGGCACAATCTCTAGCTGTTGAACTTTCTTTTTCTTTTGGAATTTGCGACCCATTGTTAAATAAACTGTCTACAAAGTTTTTTAAATTTGACAGAGCCAAAACAACGTGGAGTTGAAATGAAATAGTGATGCGACCAAAAGCGATATTTCCATTAAAATATCGATTACCAAAATTAATCGAAACTAAAGTGCGATTGGTTTGTTTCATTGTGTTCATGTTTATTTATTTGTTTTACAAATACTTTAATTAATATAACTATTTTCTTAATCTAAATCCTCATTATCACATACTGGTTCGGGGCACTGAGTGCATCGGCTTTCATTTATACCATAATTTATGCAGTATGCACCAACGCATTCGCAGCAGCCGTCGTGAAACCACCTGTAGCTGGTTGCACCTGTCTTCTGGCATGTCTGTCTGCATTTATTCCAGGATGTACACTGATCCAGATATAAAACCGTACAATTTCGAATGTTTGTGCTTTGTTCGCCGTCTTTCACACTTTCTGATGGAAAGGAAAACACATGCCATTCGTAGGCGTAACCATCATTTGGAGATGCTGTCAACGCCTCGAATAATGCAGTTAATCCTTCAAAGTTCTCTACATGAGACTTTTTGGACATTTTCGCCATAGTGCAATTTGTTATGTTGATGTGTGGCAATAATGCCATAATAAGTATTCCAATTACTTTAGCTGATGACATCTGGATTACTTCTTACAACTAACTGTTACAGATGCTGAAGCCCGCCTTTCATGCAAGCAATTCCCACGAATAGACTAAAGTACTAAATATACGGAAGAAGGTAGGCAGAGCATTAGGTCGTCTACTTTGCCGAAAAACTCATAATTGTAACAGTGTTGGAAAGCAACCCAAACGATAGAAAAAAGTGCGCTACAAGTCGATAACATTCGATTACTTTCTGTAGTAGTATACACAATATTTCTGATTTTTCTGCCATTTTGTATGTGGCGTCGGCTGAGAAAACAACGAAAAAAAGAATAGAAAAATAAAACAAGAATATTAGAAATAAAATAAAAAATGTCAGATTATCGGTCTCAATCTCGTGGCGGTGGACGTGGCGGTCAGGAATACTCAAATGACGACGATCCTCCGATGTCTCGACTCTTCATAATTTGCAACAAGGCACATACCGAAGAAGATTTTCGCGAAGCATTCTCCCCTTATGGTGAGATAGAAGATATATGGGTTGTTAAGGATAAACACACCCAAGAGAACAAGGGAATCGCCTACGTTAAGTTCTCAAAAACTTCTGATGCCGCAAGGGCACAAGAACAAATGAATGGAAAAACCATTGGCAAAACCGACAGAACCTTGAAGGTGCTGGTAGCCGCAAAGTGAGTGACCTGGCATAATTACTTGCTAACCTCAGCAAATTGATATTTTCGACTTTTATATGTTCCATTCTTCTGTACTTTTTTTGCAGTCGTAATCAAGGTTCAAACAAATCAGAAAACGAGCAGGAAAAATATGTCAGATTGTTCATTGTGATTCCAAAGACAGCCACAGAAGAGGATATTCGCGATGAATTTTCACAGTGGGGTGAAGTTGAGAATGTCACAATTGTTAAAGAAAAGAACAATGGAAGTCCCAAGGGCTTTGGCTACGTGCGCTTCACAAAGTAAGTATGACGTATTTCATGAATATGTATTGCAGTTCGTATGCGTCTAGAACTTGGGGACTTAACTACCTATTAAAATGAACAAAAAACTTTAAAGCTCTGAAATATATTAACATCAATTTATCTATTTCAGATTCTACTCCGCGGCTATAGCGTTTTGAGAATTGCTCCGCGAAGTACAAGGCTGTTTTTGCCGAACCAAAGGGTTCATCTCGAACACAACGTGATCAGTATGGCAGACTTGCTGAGGATAGCCCTGTGTATAGTTCCGGTCGTGGTGGATCAAATTATAATGGCGGCGGCGGTGGAGGTGGATCTAGTGGCAGTTACAACAACGACTGGAATACCTCAGTGAACAGTGATATGTCCGCCTTTTTGCGCATGCAAAATGTCCCAGTGCCACAGCCCACCTGCCTCGAGGTCACAGTTAGCAATTGTGTCAATCAAGATCAGATGTGGCGCCTATTTGATATTATTCCTGGACTGGACTACTGTCAAATAATGAGAGAACGTAAGTAGAGAAACTTACTGTAATCGAAAATAAAATTATATATTTACGTTGCTCATTATAATAGATGGCCCACGTACAAATGAGGCTGTTGTTGTCTACGATAATCCCGAAGCTGCCATTTATGCCAAGTAACTATATTCTTGTCAACAGTTGTGGCAATTAATATATACTGTATTTATTTTTCAGAGACAAGCTTCACGGGCTGGAATACCCGATGGGCGAGCGTATTATTGTTAAAGTAAACGGCATGAGTTCAGCTCGTATGGACACCTCATTCATAGACAGTAAGTTAATTTTCAAATCATTGTATAAAATGTCTTGCATAATCGTTTTTCGATTACTTTCAGAACGTACCAAGAAGGACGCAATATGCAACGTTCCCTTGCCGCCGACACAGCCATTGGCATCTCCAGATGAGCAAGTTGCACAGCGGCTCTTCATTGTTCTTGCAGCGGTAAGAGCTTTATAAATAAACTTTTTGTTAACTTTAAGCTGTACTCATAATATTCATACTTCTGCAGAATCTTCCCCACTCAATACTGAAAAATATATTCTCCTGCTGGAAGGGACTAATCGATGTTTATCTATTGCCAAACAAAAATTGCGGATACGTTAAGTATTCCGAACGAGAGAGTGCTCAGAAGGCCATAGGTGTCTTGAATGGAGCTGAAATATGCGGCACCAAAATAAAGGTATCAATCGTCTGGTTCTCTATACCATATTCCTCCTTAAAACAAAATCGATCTTATTCCGTTGTAGGTTATGGAGGCAGAGGAGCGAAGTGGTTCGGATGGAGATGATAGCGGCAGGAAACGCTTGAGACGCAACTAAGTGTAAGTAAATCGTTTTAACCATAACACCGTGTGTATCTATATGTAATAATGTAGCCATAATTGGAAAGCGTTAAACGCCGTAACTGAGGTAAGTTCTTAGAGTTAGTTTAAAAAGAACCAATTCAAAAAGTGATTTTCATACGATTATATATGACTTAACGCATTTATATTCAGACTGCTCTATTAGATACTACCGATCTGTACTTATACCTGCGCATACATCAATATGACGTTCCTGTCATGGACCACGAACATAATAAGAAAAACCAATTTTTATCTTTCTATTTCCACAGACCCACTGACAACATTTGTACTTAACTGAGAACATTATGTACGAGTTAGTTAACTTTCAAACAATTTCAAAAAACAGTTCAATTAAACAAGACAGAGAACAACCGCCCAAACACTACGGAAGCAACCAACAAGAACCAGAACCAACCACAAAGAGAAGACGGAAACAAGAAATACCAACAACAAGAACCACCCGTACTTATTGACTTGATCGAGTGCGCTGTAGTACCGAATAATACCGAAGTAACCTTTATATAGACCAGACCTAAACGGAGCCAACGAAACCGCAATGATTGCTAACCCAACCACTAACGGGACTATTGAATCTATAAAGAATTACCGTTACCCAAAAACAAACCATATACAATAACGAACTCTGTACTATTTACTAACGTATCCCGACAAAGATACCCCAATATAATATTATATATATATTCAAAAAGAAAGCAAACTTACGGATCATATATTTCTGCACTGAAAGTATCCACTCAAATATGACATAATTTAATTAAATACAAATATTATGTAAAGCACATTAATCAATAAATATATGATATAAATAAACAATTTTTATTTGAATTTTATTTTCATACGTAGATGATTTAAAAACTTGGGCGCCTAAGCAGTCTTGAAGTTATCCGTCACACACTCGATAGTATGATTTCGATATTTAGAACATTCGATAAATGTTTTTCGATATAAGTCGACAAATGCAGCCCTGGAAAATCCACAGCTGTTCAAAGCAGAAGCTTGACAACAAAATTTTAGATTTTGTTTGCAATTGTACAAATTGTAAAAATATTGCTTTAATTCATCTTGGTAAATTGTAAAAAACAATCAAAATGGATCCCGCGCTTCTTCGTGAACGCGAGGCGTTCAAAAAACGGGCTATGGCTACGCCAACGTATGTTATTTAGTTTCTAAATATTGGAGTGAGTTTTTAACACATGATTCCTCTATTCACAGCGTCGAGAAGAAAACCAGGACGGAGAAGGCACTACCGCCAGCAAGCAGAGATGACTCCCAGAAACGAATGCGGCCACCAACAGCACCCAAACTTGATGCCTCCACGTAAACAATAATGTATTCAATATAATAGATAAATACTAAATGCTTTTGTCCTACAGATACAAGACAATGTCGGGTAGCTCGCAGTACAGATTTGGTGTGTTGGCCAAAATCGTGAAATTCATGCGAACCCGGCATCAGGACGGCGATGATCACCCCTTAAGCATTGAGGAAATTTTAGATGAAACAAATCAACTGGACATTGGTCAATCAGTGAAAAATGTTAGTAATCCCAGTAGAGAATGGGCGAGGCGACCTTGATGGTCTTTTGCACCTATGAAGGTCTCCCTATCTTGACAAAAGCTGCTCTTCTTTAATAAGGGAGCAGGGACTTCAGATACTTTTCCTACATCAAGATTATAATCTCTTGAAATTCATTTACCTTTCAGTGGCTAGCTGGTGAAGCGCTGAGCAATAATCCAAAGATAGATGTTACACCAGACGGCCAAAAGTTCAGCTTTAAGCCGGTTTATAAGATAAAGGATGGTAAGAGTTTAATGCGTTTGCTGAAACAACATGATCTAAAAGGACTTGGTGGCATATTGCTGGAAGATGTGCAAGAATCTCTGCCGCACTGTGAGAAAGTGTTGAAAAATCGAGCTGCCGAGATTTTATTCATAGTTCGTCCCATCGATAAGAAAAAGATATTGTTCTACAACGATCGAACGGCTAATTTTGCGGTGAGCATCACACAATGATCATTATGTTTTAACTCTTAACTTGATCTATGTATATTTCTCAAAGGTCGACGACGAATTCCAGAAACTTTGGCGATCGGCGACAGTGGACGCAATGGACGATGCGAAAATCGATGAATACCTCGAGAAGCAAGGTGATGACAGTCATGTTACATTTATGAAATATAAGTTGCTTATTACCTATCTTATTCCTCTATAACAGGTATTCGTTCTATGCAAGATCATGGTCTCAAGAAACCCGTGCCGAAACGTAAGAAGGCTGCCAACAAGAAGCGCCAATTCAAGAAACCTCGAGACAACGAGCATTTGGCTGATGTTCTCGAGACCTACGAAGACAACACCCTAACCCAAAAGGGCGCAAATCCCACGTAAAAAATATTTAAAAAATAAATTAGATATTAAATATGTTCATAAGTCATGAAAGAGCTTTTATTTTTTGTTGTACAAAATGGTATAAGACCCGCTTAGAATGAAGATGAAACAATTGAGTCATTGCGCATAAAATTATGATACAAAATTAAATTATGGTATGACACCATCATCAAAATATAGATTATAAATGCGTATGCGAATTTAATCTAAAACAAATCTCAAATTCAAACCCAATCTATAAACAAATACCGCAATAATCACATGAGGGTATCGATATGTAGCTTTCACTAATATTTACAACCACTCTTGCTATCTTCTAGTGGTTTTTGTTTTATCATTTTAAAAGTTATATATGACTTGCTGTTTCTTTTGCTCTGAACCATAACTAACGGCATTTAAAAGCAAATGCATGTAATCTCTCAGCATAACAACAATGAACATTATGTGTTCTCTCTTGCTCGTAACTTGTATGTGTGTGTGTGTGGGAGCGCAAGCGATTTCTTAGTATGAGTGCAATCGGCAATCGATGTTCGAGTGTTGTTGCTGAGCCGATAAATTCGCTGCGAAGCAATACCTAGACCTCAGTAGGCTCTCGACAGTCGAACGTTATTTACAGTCGGCATAACACAACGCTGAAGCCAATTTGAAAAGGAACTGAGAAACCCGTTTTTGTATAGTATATTATTTAATATTCCTTGTGCGTTTAAATAGTTCAACTGAGCAACGTCGACAAAATGAAGAACATTACGACGACGCTTGCCGTCGCTGTATTGTTAACCTTTGGCCTGGTGCCAACACCTGGAGAAGCACTGGGAGCAGAGTAAGTTACCTCCAGTTTCCTTTGTGTATTTATTTATTTACATAATGATTGCCAATTTTTCAGTGATCTGGTATACGGTTACGAATGTCGGACTGGCCGGTGCCGCAAGGTAGAGCTGAGCGAGCAAAACTTCAACAAGGCTATCAGCCTACCCGTTTGTCGACTTTTCTGTGGCAGCAGCATTGGCACACTGTGGCCCAAGCCAACGGGTGCTGTGCAGTTGGAGCAAGTGATGCGTCAGATTGACCTCTCGAACATTAAATTCCATGTACCGGGCACAGCGAAGGGAAACAAGTTGTGGAAAGCAACAGAGAAGCGTTGGATGGATGTGGTGAAAGCAAAGATACCCAATCGCAGGGTAGTCAAAAAGGGTGGTTACCAATTCACCGTTGTCATAAACGCACCCGAAAGTGGTGATGCATCAAGATTAACACTGGATACGGATGAAAGCTACGTTCTTAACATCGGATCTGACAATGAGGTGATTGCGAATATAACTGCCAATAGTTTCTTTGGTGCACGTCATGGCCTGGAAACGTTGAATCAGCTGGTTGTCTACGATGACATTCGGCGCGAAGTGCAGGTTGCGGCAAATGCCTCCATCAGCGATGCTCCGGTCTACAAGTGGCGCGGTCTGCTTCTTGACACATCAAGAAATTATTTCTCAGTTAAATCCATCAAGCGAACGCTGGGTAAAACATACAAAAATTAGTGTAGCCTGAGCTTAGCCTCTTATCCCAATCCTCTCTCTATATTACAGACGGCATGGCCATGGTTAAGCTGAACACCTTCCACTGGCACATCACTGACTCGCATAGCTTTCCTCTGGAGATAAGCAAACGGCCAGAGCTTTCCAAATTGGGTTCCTACACGTCCGTCAAGGTCTACACTCACAAGGATGTGGAGGAAATAGTTGAATATGGACGAGTTCGTGGAATTCGTGTTATGCCCGAATTCGATAGTCCCGCGCATGTGGGCGAAGGATGGCAGCATAAGAACATGACCGCCTGCTTCAATGCTCAACCCTGGAGCAAATTTTGCGTGGAGCCACCATGTGGACAGCTGGATCCCACCGTGGATGACTTGTACAATGTGATCGAAGATATTTACAGTGATATGTTTGCGCTATACAACCCGGATGTTTTTCACATGGGCGGAGACGAGGTCTCAGTGGCTTGTTGGAACAGTAGCGAATCGATACGCAACTGGATGACTGAGCGTGGCTGGGGTCTTTCTGAAGCCGACTTTATGCGCCTGTGGGGTCATTTCCAAACCGAAGCTCTGAAGCGTGTAGACCGTGTTGCAAATGGCACACAAACGCCTATTATTCTCTGGACCAGCAAACTTACGGAAGAGCCGTTCATCGATAAATATTTGGACACCAAGCGATATATTATACAAATCTGGACAACAGGAACGGATGCAGTGGTAAAGAAGATACTGAAACGTGGTTTCCGCATTATTGTGTCAAACTATGATGCGTTGTACTTTGACTGTGGTGGTGCTGGTTGGGTTACAGGTGGCAACAACTGGTGCTCCCCCTACATTGGCTGGCAGAAGGTTTATGACAATAACATGACCCAAATCGCTGGTGATTATACCAATCATGTGTTGGGCTCAGAGGCGGCAATCTGGTCGGAGCAGATCGATGAACATACACTGGACAATCGTTTCTGGCCACGAGCAAGTGCCTTAGCCGAGCGACTATGGTCGAATCCCATCGAAGGTTGGAGGCACGCTGAGGCACGTTTGTTGCTGCATCGCGAGCGCCTTGTAGAGAATGGAATTGGTGCCGAGGCAATGCAACCGGAATGGTGTCTGCAGAACGAGAACGAGTGTCCAATTTAAATTTAAAGTTTGCAATATTCTGAATGAGCAGAAAAAAGCTCTACGACAATACAATAAAATTGACTTTCAAGTTATGCGATCGACTTGTCGTTTAATGTTATTATTCCGAAATGAGATTATCTTCTGTGGGTTAAAACGCGTATTGCCATCCCTCGCAGTCCTCTTGAGGTCTATATTTATGTTTGTGTATGTATATTGTGTATATTTAAAAACTAAAAATCTACTGAAGATGCACTTTACTAGTTCCAATCCTCCTCGTTCCGCCCAAATTTGTACGCCAGGCTGGCAAAGAGTATGAAGACGTTTTGCAGTAGCAGCGCTACGCCTTTGCTGGTATCTTTTTTAGCTGTAAAAGATCAATAGGATTATAGCTAAGTTAATATATTGATATGATAAATATCGAAAAATGATTACCGTTATTGACAAAATCATCGATCATAACCCAAATGGCGGCAATGATGGAAGCAAATCCAATCACAAAGCCAATGAGCAACCATATTTTGGCGATCCTCTGTCCTGACTCTGAACTGTTTTCTTCCGAAATCTGAAAACAAACCGAAATCAGTGACTCATTTTCTTTGTATTCATGTACATATACGTATATACTATATACGTAAAAAATACTGTTACTTACATGTTCCCCCTTAACGGTGTTTATCATACAGAAACTAAGTGTGCCAAAGATTCCTATAAATACATGTCCAGTCGTGATCTGGCTTTGCACATCCCGAGCCATGGCATCGATTATTATCCACCACCCCGTAAAAAACTACCAATAGAAACGGCAAAACATTTTCAAATGACGCATAAACGTTATTTTACACTTTACTTACTAGAAATCCTGCCGCCATTGCGACACTTTTGTTTCTCGATGAAAACAGTTCACGAACATTGTCCAAAATACCCATTATCAATTTTATTTAACTGAGAAGTGTTTTGCGAAAAAGATAGTATTGTCTGGTGAAGTTGCACCTGTAAAATATATCGAATGGGGCAAAAGTCTCGATTACGTTTACGCCTCCATCAGCTGATTTTATATCGAATAAATATCGATACTAAGAATATAAGAAAAATATCGAGACAATAAAACTTTCGGTACTTTCATTATAGCTATCGATATTGATATTATTAAAAAAGACCAACACGTGCAGTTTAAGCGACATAAACAAATTGTTAAAATGACGAAAAAAAACGAAAAGCCTATTAAAGATGATGAAGAAAGCAATGCAGAAGAATCCACCGAGTCAGATAATGAAAGCGAAGTGGAAGAATCTGATGAAGAAGACAGCGAACTTGACTTGGCTGCCAGTGCAACTGAATCGGATGAAGATGATGAGGACAGCGAAGCCGAGGAACTCGAGACACCTACAAAAACCAAGGCGGAACTTATTGAAGAACAAATATGCAATAAATACGAACAGTTAAAGGGCACGCGGTTATATGTTCGTTTTCCTGCGAAATTACCCCTGGATGAAAAGGAATTCGATTCCAAGGTGAAAGCGCTGCATCCCTTGATATCAAAGGCATTAAAACCACGTCAAAAACATGCTCGATTCTGCTTAGTAGAATTCAAATCGAAAGATGATCGGGATAAAGCTCTGAAGAGTATCAAAGCATCAATAGAAAAAGATTCCGCGTTTAAGGGAATTTACGTCTCGTTGCCGAAAACAGATTCAGAGGACTTTGTCAACGAACTTGTTGCACGCAAACAACAATCGCTGGAGAAGAAAAAAACTAAATCGTTGTTAAAACGCGCATCCAAACAAGTGAAACTAAAGAATAAATTTACATCCTCTGTCGTTATTACCAATCTGCCCAAGACTACGTCAGTGGCCCAGGTGCGCAAACTCTTCGAGAATGCGGTAGACATTCAGATCAAACCTGGCAAGGGAAAATTCCGAGAATTCGGCGCTGCCACCGTCACCTTGCCGACCACTTTTGATGCCCGCAACGCCCTGAAACAAAACCTGAGCATTGGAAGCACAAAACTGGTGTTACGCTTTAATACGCAACAGAAGAAAAAATCCAACAAAAAGAAGAACCTAAAAAGAAACGAAACTGCTGAAGCTGTTGGAGTACCTAAAGCGAAAAAAGTAAAGAAGACCGCTAAGGGGGGAGACTAACATTAGACTAACCTATTTTGTATTTAGTATATTCTACTAATGTTTAATAAATGATTTTAAACTGATAAAAACCAGACCGAGCTAGAGTCTTGAACAAAACTTGATAGAGCAAATCATGTACTTCCCCCGATTTTGAAAAGTAAACACGGAAGAGGCGAATATACATTTTTAAAATATTTATTATCGTAAACGATATACATACATTCATAGTTAGGTATTTGTATTCTTGAATAAGCCGGTTGAGATTTATTGGATATCTATATATTATTTATAATATACATATGTATATGTTGCATATGTGAGAGTATTTTGTGCACAGGTTTTTTTTTTTGGGTATTTGATTTGTTCGAAGGTGTAACAATAAGTAATGGGGAGCGTAGGTAATTCATATGTGTCGTTCACTTTAAATATATAAAATATTTAACATTTTTATAACTTTTTATAGTTTTGTTCCAATCTGGACCTGCTGCTGATATCATTTTAAAGTCTGCCCCACGAAGTTACTAAGAAAATAACATGCAAGCTCATCTTCATTATGATTATTATTATTATTATTATACTCAATTTCCCCCTTTTTGGATTCCGTGTCAGTGTCGGTATCTTTGCATCTACATATATCTGGTCTTAGCTGCCATGTTGTTTTTACTTTTCCTATTGATTTTTCTTCGCTCTTGCAATTATGACGACGATGACAAAATGACTTCGACACGGAAAAGCTTATATAGTATATATGTATGTACTTTCGTTATTATTTATGTACGCTTGTGTGTTTTGAGGCGAATATCAGAAAGGTAATCAGCAAGTAATTATATATTCAAAATGCAAAGTGTTTTGTACGCAAGAAGAATAAAGAAAGGAAAGAATATGCGATTACGATTTGGATTCTTTGACTTTAGATGCATATATAGTTTTATGCCTTAGATATCTATGAGTTGTAGTACATTAAAATTGTTTTGTAAATACAATCAAAATTTATACTTCTCCTCAACGCTTCTCTTGTAGCCCTACATATATATATATATATATATATATTCTGTACTTTAAAAAAATGGAAACATGCCCGTTCTCTTTTATCTCCTTGCTCTAAAGTATTTTTACCAAGCAGTCTCACATATTTGCTGTTATTGTAGTACATACAATCATTTCCTTTAACATTATTCTGATAAATACGATACATATACAGTTACATATACATATATATATATATATATTTGTATATGATTTATACATTCTATTAATTGTTATCGTTTCTTCGTCTTTCCCCTATCTCTCTCTTTTATGGCTTTCCATGCCTAAGGGCATGTTTCATACATTTTTCTTTTGAAATTTTTTAAGGCGTTCTCAACATCCGCTTTATTCGCTGATTAAACTTCAGCAAACCTCGTGATCATCATTTACAAAAGCCATACGAAATGTATATATTATATTTAATATATTATAATGTATATAGGTTTATGTATATATATAATATAATAGCTGATAAGGGAAGAGTGTAGTAGAGCCTGTTTGAATATTTCGCATTTCATATGATAAGTTTTCTGAATTATGCAGCGTTTGTGAGTGTGTTGTGAGGGGCTAAAGTTATTATTCAAGCAAAAAGAGATTATCGGGGCTCTTTGGATAGTTCGTTTTGTTCTGGTTTTGTTGTTTTTTTAACTTGTTGCAATTTGTATTGTACCCCGAGATAAATTACGTATGCAGCAGCCGATCTCGAGCCGAGGGTGAATCATTATTTTGTGGAGTTGTGGTTGAGTGCGATGTCGATGCTGTCGCCGTCGAAACCACAGCGCCGGGACCTCCACCGGCTAATATCTGTTGATGAAGATAGGGAGGTGGTGGTGGTGGTTGTGCTGGCGGCGACCGCAGCGGTATCGATGGTTGAACAAAGCGCACACGTTCGGCATCCGTGGCGGGAGCATTGTTCACGGCCGATGCTCCGGCTGCTGCATTAAAGGCCGACGTAAAGGCGGTGGCGGCTCAAAGAGTGTGGTAATTGCGCTCATTGCGGGCCTTGTAGAATTTATAGGCAACCAATCCGATGGCCAAAAGTCCCAGAGTTAGCACGATGCCTCCAATGAACGAGGGACCATCGAAATGACCACATGGCACGGGTGTTGGCTTCGGCGGTGCCGGAGTTGTTGTGGTTGTTGTAGTGGTTGAGTTAGTTGGTGGAACTGGAGGAGCAATTGTTGTGGTTGTTGTAGTGGTTGTGGTTGTTGTAGTGGTTGAGTTAGTTGGTGGAACTGGAGGAGGATTTGTTGTGGTTGTTGTTGTTGTAGTGGTTGAGTTAGTTGGTGGAACTGGAGGAGCCTGTGTTGAGGTTGTTGTAGTGATTGGGGTAGTTGGTGGAACTGTTGTAGGCTGTTCTGTGGTTGTCGTATTAGTTGTAGAATCAGATGGCGCCGATGTTACAGGAGTTAAAGTTGTACCACCTTCGGTTACCGCCCCAGAACTTGCTGGCGGAGTAGTCGCTATAAAGTATACACATACAAACATACATTAGTATAATAAAGAGTGCATTCATTTTACAACTACATAAGCGGCAAAGTTCTTTTTGTTGCAAATCTTTCTCAATCTTGCTTACTTAAATATCATATCATATGCACGCACACACACTTAATCTACATACATACATGTACGACCCATACAAATACTCAAGTGTGGCATTTAAAATTCCAATACATGCAAGCATACACTCAAGCGCACACACACACGCTCACGCTCACAAACATATGTATGGGTAAATTGTTGGTTCACTGCAGGCACACGCAAACGCACGCAAAACATACATACACAGATGAATGAATTTCTCTGAAGCAAATCTTCTCATGCTTACATTTTTCTCCTGCTCCGTCCCCTCCTGCGCCTTGACAACGGTGTGAGGCAAACAGTCCTACGAACAGACATAATAGCAAATATTTGGCCTGCAGCTGCATTTTGTTGTTGTTGCTTAATTGCACCGATTCCGTATAGCTTGTTTACTTCTTGGTAATTTCGAGACCCTACTATGTGCTCTGGTGCTGTCGTCGTTGTCGGTATCGTTCTTGTTATTTTTCTCTTGACGTGTTCACTCTTTTATATTTGTTGTTACTGTTGCCCAAAAACAAATAGAAAAACAAAACGGTGAAAAACAAGAACCGAATTAGCAGCAGAAAATTCGTATATTAGTTGCTTCTATATTTATGTATAAATGTACATAAGTCTCAAAATACTTTTATAAACTTTTACTAAAAGGTATGTTACCAAATCTGTGTTCTCCACTTACCAGTAAAATCGGCAACGCGCAATTAGTGAATGATTAATAAAATCCAATCGAACGAATCGTGAACAGATTTTTTGTAAGCACTACTGCAGGGTTGTGTTCGTGCGATACACGAAGTTGCAGTCAGTAGCTAATCGGTAATCGATAGCGAAATTCATTAGTGATGCAGAACGGTCACACTAGTCACGCACACACTGACTCAGACTGGGCTGGCTTTTCAATTGTTTTATGGGAGAGGATTTAGATAAAAAAAACACAAAAAAAGAAACGCTGTTAACGTTAGAATCGTGCAATAACCAAAAATGACATCTTACGTACGTGCAATGTACGATTTCTCTGGTGAGCCTGGCTCATCCGAACTATCGATACTGGCTGGAGACGTCCTAACTGTAACAAGGAGCGACGTTGGCGAAGGTTGGTGGGAGGGCAAAAACAAAGACGGCAAAATCGGACTCTTTCCAGCGACCTATGTTGAGGTAATGTCCGCAGCTGAGGCTTACGAATACACCTCAGGCCCACCTGACACTTCTGCACTCGATCCATTTGACATGCCACCACCTGGGCCACGATATGATCCTACTCCCGACGTTGACGACGACTCTGATAGTTGGTCCGACGATATTTATGCAGCAGTACCGCCAGCAGGTGGCCAGTCATCAGCAGTGGCATCACGCGGTCTCACGCATTCCAGTAGCGACTACGACAACAGGCATCTACCTGTTGCGCCCAACGAGGATGGTATCTCGCTTAGCTCAACTGCAACTGGTGCTGGTGGTGCGAGCTCTGCCACAATGAAGAAAGGCATGTTTGCAAAGAGTTCCGACTCATATATACTTGGTTTGGCGACATTCAAGGAGAAAATTCCCGAATGCGAATTGGCCTATATAACGCAGGTTGAAGAAACCATCTATCAGTGGACACAGAATCATTCACCCTATACCGTTATTGTGGCTAGCCCAAAAAAGGAATCCAAATTTAAAGGAATGAAAACTTTTATCGCCTACCAGCTGACGCCTAGTTTTAATAATATCTCTGTGAGTATTGCCCTACGTACCATCAGTAGCGACTCATAGTATAACTGTATTAAGATAAACCCTCAATATGTGTGAGCTTTGTCGTGTGTGTTGAAAACGGTCTGAAGTCATATTGTATATAGAAATTTTCTTCTACTTGAAACCTTAAACTTTGTCGTACAGTGTAGTTAAGTGATGTAAGTTGCAGTTGGAGTTGCAAGTTCAATTGAGGGCAGCCCAATGGGGGCAGCTGACCTTTTGCTGACCAACTCAGCTGCTATTCAATTATTACTCCCTCTTTGTGTGCCCCACCACACATGACTCAATGTGTTGATTGTTTTTGTTGCACACATTTCGAAATTGAATTTCTATCTAATCTCGCTAGTGTTTTTTTTTTCATGTTGTTGTTTTCACAGGTGTCGCGTCGTTACAAACATTTCGATTGGCTGCACGAACGTCTTGTGGACAAGTTCTGTTTGATTCCGGTGCCACCACTGCCGGACAAGCAGATATCCGGGCGGTATGAGGAGCAGTTTGTCGAACATCGTCGTGTCCAGCTGCAAGAGTTTGTGGACTGGGTATGCCGTCATCCGGTCATCTCAAAATGTGAGGTGTGGTATCATTTTCTTACGTGCACCGACGAAAAGGTGTGGAAGTTGGGCAAGAGGAAAGCTGAACGTGATCCGTATATGGGTGTAAATTACTGCCTGGCCATATCGCCACCAGACAAAACTCTACTAGCCTCCAAGGTAGATCCAGCGCTTGAGAGTGGATCACAGTTTATACACAGCATGGACGGGGCGGTGCGCAATTTAAACTCGATTTCCAACGACATGGCCAAACGATCGCAGGCTCAGAGTAAAAAGGAATTCCAACGCATTGGCGATGGATTATCAGAGCTGGCCAAGGCACTGCTAATTGATGAGAGACGCGCGCCTACACGCAACGGCACGCCATTATCGGAGAGTGTGGGACGCATTGGCGGTATATACATTGGAATCGGGCAAATGTTCGGAGATCAACCAAAGCATGACTGGATACCATTTGCCGATCGGTTGCATATCTACAGGTGAGCTATTGGGTATATGCTCCTGGCAAAATCTCTAATAACTTGTCCTGTTTTAGGGGTGTTTTGAACTGCTTTCCAGATATCTTCTCAACACATAAGGGTGCTATACAGAAGCGTAAGGAGTGTGAGCGTTCCACCGCGGAGAACAAAATGAGCAATGCACAGATGAATGAGGTGAATAGACGCACAGATATTGTCTCTTATACGGTGCTCGCCGAGTTGACTCACTTCAAGAGCCAACGGGATACACATCTAAAGGAAACACTCAAAAATTTCATTGCTGAGCAGATTAAGTTCTATCAGGGTGTTGTGACTCGTTTGCAGGAGGCACATCGCCAGATTGAATGAGTTTAGAATATACATACACCGAGGGGCGGAATACCGATTATCGGCTGGGAGAACAAGCATAAACCAACACACTAAAATAGCTGAAACATTCGCACGAGCGCATTTCAAATGCTTTAAAAAAAAACTAAACAAAAAAAAAAAACAAATATGTAGGTGGTTTTTAACCAAACTAAAAGAGGAAAACAAATAACGGAAACAAAATGTAATTATGTAATTTTGTTTGTAAGTGAATAGTTGCGTATTTATATTGAAATTAACATTTACACATATATCTATACACCGAAATTAAAATAAATACTATATATTTATACATACAAAAAGAAAATTTCGACTAGACTAACACACCCAGCGCAGTTTGGAAATCTGGAGAATTTCGTAAGTTGCAATTGTAGAACGGTGAGAAGGTATCTAAAAATAGACCTCGCTTTCATTACGCACCTCTCTGTGATTAATCAACTGAGGTTCCTCGCTACATTCATAATATTCAGTTTTATTTCTGAAGAATAATCTAAAGAAGTACGTAGACCTTTTAATTTTCTTCTATTAAACCTATTGAAAATTAACCATAAACACTATCTCCCAAATGAAAACAAAAGCTGTTTTTTTTTGCTATTCTGTTGGCTTTATCTGCGAAATTCTCTAAAAGGTTTTTCTTTATTTTTCATCTTTGCTTTGTTTGCCATTTTTGTTGTCATTATAAGTGTTTGTTTTCTTTTTTGTGATTCTTTGTGTCGTCGCTAAAACATAAAATATATTGTATATAAGATTGCACATTTTTAAAGGGGATTCGATTTTTGTTTTCTCACACAAATAAGAATAATAATAGTAATAATAATAATAATAATCATAAAAATAGTAGTACAATTTAGGAATAACTGGTGTAAACAAAAATCCTTGTTTTTTTTCTTTTAGCTTTGCTTTGCGGAATGAATACAAAATTGTTTTTATGTTATTGTTGTTTTGGTTTTGGTTTAGTTTTGCCTTTTTGCGCTGCGGAAGGAAGGGTTCGGTTTGGTCTAGTAGGATTAAAGAGACAGATAGGGATGATGGGGAAAGTGGGAGCTTACCAAGTGTAATACATCTAGATAAAAACGCTATATACACACACGAGTTAATAATAATAATCATAATAATAATAATAATAATATAACGCAGCTTGGGTTAACAATAATACAATAATTAGGTTTTTCTTGTTTCCTTTTCAATTGTTTCGTTTTGCCTCCGCTTATTTTCGCTACTAATTATTATGTTTTGTTTAGTGTTTTTCGTATTTTAATTTTCTTTTTTTTTTTAACAAACTACCAATAACAAATTTTTACTAATTGTTTTTCTTATTTTTTGTTTTTTTTTTTTTCAATTATTGTTGTTGCTTTCCGGTTACCTTGTTGTTGCTGTTGTTGTTACGTTTAAATTAACGGAAAATAATCCTTAGCAATTCCTTTTCGATAAAATATCCTATATACGCATTGTATTTATTATCTTTATATGTTTATGTAAGACTTGGTTATATGAACGATCCTGCTACTTCACGTATTTCTGTTCCAGATCCCAACTAGCCATAGTCACCAGCATATCGTGCATGCTTGCTGCCGCTGTTGTTGTTGTTGTTACTGCCGTGACTGTTGCTGCTGCCGCCGTGTGCTGCTGCAGCTGCGGCAGCTACAGCCGCCGCTTGTGCCGCCTTCTCGGCCAACAACGCTGCCTTCTGTTGCATGTAGGGATTAAAGTGTTGCATGTACATGGAAGCGGCTGCTGCAGCAGCATAGTTGTTCGCATAGCTGCTGCTGCTGCTGCTGCTGTTGCGTTGATTGCTGACGTTGCCAGCGCTGCTGTTGTTCCACTGTTGTTGTTGCTGCTGCTGCTGCTTATGATGCAATTGCTGTTGGTGCTGCAGATGGTGCTGTTGTTGTTGCTGCTGTTGGTGTTGCTGCTGCTGCATGTTGTTGTTGCTGCTGCTGTTGGTGTTGTTGCCAATAGGCCTGCTCCGACATGTAGGAGGTATCAACAATAGGATTGTTGTCACCTTTCTGATAGAGATACGAGTTGAGCAACTGATTGCTCTGGAACATGTTCTCCATGCCCGCCGGATAACCGTATTTGTTATTATGATTTTTATGATTATTTTGATTGTTGATGGCTGCCGGCAATTGCTGCTGCTGCTGTTGTTGCTTGTAGCCATTGCTATTGCTGTAGTCATGTTGTTGTTGCTGCTGCTGCTGCTGCTCCTCGTAGCTGCTGTTGCTGGCTGTATGGGATGCCGGCTCCTTGTGAGCCCGGCTTGACTGTCATTCGCCAGTTGCTGTCACTGTGGTCCATTGCCAAGGGCTGTTGTAGCCCTGCTTGGGATTGCTATAGGGAATTTATTAGGGATTTTAGTACAGATTCAAATATATATGTATATATATTTACCTGCCAAAAAGCGGATGCCACAGTGCCGAATTGGCGTCCATACCGCCGGCACCAGCTGCTGCTGCTGCCGCCGCAGCCGCTTCGGCCAAATGTTGCTGCTGCTGCTGCTGATGTTGCTGCTGATGTTGATGCTGCTGTTGATGCTGCTGCTGCTGCTGCATCTCGTGCCCCAACATGTTGCCCCGTTTACGCTGCTGTTGCTGCTGAGATTGCGATTGTGTCTGCTTTGCCTGCTCCAGTGGATTGTATGTGACGCATGCCTTGCTGGAGCGCAAGGTGCGTCCGCTACTTGGCTCCTTGGTCAGTTCATGAGGCGTCTTATGCATGGCGGTACCACGACGCAGATTATCAAAGGGCACATTTAGCAGCGGCACCACATTGCTTTCGGGCTCTAGCAGATTGGAGAGAGATTTACAGGTGAGACGCGGCTTGTGCTCCGCTGGCTGTGTCGATGAGGCCGGAGCAGCAGTTGCTGTTGGAGTTGACGCAGGCGGAGTAGCAGCAGCAGTGGGAGCAGCAGTTGCCGTCGACTTGGTCGGCTGCCTGCCAAAGTCGGGTATGTGCAGCGGCATGGCATCCGCTTCTCGCCTGGCACGTTTGTTTTCCAGATGATGATGATGATGTGAGGATTCTTTGGACTGTTGTTGCTGTTGTTGTTGCTGCTGTTGCTGCTGCTGCTGCTGTTGATGTTGGAGTAGTTGTTGCATGAAAAATAGCTCCATGGTATTGCTTAAGCCATTAAAACCGGCCATAGACGCCGCCTGCTGCTTGACCGGAGCGGGCGTGGGTTGCACCGTAGCTCGAGGTGGCGCTGCCGCGGGCGTTTGCTCCTCGCCTTGGCTTGGCTGCTTCTGCTTAGGATCGTCCAGGTGCTGCAGCCCGAACTGGCTGTTGTACAGCGGCAGCAGGTTACTCATGAATTTACGCTGCAATCCCAGCGGATCCTTGAGCGTCTTGAAAGAACTCCTGCGACAGCTGGCCAAAGTAGGGCAACCACAGCATTTGCTGGAGCAGTGCCAGTGTGGTGGCATTCAGTTCCGACGACATCATGCTCGAGTCCGCGGCTGGAGGAGCTGCAGATGCTGATGCTGCGGTGGGCGTGGTCGCCGTGGGCTTAGGTGGCAACTGTTGCTGCTGCTGCTGCTGCACCGGCGCTGTCTTGTGTGTTGCAGGAGCAGCAGCTGCATGATGTTGCTTTGGATTTGGGCTACAACTGATGGCAGCCTGCTTGCTGCTTGGCAGCTGCACCAGGGAGGCGGGCGAGGGCTGACTTGAGGGCGGGACATCGCTTGGCTTTTGCGACTTGGATTGCTGTTGCTGACCATCGGCATCGTTTTTGAGTATGGCCTCCAGTTGCTCCATGGTCACTACCAGAATATTGGGATTCTGTATGATTTCCGGATAGGCAAATGCCTCGGGCAAACGCAGCTCCGGCCTGGTGGTCAACAGCAGGGGAATCTCTCGGGCGGGCGATGCCAATACGGCACCAAGTCGATCCTTTGGCACGAGTATGGGATCTGGCACTTTCCACTGCGGATTGCTAATCAGCATTTTCAGTTGAGTCAGTGCATCCGGATCTTTGTCCATTTTAATGGCCTTGGGACGCTTTTTTAACGGCTCAGCCGTCTCTGCGGTTTCCCTATCCGCATCCCTATCCTCGTCATCATCATCGATTACAACCGTGTGCACCAGCTTGTCGCTGCCCACACGACCTGCTGCGCGCTGCTGCCGCCGCCCCTTACCCAGATCCATGGGTTCGGCCTGCTGTTGTGGATTGCCATTCAATTTAAGGAACTGCTCTAGGATCAGATGCTTAATGGTTTCCGATGTGGTCTCAACCTCGGCTGGAATATTGTTAGCCGGCAGCTGAAGTATTTCAGGATCCGGCGATTTGGATTTTAGCACATCTGAGCTGGAGGTAACGGCACACTGACTACGGGATTCCGAGGGCGGACACACTTCTTCCCGCTTTTTATAGCTCAAATCTTTGGGCGTTTCATCGGGTACCACAACCAGCGATGCCTGAGGCTGCTCCTTCTCCTGACTTGCCGCCACAGGCAGCACCGTCTCGGCCTGATCCGGCTCAACTTCAGCCTCCGGCTGCTTGTCAAACGGATCAATGCCTAGGAAGAGATCTCCATTGAGTCCCTCGATCTCACCGGCCTCGTTGAAGGACAGGCACTTGGGTGCATCATCGCTGCTGTCCATGCCCAGTATGCTGGGCAGCTCCTTGCCAGCCACCACGTCGGGCACACAAAACGAACTAAGGCCGGATCCGTTGCCGCTTACCGTGCCGCCACTGCCGCTGTTGTTGCCTGATACAGCTACAGCTGATCCTGCTGAGAGATTGTCTTCACAGCTTCGCTTCACCAGCGAATCGAGCAAATCGGCTCCGCTGCTGCCGTTGTCGCTGCTGCAATTCTGCAACAGTTCATCTGCATCGTCCAGCAGATCCTTAAGATTCTTGGTATTTGCATCGAGACTTGAATGATCCGTGCAGAGATTTCCACTTTTGGGCGCCTCCACATCCTGCCTGCTAGACTGTTTAGCCCGTTCCTGTCGCTGGCACTCAACCACATCTTCTTCCACCATTTCTGTTGGCGCCCGAGCATTGTCATTGGCTTCGGAGGCGAGTCCCAGCGTCGGCTCCACTGAGCCGCCGGCTCCTTTGGGCAGAAAGAGACCAGTTTTGGGGCACAATTGCAATTCCAGTGGCGAAGGCAACGGCGGCGGCGACGACGACCGCGATTGCGAAGGCGATAGGCTGGGCGAGGAGGAGCACTGATATGTTGGTGTATTGGCATTGCTGGTGCTGGTCTTAGTCGCCTTGGTCGATGCATTCGTCTCGCTGTCCAGCAGCGCATCGAAGCAGACATCCGCGGAGCGAGCTGGAGTCGTCTCCAACTGCTGATTCGTCTGTTGTTGCTGTGCAGGCACGACAACAACAACATCCTCAATAACCGCGGCCAGATTGTTAGTCTGTTGCTGCTCCGTATCGGGCTCCTCCTGCACCACGCTCCAGTCATGCAGAATTGTCTGCTGTGGCTCCTCCGTTTCCTGCTGATGGTGGTGGTGGTGGTGATGGTGCACCTCCTCCTCTTCCTCCTCATCCTCCAGCTCTTGTTCAATTGATTGCTGCTGCTGCAGCTGCTCCCGCTTGACCTTCATCAAGGGGGCTGCAGCACTGTGGAAGAACTTGACAATTCGGCTGGATGAAGCATCTGTGCGTGGCATGGAACGCCAACCATTTGTCGTTTTAGTTAAGCGTATGCGATTGCGTTTATCATAATCCTCGCAACGAACTTCAACAATGCGTGTATCGTCCTGCTTGACCCACAGGAAAATGGGATTCACGCTGGGCGTTGTTGGCGATGCGACGGGAGATGTGGATGATGTGGTTGCGGCAGCTCCATTGGCAGCACTCAGTTCTGCAACGGGCAGGGGCGCGGGCGCGGGCGCAGCCACTGTTGTTGCTGTTGCGGCTGCTGGTCCACCTGCTGCCACTCCTGTTTTGGTTTCAAGTTTCACTGTGGCCAATTTGGCCTTGGGCTTCTCTGGCTCTCGTTCGATTACTCTATTCATCTGCAGCTCTGGCGCAGCCTCTGCCACAGGCACAGGCACAGGCACAGCGGCAGGTTGGGGCTCGGGCACGGGCTGGGTCTCCGTCTCGGGCTCATGCTGCTGCTGCTCCGGTTCAGCCTCTGACCCCGGCCCCGGCTGCTCTGCCAGAGTCGCAGCTATAGTCTCCTCTACTGTTGTTGCTGCTTGGCTGCACTTTGGTTCTGTTTTGATTTCACGCAATATATTCTTATTGATTCGCGGCGTATTGGCCACTGAGAGGTGTCCGAATTTCTGCTTGGCACGCGTACACTTGCCCCGCGCTCCACCACGTCCGCGTCGACGTCGCGTGGTCTGTTCCTCGAAGACCAGAAATATATCCCGAGCGAATTTTCGTCTTTCCGACTTTCTGTGGCAAACGGGTGGCGTTGCATCGAATTCCTGTTTAACAATGGACACAGCCGCGGCGGAGGCAACCTCCTCCGCTGTCCCGGAGGCTGTTTCATCCTGATGATTACCGTTAGCCGTTTCCTTATCACCGTTATTACCGTTAGCTACACATTCACTTGGCCTGCAAGTGTTCCTTGGCATTTTACGGCCGGCCGCCGGAGCTCAATTGCGTCCCAATATTAATCTTTGAAAACGATTGTCATTTTATTTGCTTCATATATTTGCTGTTCTGTTCTATTTTGTTGCCTTTTGCTTTGCGTGCCTCTTTTACACCGTATGCTCTCTTTTTCTTCTCACTTATTTCTTATTGGGAAATTGGGAGCAAGCAGCGAAACTGAACTAGCTGCTCTTCTTATTGGGGTAGAACCTAGTGCCTTTGCGCTTCTTCACAGTTGCGATTCGTCTTGCGAGCGTTGCATTTTGTTCAGTTTCCACTTGCCACAGTTGCGTTCCTAATTTAGTTAACTAACTTCACTTTATGTGTTCGCCTGTGTAGCTATGCGCTGTGTTTTACGTTGACAAAATCAATGAATTTTGTATATGTACTGCTTTTGCCTTTGCGCATAGTGTGACCGAGCCCGAGAATGGTATCGATATCGATACTTGCGTGCAGGTAGAGGGCGCGAAAGCACAAAATTGATTTAAATTTACTCATGGCGCATGTGTGTTGCATTTTGAAAAAGAAAATTAGTGATTTGGTTATTTCATCAGTTATTATATGGCTTTATTTTCATTAAATATCTTAATTCTAAACAACATCTTACTTTAATTAGTATTCATATAATTATCCTGACAAATAATATAATGTTCCGCATGTGAATATTAGAACAAGCTAAAATACTCACACTCGTGACTGAGAAAACTTTGGAACGGTATATCGATGTTCTCTTACATCGCCATTGCCCACCACTAGTCTTATCTTTGTTGTTGCGCAGCGTGAACGTGATTATTTCGCTCGGGTCGCCGCTGGGTGTCGCTCCGTATAAATTTATAATTCTTTTGTAATACATATTTATATATGTATCGGCATTGCACAGTGATATAAGTAAAATAAAGAAAAACTGCATGCGTGAAATTATTCTATAAGTGTGAGTGAGTGCAATACAAATAGAATAAGCAATAAAATGGATGCAGGCAGCGATGAGACGCTCAGCGCACAGCAACTACACCAACAACAACAACAATATTATGAGCATAGTTGGAAGTCGGCCAATCATGGAAATTCCTTATCAGACAGCAGGGATTATGATACAAACTCGACGCGTACATCATTGACTGGATCGCCGTCGTCAATAACTGCGTCATCGCTGCAGCTTGACTTCAATGAGTTCGAAGACAAAGCACTGCTTGCATCGTTCCTAGCGCCCAAGCTGGATGCCGATGGCAGTGGGAGTGGAAGCAGCAACAGCAGCATTTACAGCAGTCACAGTCAGACACAGCAGTCTGGGGAGCAACAGGTGCTGCAACCATTAGGTTTAAGTTTGACGCTTGAGGCGGACGACAAAGATGCTAGTACAACAACAACAACAAAAACATATACGTTGTTGCAGGAGGTGCAGACTCATACTCAGACCAGACCCAGACCCAGACCGTGTACATGGACGAAAAAGACAACGATGACGACGACGACATAGCTGACGATGAAGTGTTTACACTGAAACCGCTGACCGCAGGTGCACCCATGTTGCTAACCACCAACAACACAACAACCACTAGCACAAGCACATCATCCTCGCCCACACCAACCACACACATTCTATCGCCATCAACGACACAAGCGTCAGTACCGTTAATAGCGACAATGGGCACATATAATCTGGATGATATTTGCTTTACGCTGGAATATCAGTTTCAAAATCAAAAGCTCGTCCAGGTGCAGCCACCGACGGTGGTATCCTTCAGCATGGTACCTGCCACCGAAGAGCCACTGCCACCGCCAACAGCAACAACAACTAGCAACGACTCTATGCAGAGCAAGTCCGCAGCATCTGCATCAAGTTCTCCTCCTACTGCATATTTTACTCTTGGGACGAGGTAGTTAAGCTCTGCGTTCAAGCCTCATTGCATGCTTTTCAACACTGCTTTTCAATAGCTATTGATGTTGTTGTTTCTGTTTGCCTATCGATAAATTTACTTTATTAGATTTGCTGACAGTTTTTAATACCATGTAAGATACTAAAAAGCATGCCAATTGCCATTGTGAATGTCGATTACTCAATTAAAAATGTATTTAAAATATCGTAAAATTGTGGCTAGGTGCTTGCACTTTGTCCTAATTAGTGTATGCTGACCCCCGCCCATGGCTATGCCCATGACTAAATTTTCCACCGCCCACACAGGTTTGTTTGTTGCATGGTTTCTATTTTTCCGTCATCTGCTGCTTTGAATGTGACGTGCCTGCCATACATTTATTTTCCTTTTTTCGAATTATTTTTGGTTCTTTTACGAAACTAATTAGATTCGAATATCGACTGTAGGAAGACAAGTGTTTTTTGTTTTTTCCTTTTCATAAATTTGGCAAATTTCAACAATTCCAATGTCCACATATTACAACTCACGTCTGCAAAGTGTCCGCACTGCTAGCATCTTGTTGCTAATTGCCTAAAATGTGTTCGCCGGTGTTTCCCCGCTCTCCCCCCACCCATGTACGTATGTATGTTTGTATGTTTTCATATATGTATGTATGTGTGTTTCGATATGTATTCGATTTTGACGGCAATGAGAATGTAACGGGGGTTTCTGCTGCCGCTGCTGCTGCAGTCGTCCTGCTGCTTCTTGCTACACGATGATTGTATCCAAATCGTTTGTTTGGTCTAAAAATAATTACGCCGATGAACGCATTTAGATTTCCCCCCACTACAAAATACACACGCAAGCACATATGTATAAAACTAAGTATACATATAAACATACATACATACATACGCTCCACAAGTTTAGTATTTTTCCCCAAATTCATTCACACTTGGTATAAAGTAGCCGGTTTCCAATTCAGGCAAAACGCCCCTCCTTGACCCCTCATTGTGAAATTCTATTCTCATCGAGAAAATTCCATCAAGTATGCCACTTGAAGATCGTCTTATATTGAAACAGACAAGATGTTAATTTTTGCACCATAATTTCAGCTGTTTAGCTCTGTTTATTGTTATTTTTCTACCCTAATCTATCTTGAAAGCGACAACGTATTTTATTTCGTAGCAAAGTCTTTTCATAATTCTCTCTCATATGTTATCAGTACCAAAGAAGAATTCGTCATACGTGGGAATCAATACATTACTAGATTTGAATTTTCAAAAAATATGTCTACCATAAATTTCTTAAAATGTTTAAATTATTTTTTATTAACGCTTCGTCCATTTCTACTTATTTTAATTTAATTTTAATTGCATTGTATGTATTTATATGACGATTTAAATGATATTAGACGATGATGCTAGCCAAGACCATTGGTAGTTGTATTCATTTTTAGTACAATCATATTTTAATTTATTTTATTTTTCCACTTTGTGTAGCTGGGGTCTGTCCTACAGCCCTCCCCTTTGTATACCTCTATGTCTACGACGAGGCGACGCTATTTTTATCACCATGAGTGTTCATCTCAATCATATTTCTCATTTTTCAGCACTCGCTCTAGTCGCGAGATATGCGAGATTAGGGCAGGTTGAGAGGGGCGTACGCCAGCTGTGTTCATGACAGGGACAGAAAGCAAATGGTGTGCGAAGGGATCGGAAGGGAGAGAGGAATATAGAGGTCTGCTAGCCAGTTCAGTCAGGCGTCTACTCGCCCACGCACTTGTTGTTTATCCAAATTGAATATTTTGTTTTTGCCTGTATGACTGTCAGCCTGCATGTGTGTGTGTGTGTGTAAATTGCTGTGATTGTGTGCTTTCTGTTAGCTTCTTTTATAGTTCTGTCGACGTCGTGTTTGACCATGACAATATTAAATATTAATTAATCTGGTTATTTGGGCTTATATAGGGATTTGAGCAGTCAAATTGATCCGTTTGTTTTAGTTGTTTTTGTTTTGTTGTTGTTCTGTTAACTTTGACTGATGTTTCTGCTTTCTTGCTGCCAAGTGTTTATTAGTGGACGCAGACACACACACATACATGCATATATACACATATTATTGTTGTTTGTTGTTATTGTTTCACGTTACGCTCTATAACCTCACTAACCTATGCAGTGTGAATACACGCACAGTCATTCCTACAAGTACATACATGCATAAACAAACATAAATTAGCACGTCCGTGTGTGTTAGTGTACAGCAGAACATATGTTTGTGTGTGTAGATCATCTTAACGGCCCACTGACACACAAATCGAACGCAACAGCTCGCTCCGCCGCATTTTGTTTTTGTTTGTTTCCAAGTGAGCGAGCGAATGATTCGAATCCAAATTTGAATTCGATGTCGAATTTGCATTCGATTCGTATTGTGATTGTAGTAACAACCCCACCCAATCTTGCAGCTATGTCGAAGAGCAAATTGAGCCAGACGAGGAAAATGAGCTGGCTCAGTGCATACATCCGGGCGCTTTGCATAAGGAAACCGATGAGGATCAGCTGATGGCGTTGGCGTACGAGGTACTCAGCTCCCCATTTTCAAATAGTACTCTGCGCTCTCTCTCACACAAAATGTACACACGAACACTCTCGCAAATTGTGTATAAAACGTGTGTCGTAACGTAACTAACGTTGTAACTGCTGCTTTTAGTAATCGATAGTGGCCGATAGTAATCGATAACGAATTAATCATCAGCTAAATCTGGCCGCTCGATCCTCGCTGCTCTCTCTCGCTAAGCGTATAATTAATTTTGTTAACCAATTATCGCATTTATCAAACCGTCAACTTGGTGCGTAGTTTTTAGAGTTTTCCCGATTCCCCACTAAACACTCACTCACACAACATACAGCCACATAACACATTTACATAGTATATGAAACTAAGTACAAATTCTATTGACACTGCATGATTTTTGTATAATACACACTATATAGATTATATAGTTATTTATTGGCCGACTTACGAATACATAAACATAATACATACCTAACGACCTAATGACTATTCGAAAGCCCACGACTTGTACATATTCTTTCTGATAAACAAACTGTATAGTTCGTAATAGATACTAATATGCGTAAATATATTTGTCTGATCTCTTGTGCCCACAACAAATAGAGCTCCGACGAAGCTCTCAGCCGCTATAAGTGCAACTATGAGAACTGTTATCGCAGCTATAGCACGATTGGCAATCTACGAACGCATTTAAAAACACACACAGGGTGAGTAAAGTACTATATTTTATTCTTCATTCGATATTTTAAATTGCTTATCGATAGATTATCGATAGCGCTTACCAACACAGCTCGGCTCGCGGTTATTTGAGTTGTAATAATATCTTCTAATTGCAGGCGACTACAGTTTCAAGTGCACGGAGGAGGGCTGCAACAAGGCATTCCTGACATCCTACAGCCTCAAGATCCATGTACGCGTCCACACCAAGGTTAAGCCCTACGAGTGTGAGGTGAGCGGCTGTGATAAGGCATTCAATACGCGATACAGGTGAGTCTCTCGACAAGATAGCCAAAGTGGACATTACTTATCTACAAATATATATATATTCTCTATCAGATTACACGCTCACCTGCGTCTGCACAATGGGGAGACATTTAATTGCGAAATGTGTCAGAAGTGTTTCACCACACTGAGCGACCTGAAGAAGCATATGCGTACTCACACCCAGGAGCGTCCATACAAGTGCCCCGAGGACGACTGTGGCAAAGCTTTCACCGCATCTCATCATCTGAAGACGCATAAGCGTACACATACTGGTGAGAAGCCATATCCCTGCCAGGAGAACAGTTGCCAGAAATCTTTTAGCACTTCGCACAGTCTCAAGTCGCATAAGAAGACGCATCAGCGTCAGATGCTCAACAAGGGCAAGAAGAAATCAAAGCGAGCACAAAAACAACAACAGCCGGAGGAGCAGGAGCAGCAAGAGCAGGAACAGCTGCAGCAATTGCAACAGCCAAATACGGAACCGGAGTTACATCAAACTGATATGGTGATACTTAATTCCGGCAGTCGGAGCTCGGAGACGACAAGCAACGACAGCGGCGTCGTGCTGCCGCAATTGTCAAATGTTTATTTATTGCCGGAAACATCACAGGCATATTCGTTATCGTATGCTGCCGAAGAAGAGATCCCAAGTCCCTGGATCGATGCCGGTGTACTCGTTTCTAAGCCTCTAATGTCCATGTCAACTCCACTGACCGATGCCTGCGTCGCATTGCCCACAGAGATGCCCAGCTTTGTAGATCTAAAGCCAACCTTTGGCAGCGCTGTCAGCGGCAACATGGATGAATTAGCCTTGCCACCATCTCTGGATGTTGAGATGATTGGAGCGGTCACAAATAATGAGGCGACTACAGTTGCAGCGCCAGCTTCTGTTTCGCCTGGGTTGCCCACATTGGAATTGAATCAGCAGAATATCGACGAGCTGCTTAAGGATGATAGCTTTGACAATGACGAGGACATGGAGACGGAATCGCTTCTGAACGATATACTCATGACCATTGACAACAACAGTGCCTTACTGCAAGCAACGCTGCATCAGGCCGAGCAGGTGCCCAGTGATGCTTCCGGTCTACTGGAGCTTGATATCAGGGATAACAAACCTACACTCAAACAGATCACCGCAGATGCAGGCATCTGTAGTTGCACAAATTGCAAGTGTGATCAAACCAAGAGCTGTCACGGTGGTGATTGTGGTGGAGCTGCTAGTGCGGGGTCAACTAAGCCCACCAGTGTTAAGCCAAAAACTACAACAATTGCAAGCAACTCCAGCTCCGGCGGCAAACGCATCTGCGGCAGCACCACGACCAGCAAAAAAGTGAGTAAACGCGATGCGGAAATAAACCAAAACATTGAGGATGTTGCTTTGCTACTCCAAAACTTGGCTTCCATGAGTGGCGGAACAGTCAGAGGCGGCGCTGTCGCTGCTGGAGGAGGCTGCTGTGGCGGTGGCGCTGCAAAGGCGGCAGCACCTACTCCGACTACTGGCTGCGGCTGCTCATCAAGTGCTCCTGTCCAGGCAGCACCAGTCGGAGTTGGTTGCTGTAATGGTGGAGCAGCTCCACCTCCAGCACCCACTGCTGGTGGCTGTTGCTCAGGCAACAAGAGTACTACGGTTTTGCCCACTAACGCAGGAGGCTGCTGCTCGCCCCCAGCTGCGCCACCAGTTGCAGCACCCACTGCAGCCGTCGGCTGCTGCTCTTCAACGAAACCACCTGCGCCCGTTATCAACACTAACACCGCAGCCATTAAAAGCAATTCCTGTACCTGCAAGAGCCCCGCAGAGGGCGTGGCAAATGGTTGCTGTGTCGTCATCTGCATGAAAACATTACAAGCCTTGCGCAAAGTTCTGACGCGCCGGAACCTCAATCTAATGCTTTGCCCGCAGCAGAATTAAGCTGACCAACAACAACATCATCATATACAATAAACTCCAGCAACAACAACAAAAAACCAAAGCCAAGAAACCAATGTAACCAAGTATTGTATTGTGCCTGCAAAAAGTATTCCATGTTATTTACTCAGTTTATATATATATATACATATTTCTGTTGTTCTGTTACGGGATTCCTTGGCACCCTGAGCTGATGGAGCAATCCCAATTGGCGGCAGGCCGCGAGTCACTTAACCCACTTAAAAAAAAAGCCGCCTATAAACAAATTAATAAACAATTATTTGCTTCGAGAGCGTGCATTAACAGAGAAATGTTTCTGTACAGATAAGCTCGCGGCATAACAGAGCGCTGCAAGTGAATTAACATGCGTTAAGCGCGGCTTAACATCACATTAGCAGAGTAACATTAGCAGTGAGTTCAGTTGCGGTTGATCGTTCAAGCGATGCACAACGGTTCGGCTCTCGGTTCTCTGACTGTAAGTTAATGCGCGCTCTCTCTCTCTCATCTCTAATGCTTATACACTTGTTGGAGAGTTTTTCAAGCTGTTTACATATTTTTTCATAATTAACAATGTGTTGAATTTGCTTAAGCAAACAGAGAAATGCTTTACATAATTACTATGCTATATATATTTTTGTTAATTCAAATTTGTATAAAGTCGAATAAAAAATAAAACTAAACATGTTATAATCATTGTTAATATATTGTTGTTGTTTGATGTTCCACGCGTCCGCTTCGGAATGCAGCTTTTAAATAAGAATCTTACTAAATCTTATAACTTCGTACAACTCTCTCTTTCTATCACTATCTTTATCTATTTCTGTGTATTTTTAATCCTCGCCAGCTGGTATGGCTTCCTCTAGACGTCGCACGAGTTTAACACGCAACTCTGTCACATTGTCGCCTTTGAGTTGATCCTGTAAGAGACACCGCCACAAAGTATTCCACACACACATACACACACACAGACACGCACACACACAATGGAAAGAGAGAGAGAGAGATTAATCCATGCACAATTTACTTATACCATATATCATTTATCTACCTGGACAAACCAGCACTGCACCTCCAGTTGGACCATCTCCAGGGCACCTCGTATGCAGCCACTGAGTATGGCACTGTAACGTAGATTGCTCAGATCTGCGGGCAGCTCGACGAACTCTGTCAGGGGATTGGAGTCAAACAGCAGGGAGAACTCATCGGCGGCCGGCGACCAGTTCGATATAGTGGGCTGCACATTGAGATACATACGGAATGCCTGCTGAATGCGATCCGCCGTCTCACGCATCTCCAAGCAGCGCGGCACTGAGGTGCGTGCCAGAAAGTCCTCGATCAGACGCATTCCCATGTTGTAACCAATCCGTTCCAGCTGCTTGTTCACATCGTCCACATTTTCAAAGTCACGCAGCATCTGTGTGACCAGTGCGCCATAGGTGAGCGTAAGGAACTCCGAGTTCTTTTGTGTGTGTGTTGTGTGTGTGAGCACATAAAGAAAACGAAACAAATGCAGATTGAGCTAACAATAAGACGAACCAAGTGGAGAAAGACATTCGATAGAACTACATATGCAGGATAATATCTATAATATCTGAAGTTTTCTTTTCGCCCATTCACCTATGTATGTATGTATGTATGTGTCCCGAGTATGTACATACATATTAAATATGCATGGCTAATCTGTTAAGAGTCGTTGTAACAGTGGTACATAATGTTAAGCGTAACATTTTATGTTAAGCAGCCGCTGTTGGGCAAAGCACACAAGTTTAAATAAATACAAATTTATTTTCCATTGTGTACAATCCAAATAGTGTGTATGGTGTCCTGATCTTAGACTTAGGCTTAGAGTTACGAATTACGGATTATGGACTAAGAACTATCTACAACATGAACGTGCACATGCAGGTGTGGCTGCTTCATTTCTATTCCGATTTGATGGCCGTTATGGTTATGCTGGGTGTTTGGTGAGGCGCTATCAGCTTGGGCGGAGCACGCGCGGTACCCCGACTGAGCGTAGCACCGCCGCTTGGAGCCATTGGCATGTTAATACCATCCAGACCACCAGACTGATCTCCCTTCTCTTGTGCCGAATGGAAGCGACCGCCCTCGCCGCGTGCCCGATTCATGGCGTGCCGATGGCGAGATTCGTGCAAGTATTTACAGCGTTCCTTGGGGATCCGGGACTCGAGTTTGGCTCTCGCCTGGCGTCGTATCAGTATACGTTTGTATTGCTTGGCATTCACATAGAGCGGCTCCTCTTCGGCCTCACCCTTGGAGTTCTCATCCTCGCTGTTCGTATTGGTCCCGGTGGTGCTGGTGCTCACATCGGCGCTGCTCGCATTGCTGGCGGTAACACCGACGCTTGTCGTTGTAGGCGTGGCCGTCTGTACTTGCACCTGTACTTGGGCTTGCTGCTGCTGCATCTGCGTTTGTTGTTGCTGCTGCTGCTGCTGTTGTTGTTGCTGCTGCTGTTGCTGCACATTGTTGACGCTGACGTTGACACTGTTTTGTGTTGTCTGGCCAGCTACTGCATTGGCTGCAACTGCTGCCGCATTGACTGCTGTCATCTGTGGAACCATTATGATCTGCTGACCAGCTCCAGCTGCTTGTTGATTGGCACTCGGAGCTGCCGTGATTTGCACTAGTTGTCCATTGATATTGACGTAATGAGGCGTTGGCTGCGCCGCGACAGCTGCTGCAGCTGCTCCTAGCGAATTTGGATCTAGCGACGTTATGGTCGGCGTCTGATAGAATATTGTCTGTCCATCCGGCAACTGCATCAGTTGCATCTGCGGCTGTTGTTGTGCCTGCAACATTATTTGGTTTGCTTGCAGCGGTATCAACTGTGGTTGCAGGCCACTCGCACCGGCGCCACCCTGCTGCTGTGGCTGTTGCCCGATTATGATTTGTGCCGCACCGCCCGGCAACAGGGGCATCGGTATAACTTGTATGGGCTGACCGGCATTGCCTACGCCGACAGTTGTAGTCGTCGTGTTTACATTCGCATTGTTGTTGTTGCTTGTTGTGTTGCTCGTGTTGCCACTGACGCTGACGTTGATGCTGTTGTTGTTGTTGGTATTGCTGCCGTTGTTCGCGGCGGCAGTGTTGCTCATTCTTGGAGTTGCTGTTGATGTGCGGTTACTGCTAAAATGGTTATCCATAGCGCGCAGGTAGCGCTATTTTCTGTGTGTTTCGTTTCCCTCTTACGCCCTCAATACACTTACTGGAAAAGCGAATGTGAAGCCGATTTTGAGGGTGGGTACCACTTGAATGTTTCGTATTAACGATTAGGACAAATAACTAGCCTTACAACTACGGGCGATAGTCGGGTGTCTAGTCCCTACTTTTAAGTGATTAGCTTACCACTTTCTTGGCGTCCAATCTTGAGGCTTGTCGTGACATTTTTTGGTGGAAATATCGTCGAAATTTTTTTCTCAGTGGTGGGTGTACCGTGCAGTGTGACCAAATCTCGAATAGGAAAAAAAACCATCAGAAAATTCCTAAATATTCATAATTTTGCGATTACATAAAATTCGATGGAAAAATATATCGATAATTGGATCGTTAAGTTTTATCGAATTTTTGATACAAAGACGCTACTCAAAAGTTAATAGAAAAGTATTTACTAAATGATTTAGGTTTATTCATCAGTCATCTTAATACAGAAGGAGTACATGGTGATACGACTTATGAAATAGTACAATTTCGAAAAACATGCAAAACAATTAAAAGATCTAAAAACGTAACTCAATCATAATTTAAGTCGGACGAATACCTCATCTTGACTTTCCGATTTCTCAATGTGCACGTTCGCAATGCACTTTGTGGTGTGGGTGGTGTGATGTCTTCATTCTGGACTTGACTGTTCTTTGCAGAAGTATTTTTCTCCATGGACATATCCTCTTCGCAATCTTCCAGTTTTTCAACTCCCAACTGCGCCTCTTCATCGCCATTAATGACGCCCTCCTCGACAGCAAACTGGAAGTGACGCACCTTTTTCTTGGCACTAAAGATAACACGGCGTGCAATTGAGTCCTGCTTCTTGGTGCCAGGAGTCTTCAAAATGGACATACGTCGGGGTGTCTCAATTGGTGGTGGCGTTTGCTGTCGGGCTTCCTGTACAGCTACAGCGCCCATTATGGCAGATCTTAGCAATGTATTTGGACCAATCGACTTCCGGGCGCTGCCACTAATCGACTTCCGACTACTGCCACCAATCGAGGGTCTACTGCCGCTTCCAGTGGACACGCGGAGCACGGTCCTTGCCGGTGAGAAAGACTTCCTATCTCGCACAACAATTAAATGATGCTTCGGTGTGGTATTCAGAATGCTTTCCTCATTTTCCTTTTGCTTGCGCTTCTTGCGAGCCTCAGCATTAGCCTTGAGCAAAAAGCTCTTCAAATCTCGACTTGCTTTTGAAGTTGGCTTTGCTGCAGTATCCTTTGGTACCACTTTGCGTTTAGTCTTGGGTTTGGGCTTTGGCACCACTTCATCTGGATCAACCCAATTATTGGCTTTCCATCGTTTCAAGTTGTCAAAACGCTTGTCCACGTTATCGCTTTGCAAACGCATCATGTCCCACCAACCCTCCAAATCCTCGGCAAGCACTGGTTTCGTGTCTTCACTGCCATCATTAGCACGTAGTCCGATTCCCGTTGCGCCTGCTTCACAGCGATCGATGAGACTCGAAAATTGCATCATTTTTTTGCTAGTTAGCAATTTAGTCTGTCCAATCGCTGCATCTATCATATCCTTGCCGCCTGTCTCAGCCAGTCGTGCCTCATTCTCTCCATTGCTATACTGAAACCATTCATCGCATAGCGAATTGAGGCGACCGATTTCATTCTCCAATTGTAAGCGGAAGTACTGCACCGATTCCATTGTACGACGCACTGCAATCGGCGTCTCCGGCTTTTCATCTTCTAGCAGATACATGCTATTGCGCTTGGAACGTTCCGTTTGCGAGTTTACCTTGCCTCGTGAAACGCTTACGTATGGACTCAAGTAGTTTGGCTTGCATGTGGTGTCTTGTGGTGGCGTCATTGTTTTTTCGTCGTTGTCGCCTTTATCTAAAATGTTTAATATGATATTTATTCAACCTATACATGACATATAAAACTATTTGCTCACCTTCATCTGCTTTTACAGATCTGTTAATTGCCGGAGTCTCCAAAAGGGGTTCACCCATCGAGTAGCGCGAAAAATCAAACTTTCTCTTGGGCTGTTCCTCCTGTCCGCTCATTGCAATTTCCGCTGTTAACAGTTGACGCTTGGCCGAGGATTTGGTGTGGGTGGTGGAACCGGCACTGAGATCGTCGCCTCCCAAAGGACTTAGCTTAGTTAAATCGCGGTACAAACCTAACAAATCCTGACTAGCATTGGTAGTTTTACAACACTGCGTCGATGTGGCCTGGAAAGGATTATCAATACTAAGCCGCTCCAGTGGTGTGTCGGGCAACTCGTCAATGTCGTCGATGTTTCCAAAAAAGGCCTGTCTAAGCTGGCCTACTACATTTTGTTTATTATTTTGATGATCAGCCTTTTTGACCTTCATACGCTTTGCAAGATTGGATGACGTGTTGTTCTTTGCTCCCTTCAGTGGAGGATTAGCCTTTACTTTGAACTTGCCAGCAGCACCTCCGCCACCTCTTATAGGTTTTACTATATTCACTGATTTGACGGGCTTGTCAAAAGGTTGCGTTACTAAATTGACAGGTTTGGCAGCATCTGCAGACGGATCCAGTTTCTTCTTTGTTGTAGTGGCGGGCACAACAGATGCAGATGTCGACGGTTTTGTTAGAACTTTGTTTATGCTGGAGAGTGGTTTCCTTGAAAACGTTGTGGGCTTTACAGATGCAACTGTACTAGCTGTAGAAGGAGCAGAAACGGTTGCGGGCTTCTTCATGGCAACAGTTCTTATAGGCCTTGCAGTAGCAAGGGTAGTAACTTTTTGAGCAGCGCCTGTGGATTTGGAATCCGTGCAGTCTATGAGCGTTTGCTTGGCAGGAGCTGCAGCAGTAGTGGCGGCTTGCTTTGCTGTGACAGGAGGTGGTAGCTTCTTGGTCGTGACTTGCGGCTTACCGGCATCAGCCGGTGGTTTGGACGCCAAGGCTGTATGTTTGTAATTTACTCGAGTAACAGCACTACCAAAAGTAGATTTTAGGTTGGCTGGAGCACTCGGAGCAGTACTGGGAACAACCTTTGCGCGAGGATTTGCTGTATCCTGAGTAGCATTCTTCTTTGATTTAAAGTCAACAACAACGTACAGTGAACGGCGATTTGATGGTACAAATGATGCTTCCTCGGCAGGCTGTTCTGTCCCTTTCGTTGTCTGATCAATTTGAGTCTTTTCCAGTGCCTGACGACGCTGTTTGTTTGCTGCCCTCCACTCTTTAAAGCGGTTTAAATATTCCTTTCTACGCGATAACGCAGATGTTTGCGGAATCTGAGGATTCCTATTTTCTTGTTCGCTGGAAGCTGCATCTTCGTTCCTTGGCATTGCCTCTGCTTGTGTTGAGAGTATCTCTTTTGGCGTCGGACTAACACTAATAACACGATTATTGAAAAATGAATCTTCGCGCCTTTTTGATCGTGCGACGCGGTGATTTTCCCGATTAATCTCAAGGCGATTGCGACTGTTCATTAACCTCGTTTTCAACATCGCCTTATGTTGTTCCATTTTACTAAATTTTTCAGTTAGAAATTCTTTATCGGTAGACAAAAATTTCAAACTAACTTTCTTATTAAACAGACAAGCAATGGAATGCGATACTGAAGCGAGTATTTTGGAATACGTTTAACGAGTACTTTTCACTCCCATAACCAGCAGCGAATCACCGGCTCGAGAAAGACTGCCAACTTGTTAAATTAAGTATCGATGTGATATATCGATAACTGATATTGCTGACCATAACAACATTCCTAGTCCAAAGTACAAGTAACTTCTGTGATTCTGGTGGCTGAGCCAGTAAAATAACTAACTTATCATGGCTTCTACCGGACTTTTGGTGGTGTCCAACATTAAACAACTGGGAAAGACCCTGCGTAGCATTGAAAAATATGTGAACTCGCTATACATTCATCTGAATGTGACTACACCAACGTCAACGTCACCACCACCTGTTTGGGGTCGTCTTATATCACAGTTGTACGCTGATAGTAGCAGCTATGTGGGCAAAAATGTCGACCTACGCGTCTTAGTAACACCGTTTAAGGATCTACAATCTCTGAAGCTATGCAAACCTGTTGATATGATATTCTCGGATGAGCATCAACCGGAAATCTGTGAAAAGCTGCGTACGGCTCTAAATATAAGCAAACCTACGATATTTTTGCAAGAAACCAAGAACATGGACTTTCAGACTTCTAATGACAACAGCCATTCGCTGCAGTCAAGCAATATCAAGGTGTATCCAAATGTCGTTCTTGGCGGCACTTTCGATCGCATTCATATAGGCCATAAGATATTCCTTACGCAGGCTGTGTTGCGCACATGCAAACGTTTAGTTGTAGGTGTCACGACGGCCGCAATGACAAAGAGTAAATATTCGATTGTTATCTTATCTTCGTCTAGCACCTAATATGCTTACTCATTTGTAGACAAAGTGCTGCCCGAACTTATATTGCCTGTGGAGGAAAGAATTTCTCAGTTGCGAGAGTTCCTTTTGGATATTGATAGCACGCTGCAATATGATATTGTGCCCATTGATGATCCTTTCGGACCGACGCAAACAGATCCAAACATTGACATGATTGTCGTTAGTGCCGAGACGCTGCGTGGCGGTCAAAAGGTCAACGAGATAAGGGCGTCTAAGAATCTAAGCCAATTGGATATCTTTTCAATCGACATTGTTGAAAGCAACGTTAGCGATAGTGTGCACGAGTCAAAGGTTAGTTCCAGCAACACACGGATCGATCTTCTGGGCACGCGTTTCCGCAAGCCTGAGCCACGTCTCAATCTGCCCAGCCGCCCATATATCATCGGTTTAACCGGTGGCATCGCTTCGGGCAAGAGCAAAATGGCTGAACGCTTGGGTGAAATGGGTGCCCATGTCATTGACTGCGATAAGGTGGCGCACGATGTGTACGAGCCGGGTCAATCTTGTTACAAGAAGATAGTCGAACATTTTGGAAACGAAATTCTGGCTAGCGATGGACGTATCGATCGTACCAAACTAGGACCAATAGTATTCCGCAATCCACAAGAATTACAAATACTTAATTCCATAGTGTGGCCTGAGTTAATGATTGAGGTAAACAAAAGACTAGATAAATTACGAGGAAGTGGAGTCCAGGTTCCGAAAATAGTCGTGCTGGAAGCAGCTGTGCTTCTGAAAGCTGGCTGGGAGTCCAACTGCCATGAAGTCTGGTCAATGATTGTACCACCTGAAGAGGCTGTAAAGCGTATCATGGAACGCAACAGTTTAAGCGAAACTGAGGCGCGCAATCGAGTTGCCAGTGCAGTACCTAATGCGGAAATTGTTTCGAAATCTCAAGTGATCTTCAGTTCGCAATGGGACTATGACTTCACGCGTCGCCAGGCAGAGCGTGCCTGGAAAACGCTTAACAAGGAACTCGACGCAAAACAGCACAGCAGTCTGTGATTCAGCGATATTTGGGATATTAATTGGTTTCAAACTAATGATTTAATAATTTTTGTTTTTGTCATTGTTAATGCATTTGCTTATTTTTAAGTCGAAAGTACAGGGAGCGAGCGCAAGCCTGGGTAATACATATGAGGGGGAATCTTCAACTTGATTCGAAATAAAATCGTGTTTTCAATTCCCCCCTCCAAATGCCGATGGATTAATGAGTTTCGCCCTTTTTGCCGGAAATACGCTTAAAGTCGTTCATCTTGGTTGTAATGATTGGAGAGCCGATAAAGCCAATGTAGTCGATCTGCGTGACATCACCGCCAGATTGGTTATTCTTAACGAAAATCTGTATGTTTTGTACATTCTGGAATTTCACATAGCGCAGATTTACAGGATTTCCACTCTCCAGCTCCTTCTCGGCAAGGCTACAAGTCGTCACAGATGTAAAATAGTTATTTTAAGTTGATGGATTTGAAACTCACGTTAAATCCTGCACGCTGCTCATCGACTCAGCCTTGTCGAAATCAATTGTACGCGGTTGATTAATGAAGAGCTTGACCTGTTTGGGTCCCAGATGAGGTGGCGCCTTGAACTTAAGGGAGTGTATCTTTACGGCCTGATTGAAGGTTATAGACATAATTAGCTGCTCGTCGCAGTCGGACTGCAAGTATCCTCCAGCCGAAACTAACGCATGTTTCATATTGTGATCGTCCGACTCATTCAAGCATTCGCACTCCTGCTTTGAGATGAATGTGTTAAGCTCCATCTATGTGGGTAAAAAACTTGTATGTTAATATAGTTATCCAGTGTACCAATTTCTTCTGGTTAGTTACCAATCCCTGTCCATAATCCTCGCCGGTTTCTTCGCCATCGCTCGAGCCAATGTGTTCACGAATTTTGGCTTCCAGCCCCATTATGTCAGCGCCCTGGATGCGATCAATTTTGGTCCTGTTGCGGTAGAATATAAAGGTTGGCATAGCCGACACACCTTGTCCTGCGGCCGTGTCCTGGCATTTATCTACATCCACTTTAAGAAATATGGCTTTTGGGTATTTACTAGGAAACGTCTCAAAAACTGGCGCAATCCTTTGACAGGGCCCGCACCATGTTGCCGTAAAATCTACGACAACCAAGCGTACGCCTGCCTGTGCTAACTCGGCTTGAAAATGTGATTCGTCGTTGATTACACGTACTGCCATATTTACTTTTTTTAGGGAAAATATAAATGAATGACTGGCAGGTTTTATAAAAAATTAAGATGCTCACTTGTCTTATTGCAATTTATCGATATACTGTGGACTGTGACCAGAGCTGCTAATTTTATTTAATTCGCCGCAAAGAAGTAATCGATAGTTGGCAGTTCTGCTAAAAATACTGTCCATGTACTAGCTCTAAATATGGCGTCTTCATAAGAAGAAGAATTGGTAAAAGTTCTGTCCGGCCGCCGCAAAAAGTGATGATTTGATTGTCAAAATTACTAAAGACTTAAGCCTTAATAAAAACATAACTAGCTTGTAAACATATACGTACAATGGATGTACAACCGCCGAGAGGTAAAGGAATGCGAAAGCAAATTTCAAAGTCTTCGAACACACACACATGAACACGCTCCTAAATGTGAATAAAAACCTTTTTGCTTGCCATTTTAGATGCAAGTTTACGCAACATAATAGACAAATTGGCGGAATTTGTGGCTCGCAATGGACCCGAGTTCGAAGCAATCACTAAACAAAAGCAACAAAACAATCCAAAGTTTGAATTTCTCTATGGAGGCGAGTTTGCCAGTTACTATCAATATCGTGTAGCAGCGGAACAAGCAAGTGAGTAGGCTTAGGATTCTTAAGTTGAAATTGGTTACTAACTTGCCCTTTTGATTTAGTGTTAAAACAGCAGGGCGGCATGTCGACAGGTGCTCACTATATGCAACAACCGCCACCCACACACGGCCACTATCCGCAACCGCAACAGCAAGCGCCGACTAATCCTCAGGATACTATGCAACAAGCACAACAACAACAATCTCAGCATCTGTGGCCACCTAATGCTAATAATGGCGCCGGTTCCGCACCAGTACCAGGAACAGTACCAACAACTGTACAACAAGCGGCCAATGGTACATCGTTAGCATTGAGTTTGGTCTCCCAATTGGATACCATAAAATTGCAACAAAATACATTGAGGGAACAAATCAAGCAATCAGATGCGAATCTTTCTGCACAACATACGGTAAATAATGCTACTCCATTTGTTTTTTCACAGGCGTGACTCTTCCTATAAACATGCATACATATCTATATTTTGCAATTACTTTCTGAGACTTGCTCATCCATGGAAAGCTGCAAGAGTTACACTTTCTAGACTCGATCACACTTCCAATTTCCCTTGTGCTCAAGTAAAACAAAATTTAATCCTATACGAAAAGCACTCTACAGAAAATTCGATTTTATATTGGTTTTCAATGAATATCTGTTCCTGACCCTATTAAAATCTTCACTCAATTAAATTGGCCTTCTCATTCCTATGGGAATATTTCAATTTTGTTAACTTCTGAAAGTTATCATATACAGCGGCTGATATCCTCTAGTTGTTTAATTTGCTCGAACCTGTTTAACATTAAATTGTCTTTGATTCTTGACCAACTGGGCTCCCTGTCTCTCTGTTTCCTTACATCTAATATAATATCTTCAGTGTGTGAGTTTGTTGTTTAAATCAGTCGTTTCGACCACCGGATATAGTATAAAATGTGTTTCAGCTTAATTTGAATGCATATTTTTCTCGATTAACGAATAACAAGTTTTAGTATGTTTATTATTACATTTTTTCTTTAACTATCCAATTAACAATTTTACAATGCTACATTAAATTTTTGCTTTATTGTATATTTTTTGAAACATAAAACTAAAAAAAATCAAAACCAACTGATAAAACCATGTGTTTACAAAACCCAAAAACCAAAAATATTATTCGAAACGAAACTCTCGTTTATGTCGCATTCGAAAAATAATCCAAAAACGAATCACAAATCTTTCAATCAACGCAAATGAAACCAAACAAAACTGACGCAACAACTACCAAATAAATCGTATCGAATCGAATCTAAATCGAATGAAACCAAATGAAACCTTTAGGCGTTGATGACTCAAAAGGCAAAACAAATTGACGATGCGATGGAAGCGGCGCAGACAACGCAACTGGAACAATTGGCCAATGAGCAGGGTATAGTGCTAAGGGAATTCGATGGTGTCCTTCAGCCGATTATCGAGTCATGTACAAAGGATAGCATCTCAGCAGGTAAATATAATGTGAATAATTTGATTTAGTTTATGCGAATACATATTTTTGTATACCAAAATGTTATGCGTCAGTTAACTTTTGAGCTAGATAAACTGCACTAAATTTTAATTAAGATTAATTGAAAAAAATGAAACTTTAATTTTAAAACTTAATTTGCCAGAGACTTTTGACAATCTGAGTAACCCGTTTGATATTGCAATTTTAGGCAAGAACTGGATTTTACAGCATTCAACCGACAGCGCAAAAATCAATGTCGTTTTACAATATCTTTTAAAGAAGTATGCCTCAGTTTATATATATTCTAATGATCTTTCAACATTTATTAATTACATATGTGTTTCTTTCTTTCAACGAATCTTCAAAACGAGTCAAAAAACAAATCGAAAACTTACAGAGAAAGTGCATGCGAATGAAGCAAGAGCGTGTGATGATCAATTTAAGAGCGAAAAAACAAATGCTGAAAGAGAGTGACTAATAGAGAAAGAGTCGCTGACTCGTTAAATTCTCTACTCGTTTTAATGTTTATTATATGAAATTCGTTGATTCGTTTTGAGAGAAATGCGCGTTTATATCTGGGCTCAATGATCATTTTGTGATAGATAGGCTTTAGATAAGACACAAAACAACATACACATACTCTAAAATACACAAACACATTAACACACACGTACTCACAGCACAACAAACACAACCTTTGGCAAATGCTGTTGTTGTGCGTACAGAAAATATGGACAAAAATATGTTTTTCGTTTGTTAATTTATTTTTAGGGCTTTGGTCAATGGTTCAACGTTTCAGCAAAAATTGCATCTTATATATTTAGTTAATGATATACTCCATCATTGGTAAGTTCGCACATACAAATATTAGATAAACCTATTCATCAACATTAGAGAAGACAGATAAACTTACTTCGGACAATCGAAGATGCAATACCCATGCAGGTCGTTCAGTTGAGGAGAAGCTAATGAAATGTATATATATAGTTTAACATCTCTTTAAAACACAGATCATATTTGGGAATTCGCCTCCTTTTTAAACCAACTGCAATGGTATAAACCCGATTATAGAAGTAGATAACTTTAATAAATTGCTTAGTTCAGGAACAAATCAATCTAACTTAAATGAGAGACAAACAGACGGAACAATTTGACAAACTTCACATCAAACTGTGCGCCGTCTGAGCTACGGGCAAGTTTGTTTAAGTGTAATAATCTATTTACAGTATGCGAAAAAATATCAGCGATTTGAAGAACAATCTCGAGAATGTCGTAATTCCGATGTTCTGCAGCGCGGATTTAAGTAAGTAATAAGTATAATGTAAACCTTTTAAGATTATTAATCTATTATTGTTTTCAATGTTTAGTTGCCAACAATGATCAGCGACAAAAGCTATCGAAGCTGCTTTCCCTGTGGGAGTCCAAGGCAAAGTTTTTTGATGCTTGTGTCATATCAAAGCTGCAGTCGCCGGACTCATCAATGCAGGAGTATAAAACAAATTTGCAGAACACTCATCACGACATTGTGGCCAAATACTCGCAGAGCACCAAAGCGACACTGGATAAGTGAGTTAAATCCATTGGGATGAACATAATGTCAACTTGTTTAACACTTTCACTTAACCATCTGCAGTTATCAGAAGCAGCATCAGGTCTTTGTTCAACATGCCACACAACAAATTGCCCAACTTGAGCAGCAGAAGTTGCAGTTGGAAAAACAAATTTTGGTCGCGCAGAAGTCTCAACAGCAACTTGTAGCACCTGGTACGCCGTCGGGAAAGTCCATACCCGCGCTAATGTCTCAGCGCATTGCCATGCCTGGTGTAGATCAGGAGCATATGAATACACCGCCGCCTCAAACGCACGAACATCCACAGACGCATCCGCACCCTCAGTCACATCCGCAGGCGCCAGGCAACAGTATCTATGCGAACTACCAGCAACAGGCTGTACAACAGCCGGGCAATCCATTTGGTGATCCTCGTGGTGCAAACTTTTTCATTCCCGATATGTCAAAGCCACCACCAGGATTCCCTGCACCAATACATGGACAAGGGCCACCGCAACAGCAGCCGCAACAACAGCAACAGCAACCGCCAGCACAGTATCCTCCAGGCCATGAGCCACCTGTGGATCTGGGTGTGCTGAATGCAGCAATTCAAGCTGTGATACAGCTGCAGCACCAGCAGCAACATCAACAGCGTCATCCAGACGAAATCCAGCCAATTCCACAGCAACAACCGCAGCAACTCCAGCAACAGGTACAACAACAACAGCAGCAGCAACAAGCACCAACTGCATATGGTCAAATGCCTGGCAATACATTGGTGCCAGGTAATGACGGAGGTGTAGATCTGGGGGCACTCAATGCAGCAATAAATGTTGTGCTACAGCAGCGACCCGAAGATGAGTCGTCACAACATGTGGATGATAGGTTAGATTCAGTAGAGACTTCCATGCCGCCACAGGAACCACAGGTACCCACGGCGCCATATTATGATCTGCCTGCCGGTCTCATTGTGCCATTGATACGACTGGAGGATTACAATTACAAACCGCTAGATCCGTCAGACATTCGATTGCCAGCGCCAGCGCCGCAAAGCGAACGCTTGACAAACGCATTGAATGCTTTCTATGCGGCTCCCTCGCACGACCGGCCCAGGGACAAGTAAGTAGAGTAAAGTGAAATTCCAAAGACTTTAATAAGGTTTACACTTGTGAACTTTCAGCGAGGGCTGGGAGAAGCTTGGACTTTATGAGTACTACAAGGTGAAGAATGCGGCGCGTAAACAGAAAGAGGAGGAAATCAAAAATGGCACACGCATCAAGTCCCGCTCGCCCAGTCCTATTGTGCTGGAGAAGCCAAAAAAGACCAATAAGCGCTGTTATCGGTGAGAGCGAATCGCCATGGCTCGAGGGAGACCAATTCTAAAAGTGCTTTCTCTTGCAGCTCAAAGAGCCGAAGTCGTTCACGTTCCCGCACCCCACTCAATCGTACCAGATCCCGCACACGCTCCAGATCACGCTCTGTGGAACGTGTTCCTACACCGCCGCCACAGCGTAGTCGAGGAGGAGGAGGCAGTAGCAACAGCGGCAGTAGCCGAAAAGGGCGCAATCGTGAACGTGAACGTGATAGTAGCAACAGTCGCGAGAATCGCTCGGAGCGTAACAGCAGCAGTAATAGTAGTAACAATAGCAACAACAATGGCAACATGAACAACTCAAGACGCGTGGAACGAGACAGATCACCCACGCCACCCAGTTTCTTGTAAGGGCATCCTAACTAATATTCTTTGTAGCGCTCTCAAATTAATATATTCCATTCCGTTTCAGTGGCAGTAGTTTCGCCAAGCCGCAGGAATTCATCGAGGAAACCAATAAGGGCCACCAGATGCTCATGAAAATGGGTTGGGCCGGCACAGGTACGGGCCTAGGTTCAAAGAATCAGGGCATCGACACACCCATTTCAGGTGGCGAAGTGCGTGATCGCAAAGATATGTATAAGGTGAGGGAGTCAGAAATAGTGACAACAGTATAAAAAAACAGCTAATATCTAAAACTTTTCAGGGTGTCGGAAACAATCTTAATGATCCGTTCGAGAGGTTCCGTAAGAATAAGGGAGCCGCCTTTGCACATCGCATGAGCACAAGAGATTACAAAACTTAGATTCTGCTTCCGATCCCAGTGCTACCGCTTTTTTGTTTTTCCCTTATTATAACAAAAAGAAAAAAATACATTTTTATAACGTAAATTTCTAATCTGTATTTTGGTTAAGCAAATACATTATGCGCCGTTTGTGCTGCCTTGGAGTTGACTTTTTCGAGTACCGGAACCAATGCCTTGCCAGGTCCGCATTCGAAAGTCAGTGGGAAGTTGACGCCCTGCTGTCGTTCATAGATTTCGTGCATAGTCTGCTCCCATTTCACTGGACGCACAATCTGTTTGGGAAGCTGGTGTAGGATGTGCGAGGCGTGTTTATAGGGCTTGCCATCGATATTGGAGTACACCTTAATGATGGGATCCTGTATTTGGATGGACTTCAGAGCTTTAGTAAATGGTTCCACGGCACTCTCCATCAATGGCGTGTGGAAGGCTCCGGCGACAGTTAAACGTTTCATTCGACGGATCTTAAGAGGTTTAGAGTTCTTCTCCAGAAACTCAAGGGCCTCCACATTGCCAGCAACTACTTTGCAGTGAGGATACATGTAGTTAGCAATGCCGCAGTAGGGCGATTCTACGCCCTTGTCCAGGCACCATTGTTGCGCTTTTTTGCATGCATCGCCCAAATTGGTATCGGGTCCATAGACCGTCAGAGCCATGCCTCCAGCGGCCTTATCACAGGCCGCTTGCATGGCATTGGCACGTACTTGCACCAGTTTAAGGGCCTTGTCGAAGGGCAACGCGCCGGCATATACGAGCGCCGTAATCTCACCCAGACTGAAACCGGCGGCAGCAACACAATTCTCTATTGCTCGAGGTCTTTCTTCGCGCAATTGCTCCAGTGCGGCTAGTGAAGAAACCATTACAGCGAGCTGTGCGTATTCGGTGCGATTCAGTTTATCACGTGGTCCTTCCAGGCAAATCTTCAGTAAATCGTATTTGAGTACTTCATTGGCCAGCTCGAAGATGCGACGCGCACCGGGAAAACGCAGTAGATCATCGCCCATGCCAACATATTGTGTACCTTGGCCTGAGAAAAGCATCACACTAGTTTCCTTGGGATCTGTTTTAGGCCGGCTTTTTTGCGCCTCTAGCGGATCTGTCAACTCATTTAGCAGTTGTTGACGTTTAGCCTGGTCGGCTTCTGGATTAACTGCATTTTCTTGGACGCCACCGCTACCACTACTGCTTCTCCAGCGACACCAGCTCAAATTTTGGTAATAAATTGCCATTACGAATTAGATTTTGTGATATTTTTGCAAACATTTCTATAATTTTTTTTTTTACATAAAACGTTTCGAAATAGAAATGTGTAACATATGATAATGAGTAACAGCTGTTATGACAGATGTTAATCGGTAACAGCTGTTAATAGTTTTGTTTTTAATTACAAGATGGCGCTAGCAAGTGGCTCCCTCTATCGCATATAACTTTCACTACGTCGGATAACCGTTGATTTTGAAATACTTTCGGTTTCATTGTGTTAGTTTTGATTTATGTTGACCAAATTCAAGCATTTGGCTAAGATGACTAAGATGCCTTTTGGCCAATTCCATGAATGGGCATTTGTTTTTTATATGTTACTCATTTATTTGGCATTGACTGCACACATTACTCATGCGTCTGTGAATCTGAACTTAATTAGTTCGCCGGGATAGAGCATAGGAATGTCGGTTCCTCTTTAACGGTCAGTTGTTCGTTAGAAATTCGAGCATTCCTTGAGAGTTTCTTGAACTCAAAAATGAAATAAAAAAAAAAATACTCTTTGAGCTGAGGCCGCCCGAGTGAACGGCAAATTGGCCTGGGGGCAAAGTCAGACAGAGACGTGACGCATCACTTTCGCCTTCGGTTCAAGGAACACAGAAGGAAATAGCTGAGCAACCCCTCGCCGCCTCCTTCGCCTGCTGCTGCAGATCCGTTGCCTGTTGCCAAGGACCAAGGTGATCGTCTAGACGGCGAAGTGAGAGTGATGACGATGAAGACGATGGCTATCTATGTATTAGAATGAAAACCAGTTTGGGCTTTTTTTTTTTTGGATTTTGGGCAGCCCAAAATCCAAGAGAGAGATCGCTACCGCTGCCCAGGTACGAATTAAGATAAGATAACAGGCAGCATAAGATCGTTGACATGGCGCAAGTGGCGTGGTTTTTAAATCAGGTTGTGAAATACGTGAGTATGTATGCACATGCGTGTGTTTGTGTGTGTGTGTGTTCTTCTATATGAGAATGTGTGTAGTACATACAATATGCACATTGTGTTTATGAATGAGCGTATCTGGCTTTTTCAGATCCCAGCTGGACCAAGCTGGCACTGCTCGGGGCAATTTGCGTTTTATAGACTAACACAAAAACAATGATAATGAACACAATAACAATACAAACTAATGAAATGCATACTTTAGTAAATGCCAAAGCAGCTTTATTTTCGCATTCTTGTTCGTTCTGTCTGAGGTCTACATGCATACATACATATGTACATACATAGAGACTGACATATCTGTGTATGTTTGTATGTTATTTTGATTTCATTGTCGGTTTTATGAGACGTGCCGTCGATACCGTTAGATTTTAGAAATTCGCAAATACCAAAGGAGCACGGTGACCCACACGTAGCTCGAAGCACATGACACCTCACACACACACACATACATACATGCATACTTTAATTATTGCGTCTTACTGCATGCACGCACACGCATATTGCGCATACGACCCATTTCCGCATGAGAGAGTGCGAGCGAGAGAAAGAGATTAAAATGAAAGTCGGCCGAAAGTGTGCATTGACCGGGATTATTAAAGTCAAGCTAACATTACCGGGCCAAAAATATAAACACGTTGGCGCATGCGCACTTTCTCAACTAAAATTAGAATACCAACAACAAGTGCAGCCAATATGCAAACCAAACTGAGCTCAGGTCGCCGACGTCGCGACCATTAAGAACAACCGTTAAGCGCTCAATGTCAGTATAACGTCAATGCTACGCCAGCTGCTGCTGCTGCTGCGGCGCCGGCGGCTGCGTGTGCTGCCGCTGCTGCAGCACCTGCTGCGCTCTTCGCTGCACAAGCAGCTGAGCCAAACAAGAAGAAGAAGAACAACAACAACAACAGCTGCATGAAAAGTGAGAGTGCATTCGAGAGGAGAGTATGAGAGCAGCATGAAAAGTGAGAGTGCATTCGAGATGAGAGTAACATAGCAGTGAGAGCCGCCGTTTAGCCTTGGGCTGCTGTTGCTGCGTCTGTTATACTATGTGCAGCTCTTTGACCCAAACAGCAGCAAATGTATGTGTTATGTTACAAGTATGTTAACATGCTAATTAACATTTCGTTTGTGTTATCGCTGCTGCCGTGCAGCTGTTTGCCTCGTGATGCTGATGCTGTTGCGGTGTAAATGATAAGACGATTTTATGAATGGAATTCTCTTCATATTCATCATTTCACCACGCTACAACCAACGTGTGCGTGCGTGTGGCTCTCGGCTAATGGAATTCCCCTAGCAACAAGGTAACTCAGCTAAGTCAAGTGTTAGCCACGCGGGCGCTGTCGTTGTCGCTGCTGCGGTCGGCGTTGCTGCCGAATACTTTCTCCTTACAGTCTGGTTAGTTCCAGCGCCAAGGCAACATTAGCCGCGACGCCGACATCAGTTTCCTCATTACATGACAATTACATTTATAGTTATTTTCAAGGTGCAATGATTAGTATTTTTTTTATCAGCAATATGACTAAAAATATGACTCAACCGACTATTACATGGAATGAGATTAGTTCGATTGAACACCCGATGAAAAAGCAATGAAAATATGCCGGTTTAATTTGCCGGCATCCTTTTTTGTTATACACGTTTGACGTCTACCAGAGATCCTAAGCAACGCCAGCAGAGCAGCCCAAATTCTTTTTAATTGGAGCTAAACTCGGCGCCGGCACGCCCTTTTTCGCTTACGCATGCGCGCGTGTACGTATGCTGCGTGCTCTCTCTCCTTCCCACGGCGCACGCTCGCATTGAGAACGCAAAGCGGCGCCGACGGCTGCTGCTGCTGCTGCTGCTGCTGTTGCTGCTAACTGCGTCGGCTGCTCCTGCGCTCTGGCTGCGACTGCGGCTCCGTATTGATTTGCTTATAAAAAGCTAACAGCTTTGGGTGAAGCTTTCATTTGAGGTTCGCTGCTTATCAGGTGACGGTCGGTGTTTCTTTTTGTTTCAATCTCATTCTATTGCGGCGGTGCGCGCCAAAAACAACAACAACAACAATAAAAAAGACAATATTATAACACGTATACGTCGTGTGGCCAGTGGGGCAGGTGCCAAGTGTGACGAAATTTAAAGTGTTTTTTTGTAAATTGGAATTTTAATCAAAAACTACAAACATGTGCGCTAAGGTAAGTCGAATTTTATGAAATTCTAATAAATAGTGGGAAATATTTAAAAATAATGGGAAATATTTTACAATAATGGAAAATCTTTAAAAATAATGGGAATTTAAAAATGCAAGAAAATTTCAAATTCTCATAATTATTTTAGTATTGTTAAACAACTTTGCTTGCATTGGTAAGCAACTTGTCTATGCCTTCTATATGCATTCCATGAGGATTCCTGTTGTTATTGTAAACAGCAAGAGGGGTGTGTACCAAACAAACCTGTAACCTGTCCACCCGCTCAGTTATATGTACCTTCATCTCGAACTCCCTCTCTCTCTCCCTCTAAACGGGGTGCTAAAAATAAATAAAAAACGGCTTTTGTTCTCTGTAAGACACTGCAAAAATAAGCATAATGCGTCCAATATTTTTCATTGTTGTTGTTGTTGTTGTTGTCTGTCGAATGTCGTCGTGCTAATCAAATTGCGGAAATGCCTACCTGAGGAGAGGCGCTGCGCTGCGCTGAGGCATTATTACATAAGATTCACTTGGGCTCTTTTTTCGGTAATCGGGGAAGTTTCACTCATTAAAGCCGGCATCATGCAAAATGTAATTAAAAACGCCATTTGGCTGCGGCGACTTGCAAATGCGCTCCAGTTTATGTTAGCAACAGGATGACCCAGTTTGTTGGCCGAGGACGACAACAACAACAGCAACAGCAGCAACAACCACAACAACAACTCCAAAGCCAGTGACAACGTCATATCATACTGATCAGTTGGCGTCATCCCATGCACTCTCCCCTGGATTGTTAACACATATGCAATAAATTCCGTATGAATTTTTCAGGGGGAGGCCTGCCTGTTAATCTTTGATCCAAATTTAGAATCGATTTTAATTTCGTATTTTTGCTTTCATCTTACAGTTCAATCTGTGCCGCCTGACACTGCTGGGTCTGATCCTGGCCTGTTGCCTGCTTAGCGAGGCGCAGGGTCACTGTTCGCTGGAGAAGATGAAAACATTTGCTCGCGAGGCGTGCGAGCGACTCTTCCAGCAGGATGAGGGAAGGGAGAAACGCTCCATTGGGAATAATGATATCAATGGATTTGGACGTAAGTACCAGAAATACTACAATCGTTAATAAGGTCACAGTCAGTCAGTCAACTCAAGAAACATAAAACGAAATACGAGAAAAAATATTCATATAGTGTATATAAAAAATAAATAAATAAAAACAGTTCCGATCTGCAGTTAAACGTTTTCAAGGCACAAGTTCAAGATGAAAATGTATATTAAGTTTTTTCTTTATATTTTTTTTTCGATATTTACAGATGATAAACTACATAAAAATCATCATTGCGTTGTGCGCAGTACCTATCCGAAGGGTGGCTATCTTAAGGTGAACAAGAGGCACTATCATCGTCTGATGAACCTGGACGTGATGCCACGCTATAAGCCCAAGATGCACGGAGACAAGATGCGCATCAAGCGCGATCATTCTGGCAAGAACTATGAGTACAACAATATCTCCTATTGCTGTTTCCATCTGTGCGACGAGGAGTTTTTCTGTTGAGAAATGGGAGCGCAGCAGAGATCCCAAGGCTAGTCAGCAACTGATGCCGTCCTTTAGCAATTATATTACCTATTAAATTTAAGGATTGTAAGACGCGCTCACTCTTATAGAGTAGGAGGTACCTTGTGTTTGCCCTGGCGGACCTTATCTGGCCAGCAAATTTAGCCACAGTATTAGCAACAAAAATCATGTTGCAGTAAAATGATTCCATTATCTAGTGTAATTATAAGCTCCTACTATCTATCTATGTGTCACATAAGTACATTAAATATACACAGATCTATTTAATTATTTACGCATTAATAAATCTGTTTTCAATTTCTGTTTTTTTTTTTTTTTTGCGATAGCCCTAGGGGTATCAAAACGCATGTTTCTAAAACGATTATAGATAATCAAAAGTGACAGTAATTCCCAGAACGAATACAGCGCATGCAAGTTGAACAAAACAGCCCAGGCAGGAGTTGACTATTGAATACCCTGCTCGAGGTACTACACGTAATGTTCATTTGAATAAATAAAACCTTGGAGAATAATCGAAATTCGATATTGGAGCTACATCTTATGGAAGTTCCACTAGTTTCAATTACTATCAAACTGCAGCTGCATAAATAATTCGTAAAAAAATAGACTGACGATTCTGGTTTAAAAACCCATTGGTTTTAAACCAGCGACTTCATTCTGTTGGTGCTATTTCAATCTGCACCATGTACGCTTTGAGAGCTATCTGTTTTTATGCTCTTCTATTGATTCCCAGTCTAAAGTGCGAGCGTTATGTTGTCGATACGGATAACTGTAGGATCATCGACCCGGATCCCTTGCAGCCTGACATTATGCAAGGATTTCATCGTTTGCAGTATAGACCATGCAGAACCAAGCCGCCATTGACGTACGTGGAATACAATGAGACAATGGGATCATACAAACTGAAAGTCAACAAAACTACCATTCAATGGTATGGACTGAGGGTATACAATCCGTCTAAGATATGGTGTTGCTACATGTACGTGGAACGTCACTCTGAGGACAAATACAAATTAAGCGTCTGCACAAAATTTCAACACACTGTGCGGCTGGACAATGACAGAGATAGCTTCATAGTCAAGTGTTGGGCCAATAATAACTTAATCTATATGAACGGGCATGCAACTGTGCCGAGGCGCAATGAGACCCGCCAACGACTGGAGGACTGGAAAGAAAGGGATCAAAAAAATGGTGGGCCACGTGCTCCCAGTGTACTTATGATTGGCATCGATACCGTATCCCGTCTGAATCTCATGCGTGCCATGCCCAAGACCTATGAGTATCTTCAGTCCAGTGGCTGGTTCGAATTGGCAGGTTACAACAAGGTAAGTAAGGATGAAATGTGAGGCTTCTATAATAACGATTTTATCCCAATTCTCTTCACAGATCGACGAAAACACTTTCCCCAATGTAATGGCCTTCCTGACCGGCTACAACCTAGAAAGCATCGAGAAGAAATGTAATCCCAGGATACGTGGTGGCCTCAATAAATGCAAATTTATTTGGGATCAATTTCACGATGTGGGTTATGTGACTGCATATGGAGAGGATGATGTTAGAATCCATACGTTTAATTACAAGAAATACGGTTTCAATAAGCCGCCTGTGGACTACTATATGCGCCCCTATATGATGGCAGCGGAGGCTCTGCTGACTCAGACATATCAACGGGATGTGGGAAATCTCAGATGCCTAGGATACGCTCACGATTTCGAGTATATTTACAGTTATTCCCTCGAGTTTGCCCGACAATATCGCAACGATAGCTTCTTTGGTCTCTTCTGGATCAACACACATAGCCATGGAACGAACATCTCGATCACCAGTTCCGTGGACACATACATATTGGAATATCTGGAGCGCTTTGTTAGCCAGGGTACCATGGATAACACCGTGGTGGTGCTATTCAGTGACCATGGAATACGCTTTGGTCCCAGTCGCTCTAATTCCCTGGGCTGGCTGGAGGATCGTTTGCCATTCCTATTTATATGGTTGCCGCCATACTTAAGGCAATCCCATCCTGAGTTTGTTGAGGCGCTCCAACTGAATCGCAATCGTCTGACCAATCCGTTTGATTTGCACTTAACCCTGAAGCATCTTCTCTCTTTGTCCAACCGCATTAACGAGTTGGAACTGGGCGGTGCCCAAGATTGTCCACGATGCCAGAGCCTGCTGCTGCCGGTAGCGAGTAACCGAAGTTGCGGCGATGTGGCTATTCCTCAACCATGGTGCTCCTGTGGACCGTACCTTACGGCTAATGAAACAACCAACCTGAACAAGAATCAAGCCAACCAAGTAATCGAGAAGATTAATAAATTACCTTTCGACCACTGTGCGAAACTGACTTTAAAGGACATAGTAAAGGTCATGATAAGGATTCCCAGCGAAATGGATGATCCGAAAGCCACCACACATATTCTGTATATAAAAACCCAGAATGATGCTCTCTACGAAGCAACCATATTCTACAACATCAGTTCTAAGAAAAGTGATATAGTCGGACTGTATCGACTTGATAAAACCAGTGAAAACATTTGTGGGTAGATTAAGATTATCTAATTCTCGCCTATTCTGTGTTCCATTAAAAAATCCTATCTATTCATATACCAAAGTTATACACCATCTACACTTATCCTGCATTTAAGAACAATAAAGCTCTGTATGGAGCCTACACCTTCAGTTCCAAGGAAAGGGACATTATCAAAGTACTCCGACTATCGGATAAATAAATTAGTTTAATTACAAATACAATGGTTAACAATGATAGACAAACTTACTAATAGGTTCAATCGCATATATAGTAAAACCCATGACAGTCTGCACACTTGTTCCTCGTGGAGGTCTGTCTGCTGACTGGCTCTAGAGATTGGAAGAAGTTAGACACCATAGCCAAAATCTCCTCTATACGTTGTTCCAGATACTCGGCTGAAAGTTCCTTGTAGTTTTGCACACACTCCATCATCATGCGATAGAGTACCGTCTCCGTGGACAGAAAAGTATTCAATGTACCCTCGAGACTATCCACATTCTGGTCCAGGAATTTGCGTGTTAATTGCATGAGCAGCATCATTGCTTGCTCACTGAAATACTTGGTGAGGGCATCGATTAGATCCATCAGGCTGCCCTCGTTGCTAATGTGCTGCACAAATTTCGACCCGAAGCGATTCCTTAGAAATTCTAAATTTAAGCCTAACTCTCCAGATGCATCTAAACTGATCAGATTGGGTAGCAGACCGGCACCCACCTCGACCAAATGCTTGTGAATTTCGTGCATGCTCAGCAACACATCCTTATAGGGTATATCATTCAGGGTACGCACAAAGTCAAACTTTGTACTGCCGTTAGCATCACTGTGCAGCTTAGAGGATTCATTGGCGATTTGACTGAAGACTTTCCTATAAAATAACATAGTTAAAGAATATCGCGCCAAGATAAGTATGGTACACTCACCTTGTCTCATCGCTTACAGTGTGACGCAGTGTACAGCCATTGGTCACTTTGCTAGCCAATCGCAGGTTGTTAATAGAGTGGGTAAAGATAATCAAACTGGAAGCCAGCCTCAGCACGTCGATGCAGCTCAGCGGCTGATCATCGCTGATTTTCTGCAATTAGAACAGATTTTCATTACAATTTTCTATAGAAAGTGCTTTTAGTTCTATATACCAAATAAATATCGTAGGCATCATTGGCCACTCCCGTGCCGGATAAGACAATCGATGACACATTGATGCCCTTCACGGCCAACTGAGCAGCCATATTGACGTCAGCGGCAAGACTGAGAGCTTGGGTGGCACCGGTAGCGCCTAGGCCAACTACACCGCCGGCCACACCCAGCCAATTGCTGCGTGCATCACTATCCCGCAGCGATGTGGACTGTCCGTATTGGCGACGATCGTACAGTGAGCCAACTGAGCGAACGGTGCTATACGCAACTGCGGTCATGCCCACAACGGTAGCTCCAAGAAGTAGTGGAGGTGCTATGGGCATCGCTAATGCTGCAGCCACAGGCACAGTAGATGCCAAGCCACCCACTGTGGCCACTGTATCGCCGGCCTTAAGTATTTTATGCTTGACACGAGATGCTGGCGTTGGGTGAACCATTAAATGGACGCCATTCTCATCATCGTTGGTAAATCTATAGATGCCGTGGCTAGGTGCAATCATTGTGCCCTTGGGTAATGTGTTGTTGAAGACATAGTTTCTCCAATTGCCATATACTCGACCGTTCTCGTCTATGAACATCATGCAGCATCCCTCACTATCGCATCCCTCACTTCCCTCCCGCAGGCATTTGCGAGTACGTATGACGGGATGGCAACTGAAAGAAGTGGAATGTATTGCCAGCTCGGGGTCGGTTTCGTTGGACACAATAACATATATAATAGCCGAGAGCAGTATGTTATTTGTGTATTTTCGTTGCTGCCACACGTTATCGAAGATAAGCTGTCGCTGTCGGGCGACAGTCTTCTTCCCCCTTGAATCATTATCGCCAATAATTTGCTCAATCTTCTGCCTTAGTATATCCGCTTGTTCTGATGACAGTCTGTAACTAAACGCATTAAACAATATTTGCGGACATTTATTGCATTTACTTACGCATCCCAAATGATTTCCGAACGGAGTCCACAACTTAATGCAAAATCTCTTTGCACGTCGTAGACAGAGCGCGTCATCTTCGTTAATAATGCATTACGCAATTTATTTGTGCATTCGCTAAGTTGTCAAGGTGACAAAAAGCTTAGGGTAAACAGCTGGGAGCAAAAAAAATATATTTGGTATTTATGCAGGTTAGTTAAGATTTATATATTGTATATTGGTGCTTAAATTTGGAAAATATTCTTGGATTTGTCGAATTTGATTTTGAAATCATTGATCTCTTACGCGCGTATACTATGCAAACGATACCAAGTATTTGTGGCAGGGCTTCAAAATCAATCAGATACTTTCGATAAATATGTACTCACTTATCGATATATCAACTCAGTTGCTTGTAGCCCTGGTATTTTGTTTATAACTAATACGCGAATCTGCCGCATACAGCTTGTGCTTAAAAGCCTACGACAATTTGCTGCTTAAATTAAATTAAAGAAATTAAACACTGACAAGTGAATCATTTAAGTGCGACAAACAAGGCAAACTAACTGCAGTTGCGTGCAATTTACGTAAGAATTAAGAAGTGCGCAGTGTAGACAAACCCGAAATCAAACTCAGCTATTAAGTGTATTTAGCCCGCACACACATACACACGCAAGCAGTAACCGACACCGATATAACTTATGTATATATGTACTTGAATGCACATAGATATATATTATATATTTGTATATACTAGTTACGTACAAATGGCTGTAGGCCGATATCATTTGAAACTACAACTACAACAACACCGAGACTAACAATTGACATTGGAGGAGGCACCACCTGTTTGTTTTTGGCGGCGAATAGTTAACAAATTTGCGTATGCATGCGTCACACAATTTTCGATAATACCGTAGTTGTACATACATACATAGGTATATTTTATACATGTGCTGCTTGTACATAACCCTATGCGCCGCAGTCTAAAGTGTGTGTTCCTTGGTCGCGTGTTGAAACTAAATAACATTATTATTTATGGCTTCAAATGCACAACTCGGGAAAATCATTTTGCTAATCGCTGTTGTTGTCTTTTTCTACTACTTCTTTTGGGTAGCGATTCTGCCGTTTATGATACTCGATGAAGGTGAGTATCAAAACAAACAAAAGATACGTAAACATCATACATGCATACATCTGTATTCATTTATAAGTGTATATGGTATATGCATGGGCATGTGTTGGTGAGCAAGCTCGTATTGTGTTGGCTTTTTATTAAATAATCTCAGTTTCCTTCCATGTCGCCTGTGGCCATGCGGCTTTTGTGTAGTAATTAAAGCGCCGCAAATGCGAATTGAAACTCATCGCTCGGTAACATATGTATATATACATACATGTTTAAATATACATATCTATGTTATACCCTCCCCCCCCCGCTATATAATTTGAGGCGTATTAATTGCAATGTTGAATATGATATGATACATATGTACATTAGAACTTTGTGTTTGTTCTCAAAATTGTAAAAAAATTCAAAATTAAGTAACACTTTCTTGAAAGAACAAAATTGGTGGCTTCAAATATGTTTCAGACATCTTCTAGTTACAGAAAGTGGTTGGTTAATATCAAAAATATATATAAATAAGCAATACCTCGACAAAGTCAAGGTCATTTTACAACCCTCACTCACTCTCTCTTTCTCTTTCTTTAGGTAATCCAATACGTTCGTTTTTTCCTCCGTTAAAATTCGCATTTATTGTGCCCACTGTGTTTGGCGTCATTTTTCTGGGTGGAATTGCCCTCTTCTCGTTCTATCACATCTGGAGCTTTACGAAGGCTAAGCAAGGCAATTGAAGATCGATCGAGCAGATAGAATAGGAAGGCAGAGAGCGTTGGGTCGCGACTCTTTGAGTGATTATCAGCATCTCGGAAAATAAACAACCAAGCTGTTCCGCTGATCTGGGCATTCAGTTGGAATTACGATGCCTCAGTGGCTGGTCATTGGCATCTCGGGTGTCACCTGTGGCGGCAAGACGACACTGTCTCGCGGACTTCTCGAATACTTCAAGGGAGCCCGCAATGCACCGTTCTGGAATACACCTTATACGGTCGGTGATGTGCAATTAGTACAGCAGGATGATTACTTTTTCCCTGTGGACGATCGCCGTCATCAGATTGTCGAGGAGCTGGGCGTTGTTAACTTTGAGGTAATAACCTCACTCGACATGAAGCAAATGTTGGCAGACATAGCTCAAATTATCAATGGCCCTCCTTCGGATCTCATCGAGGGTTCTACCATTTTCGAGCACTACGCCAAGCAGTACCAACAACAGCAGCAGCAGCAGCAACAACAACAGCAACAAAAACAACAACAACAACAACAGTACAACTCAAACTATTATCAGATGCATTGCAATGGAAAACACATGCCCGGCGCTGGGTATCCGTATCAGGGGCAGCAGCAGCGGCATCAGCAACAGCAGCGTTCCCCGCATCCGCATTTTAACCAGCATCCGCATCATCAGCTGCATCAGCTGGCACTGCAACAACATAGACAGCATAGTATATGCCCGGTAGTGCAACAACAACAACAACAGCAACAGCATGGAGATTTCCATATGCGACGAAATGTTCCACTTGCTGCCCAATTGCGCGATAAGGTGATCAATGTGCTCATTATTGAGGGATTCTTGATCTTCAATCAACCCGAACTGCTGACATTGTGTAATCTCAAGTATCACTTTCATCTTCCCTACGAGAAGTGCTACGAACGTCGCATTAAACGCGTCTACGATCCGCCAGATGTTACCGGCTACTTTGAGCTCTGCGTCTGGCCATACTATGAAAAGAATTTTGCCGAGTTCCGTGATTGCAAGGACATTACATTTCTGAACGGGGAAATCAGCAAGGATAAGCTCTTTAAGTTTGTCTTGCAGCGTATTGTGCATTACTTCGAGGAGCGTTGTGATGTGCCCACAGCCTCCCCAGTTGCCTGCCCGCCTCAGCAGAAGCGCTTCGGCATGCTCTATATGCCCACGACCGGTGGCAACGGTGGCGTCAATAACAACAATTGTTCCATGCCCACTAATTGCCCAATGGAGCAGTAGAGAATAATTCAGAGTTTCTATCATTTGTAAAAACGTAATTTATGTTAAATTCGTATATATGAGAGAACTATTGTGTATTCTATGGGCTTTAATGCCACGAAGTCGGATCATCCCTTCGTGCCATAAACTCCATTTGTAAAATCAACAAATCTTTGTTTATATTTTTCGCTAGTTAGTTAATTAGCTTAAGCTAGTCTAATGACGATACATTCTCTTTAAGTGTCTATATACAGATATAGACGATAATCATCAAGATCATCATGTATTGAAAATGGTTCAGGAATTCAGTTAGCTGTGCTACAGAAAAAAAAAAAAAACAACACATTATGTATTAACTTTGAATCACATGAATAGAATTCAACCTAATCTAGAAATTAACGTAATCATCTGATTGATTAAAATGTTTTTGTAAATATATCTGATTATGTACGTTATATATAAACTTCTATTTTAGATCATACGTTTAAGACCTACGGACCTCTATTGTAATTCCTTGATTTATCTTGTAAAATACACATTATCTATAAACCCCCCTCAAGAAAAGAAATTAAAGATCGGCAGTTATATTTTTATTTATTTAATTTATTGCATTTCTCTCTCATTTACTGGGAGATCAAGTTAGAACGGGATGAGTTTCGTGCCGCGCAAACACAAGAATTGAATTGAAAAATAAATACATTAAATATATATATATTAGAAGTTGAAAGTGGTATGTACGATTATTTAATATACAGAACTCTTCTCTGTCGATCGGTTTCCATAATTATTGATCAGATGCATGCACAAGTTTTTTTTATTGCCAATTGTTCACTATTATGGTATTCTTTTTTATGAGTAATATGCCTGGCCCTAGCCCCTGTCTGTATGGGTGGGGCCATCTCGGGGTTGACTCGGCTTGGATTCGATTATATCATTGTCAACGTTATATGCCTAACATTAATTTTAATAACTTTTTGCTTAAATATCGATGCGCAACACCTAGAAGCAGGAGAAATGTGTGTTTTAATTGATAAATATATATATACAGATTCTGTCGATTAACTCACCCTACAGCGCATCCCAATCGGTTTGACTGTTGTAGACTTCCTCCTCCAACCAAACGGCATAGTTGGCTTTGAAGTAATCCGTCAGTTCCACCTTGCGATCCCACCAGCCCGAATGACCGAAGAAGGCAAAATCCGAATGCGTGAGTATCTCGTCACTGGGAAAGCCTCCCTCGACGCCGTAGTCGTGCAGTTGTTGATTATGTTGGCCGCTGCCTGCGGTCACACCTCCACTGCTGCCGTTGTTCCCATATCCATTGGTATCCCTATCGCCACCACTATTGGCACTCCCATTGCCCGCATGAATGTTGGATTGCTGTGCATTCTCGGCATTTTGTGCGGCGGTGCCGTTATTACCTCCACCGGCACCACATTTTTGTGTAGCCTCTGGATAGCGACGCAAGTTAAAGCGATCGACGCAGGCGCGCAACGTACACTCTTCCGCCTGGAAATCCCAAGGACGAGACTCAAGATCATTGCCAAAGGCCCAGTCGTCGTTGAGGCGATGCCGGACCTTGGAATAAATGGCACTCAGAGTCTTCATATTGGACTTGCGCCACTGGCGACCCAAGTACTTGGTCTGCATCTTCAGTAACTTTAGTACATACAACTGCATCATGGCGTGCCTCACTTTCAACGTCTTCTTCAGAATGGGCGCCGACTTGAAGACGACCAACATCATTACACGCGAATGCTTCCACTTGATCAACTTGTTAAGAATTCGTAATAGATTGATGCACGAGAAGACGTTGCGCCAGGAGTAAGGCTTGTCGGACATCTCGCCGCCATAGACAAAGCTATCACCACTCAAATCTGGTTGCTCACCAATCACACACGATGGGAAGTCAAGCAATGGGATCGAGTTCTTGGTATTCACATACTCCGTAATGGTCTGGTTGAAGAACTTCAACACGAGAGGAATGCAATTGGCGAACACCAGATGCTGAGACATGAACTCAAACTGATAGACATGGTTGATCTTAAAATGTTTCAGATAGAGCAGAATAATGGCGGATACAGCCTTGACAATGATCTCCTTGTGACGCCCCATGTCAACTGTCAGTTTAGTTGACTGTGTGGCCGTCAGTGGCATCTTCTTGGGCAACACGTCTGCCATTATGTTGATGCTCTCTGTTTTGGACTTGGAGGTGGGTGAGGCGGCCAACAAGACCTTCAACAATGCTATCATATATTGCGGCAAATTAGGTAATATAGCCTGATACAGTATCTCCGCCGGTGTCAGTTTGATGTCATCCTCATGGGTTGAAATTGGATTGCGTGCTATATCCTCCTCCTTTTTGATTTGTACATCCGCCAAGCTGACGTACATGTGACGCTGCAGTGTCTTAAATCCCTCATGTATAGGCTGCGGCAGACCAGCCAGACTCTCATGATCCCCAATCAACGAATAGCCAATGAACTTGTTTCGTGATATATCTAAGAACTGATCGATATCTTTTTGGCGCACCTTTGGAGTCCATGGCAATCGCGCAGTTATTTGCACAGCCGGAATAGCTGCCGGTGGCTGTGTGAGACTTGGTTGATTGTTTGGATTCGCTGTTGATGTATTACTATTTCCAGACGTTGATGCAGAGGGATCGTCGAAAGGACGATAGTACTGGGAGAGCTCGTCTTCGCCATTGCCTGTACCAGTGCTGGTAGTTGAGTTTCCGTTGTTAGCATTCGGACCGCCGTCATTGCCCATTTGGTCCATATCAATCTGTTCGGGCTCGTCTAGAAATCGTTGCTTCATTAATGATCGCCTGTTGAGAGAAAAGAAAGTGAGCAAAGTGAGTAACAAAATATATCTTAAAGCTTACTTGAAATTGCGTTTGGGATACTGATTTTCCAGGATATCTGTCGCTGTGGCAGGCGGTGAGCTGGCACGCATGCATTTGGTAACCTCCAATGTGTCCTCGGTTATCGGATCCAGTCCGACCTTCACCCTGTACTCATTCTTAAGATTCTTAAGAACATCCATGCCGCCCAAACCCAACAGTGAAACCTTCCACAGTAGCAGCACAACCTTCTTCATGGGAAACTGAGGTGCTGCACCACTACAGAAACGCGTGATCATGCCAAGCAATTTGACAGCCAGAAGTTCTCCATCAGGCAGTGGACTATTGATCTCCTGGACAAACGATTCGGCCATCTGTTTATAATCCTCACTGCCTTTCTCGCGCTCATCGCGAATCGTCTCTGTTATGATGTACAGCACCGAGAGAATAACTCGCATATCCGTCGAATCCACAAGAGTCACATTGGTTATCTTGACCGCAACAATGTCCGGTGAACAGGCAGTTTCGAACTCCATGTTGAGCAAATCAATGAAGGAAGAGAAAACGCCCAGTTGGTAGAGCATAATGACATTATCACGCGTGTTCTGATGCTGCTCCTCGTCGGATTGCACTTCAGCCCAACAGCCCTGCGCCAGATAGAGAATGCAACGGGCTGCCTGCATGCGAAAGGCGCGGTCCGACACTTCTAGTTGATCGACGAGTTTCATCACAATGCTTCGCTGCGAGCTAGCGTCCTGTTTCTGCCAGTTGGGTGGCAGGTCATACAGCTCCATTTGATCCTCGAAAGCCTTTACGTTCATCTGAAATTCACTGAACTCTGTGTAGCTATAGAGCTCGGCGATTTCATTTTGGTAGCTATCCACATCGGCGTAAATGAAATCCAAGTCGGGACCATCAAAGTTGACGTCCACATCGTGTGTATCCTGCTCAAACGAGTTATTTATGGATGAAAGCATCATTTAGAGGCTGTACTGCAGTTGTGCCTGTGTATGCGTAGGTGGAACTGCGTTGTGTGTGTGCGCTCGTGTGTTGTTGTGTGTGTATGGAAATGTGTGTATCCTTGTTGGCAGTAGTGAGGCTGCAAAAGGCGCTGCTTCTCGTCTCTCTACACTTTGGCGAAAGCGCGCATATTACTTTTTTTATGTTTTAAACCCTGCATCTCACAGTTAATTTTGCAATCATAATTATTTATCTAGCCTATCGCCAAAATCAAGCACAAAAGAAGAAAATTATATTAAGTATGACCATTGCCTCTTATGCGTGAAATACTAAAATGTAAATAAATGCATTAGTGAGAATCTATCGATATAAGTATCGATTACGGCATCGAATTATCGACTTCATGCCTGCCGGGACCCCTATTTAACATAGCTTAACGAAGTGCCGGCAACAGTTTTCATTTGTTCTTCAAAACAATAAGGTTACGAAAAAAGTAAGCAAAACAATAAACTCAATATACACCAGTCGTAAATCGTGTAGCATATTTTTAGAGCAAGATTGTGTGACCAAAGAACATAACAAGTAACATATTTTCTTGCTTGTTGTACTTTGAACCTTTCGCTCTTTGTTTGCATATCAGCGTGAGATTGCAGTTTCCCGTTCGTGCACAGCTGCCCAGACACTCAATAAACGAAAATATTTACTCTGAATTCATAGATTAGTAATATCCACTTGAAAGGATTATTGTGAAATTGTGATTTAGAAATATGGCTGGACGATCAATTATATCAATTCTGTTCGGTGCGCTGGCCACAGCCTTGGGTACCTACATCTACTTAACTATGCAAGTAATTACACATTCATTTATCGTCAATCGCCAATTGCTGTGACAGTTGTTAGTTATAAACATATGAACTCGTTTGCATGCTTAATAATGCATTTCTTGGGACTAATCCAACGGTTGACGCAATTCTTTCACGCACAACGTAAAGGCATATCACGTCATATATACTTACATATATACATCAGTGTTGGCAGCATTTAGCAAAAAACTAGCTAAATAAGCAAAAAGCTAATACACATAGGTTTGTTTTGGCGGGAAAAAGAGAAATGGGCAACACTAAAACCTTAAACGATAGGTTGACTCATCTGTAATTTCGATACGACTTTGACCTTCATGAATTATTCAGTCGCAACCATGACTAGGCGCTCTCCAGTCTGTGCTAGTTCCTATTGTTGAGCGCTAATGACTGATAATATAGAAACGTGCTGATTTTACGATATGCCTATTTTCAGTTTTGTTATTAAATATGAATATCAGACACATTCAGAACATATCGCGCCAGGCGTACAGGTGTCTCAATCAAACAACTAGAAGCTTTGGCGCCGCGCAGGCTTTGGCCTCAGTTCAGTTGAATCAGTATCGTCGCTTCTGCGTTGTACTTCTGCCGCTAGTCCCAATCGCCAGCAGTGTTCATTGCAGTGCGGATCCAGCAATCAGCAAGTCACAGTACTCAACAGCTGCCGTGAGTACTGTGTTTCTCCTCTGTGTCTTTAGTTGTTGGACTAATCATAATCCTAAATTTTATATTGCGAACTAAAAACTCTGTTATGCTTTGCCTTCTGTTTCTGTTTGTCCTTTATCCTTTGGTCTGACTTAATCAAAATTTCGATATTTTCGCTTATTCTTTCACGTATTACCATAATTATTACTAATTCTCTTTTTATTCTTTTTCAGCTCGATATGTCTGCAGGAGATTACAAGAACGCGTCGTCCATTTATGACTTTAGCGTCAAGGACACACATGGCAATGATGTATCGCTGGAGAAATACAAGGGCAAGGTTGTTCTGGTTGTCAATATCGCCTCAAAGTGCGGCCTAACCAAGAATAACTACCAAAAATTGACTGATCTGAAGGAGAAATATGGTGAACGTGGCTTGACTATCCTGAACTTCCCGTGCAATCAGTTTGGTTCCCAAATGCCTGAGGCTGATGGCGAGGCTATGGTCTGCCATCTGCGTGACTCAAAGGCCGACATTGGAGAGGTGTTTGCGAAGGTATGTAGACTGCTATCTTTCTGCGATTGCTGATCGATAAGATAACATCATTTTTCTTAGATCGATGTCAATGGGGATAATGCCGCACCACTGTACAAGTATCTGAAGTCCAAGCAGACCGGCACCTTGGGCAGCGGCATCAAGTGGAACTTCACCAAATTCTTGGTCAACAAGGAGGGAGTCCCAATCAACCGATATGCACCCACCACTGATCCTATGGACATTGCCAAGGATATCGAAAAATTGTTGTAAAGTTATCTGTAGTTTATATATCTATGTCACGCCCTTTACTTTAGCTTTGCGCTTCAAATTAGTCTTGTAGCAAGTCGCACACATGCAGGGCATGCTTCTATTGTACTCGTATTTATGGTTTTATTTCATCATCCTTAATAAAAGCGCTATATAGAAACTAAACTATTAGAGAACTTACCTCCATTATGGAAAGGCGCGCCTGCCGATAGAGCTTGGCTAGGATGCCCATGTTCATAACGCCGTTGGAGGAACATTTGTAATTGGCCGTCTGAGCCAAAGAGTCTTGCCAGACCATGTCATATTCGTGGTTCGTCATAAAAATATAATAATCTTTACTGTTATTGTGTTCGAGTATTCTATTTTCGTTCGAAAAATGTGTTATACTTTAAATTTTGAAGTATTTCCAGATACTTTAATTGATTGAAATTCAAACGATCTTTCATTATGGTTTTTGTTTATTTATTTATTTAAATAATTATGTATTTTTTGGGTGCAATTAATCATTAAATTAATTAGTATTATTATTGTTTATATAAGGTATATATATTCATATATATATATTTATATATAATTATATATCGACTTCTTTTCCTTTTCTATTAGTTTTCCACATTTTTTTGGTTTACGGTTTCTTCTATTCTTCATCTTTTATTTTAGCCAACTCATCTTTTGTTCACTACAGAGTGCTTTTCTATATTTTTGTTTATTTTCTGGTATTTGTTTTAACATATACACACACACAATTGTTATAGACGTAATATTCTTTGTTTTCTGTATTTATTCCGGTAAGTTACATACACATATATTTATATATATATATATATCGTATTCAGTAAGGGGATTAAACAAAAATAGGTCGAAACAAATTTCTATTTACTGCACAAACACAAACTGTAGCAAGTTAGAGTATGTATTAATGCAGTTAGTTGGATAGTTAGTTTGCTAGTCAAGTTAGCCATGGTTGTGTCATGATTACATGTTATATGCATATGAGAGTGTGTGCTTATATATTCGTCGACAATTGAACGAATCTATCAATATTATTAAGCAATTGGCGACATATTGTACACGCTACGAATATTGCTAAAAATACCTGCACATTTTTGTTGGTTGTCTTCTATGTATGTTATTTCCTATTTGGTTTCGTTATATTTCTTTTACTTATTTTTTCGGTTTGCTTTGTGCCGCACTCCTTTTTATTTGTTTATGTGTGTATGTGTTCCGAAGTTAAGTTCTATAAGTGAGTTGCTTTTGCCTACTTACCCATTGAACTTCACTTCGAAACATGACATTGCGAGTGTTTTTCGAATTGAGTTTGCTAGCTTTGGTTAAACGTGAAGAATATGAAGTGCTATCCCTATATACCATAACGTACAATATATGTTAGAAGTTCAATATAGTATAATCATTATGTATGCCTTCGATCAATAGTCAAATATCTTTTCATTTTTGTTTTGTTTTCATAATTTATAACATTGAAATATACATATATCATAATTCCTTTGCTGCTGGTTGTCAAATCAGACCGATTCACATTTGTCAACAAATTGTGAGAAGCGCTTAATTTAATCGTTGAACTGTTTGGTATTTATCAGTTTTTGTATTTTGTAGTTTTATTTTCTTTTTTTTTCTAAACCAAAAACCGCAAAACAATAATATTGTATATTTCTGCTAAATGTTTCTTCTTTTCTCTACGTTTGCTTTTAAATATGTTGCACAGTAAACTTTTATGTATACATTCATATAATTTTATCTCTAAATAAGTAGTTTTTATTTAGTGTTTTTTTGTTGTTTTCTTTTTAATGCCATTTGTTGTTTCTTTTTTTATTTTTTGGATTATACATTTTGAATAATTTTGTTTTTCATAGGAACAAAAGCTTAGATTTTGTCTACGTTTGTTCGAAATGCTTCCGAAAGTTTTTGTATTTTTGTTATCATTTTGTTATTATTAGATAAGGAAACTGAGTTCAAAGAGCTGCGATTGCGAAAATTTGGGAAGCAACCTTAACCTTAGCCAGGTGCTGGCGCTCCTTGTTGCCAGCACGGGCGGTAAGTATTAAGTATAATATAGTATGTATATATATTTCATACATATATAGCATAGCGTTTATTTATATATGTATATACGTACATATGTACTTTGTATATATTTTTTGTTTGTATATACGTATATAAGTATATGCATGAGATAATGTAACCATAAACAAATTAGCAACAACTTTAATTTGTCCGGAGTGTCTGTTAGATTGGTATTATAATTATTATTATTAATTATGAGTCATAATTACTTAAAATGTTGTTCTTTGTTAGAAGAAATTATCTTTGCAATTATTAAGATTTCTTTCTAGAGAGTAACTGAGTTTATTTTCTTTTATTTATTTATTATGTTGTGTCTTTTTATTATTTATTTTTCACTGTCAAGAAACGTCCACCTATTTATTGGCTTTACAAGTAAATGCCGTACATGTTTTTGTTTTACACGCCACCATGATCCGCTTTTCCCGCCAGTCCTGCTTCCCCAGTTCCAGCTCCAGCGCCGGCCCCTCCATTATCAACCAATGCCGACTGTCCTCCGGCTGCGGGTTGCTGTTGCTGCGGCGGTGGTGGGGGCATATATTGAGGATACTGTGGATACTGCGGCGGCTGCTCGCCCCCTATGAGGCCTAGTTTATCTGTAGACGAAGGTTTGTGGGCAGGGGAGGAGAAAGAGAGAAGTGTGTGTTAGTTGACAGCATAAGAGAGAGGGTTCCATTTCGAGTGGATCAATTGAATGACAATTACATCGATATGCAATAATACGATTATAGTACGTCAAATATAATATACACGTCAATGGACTGTAGGGCTGCACGGTTATGGTGAGTAATTTATATGTGGAAGCACAACGAGCTAATAATGCTCTATAGTATTTACATCTAGACAAATGCGAGACATTTTTTTCGAGAAGCGTAGACATTTTAAATTTAGAAATAATTTTGGTTTTGAATTTATCAGTTGGTCCCCTGTTAAAACTGTTGGTGCATTTCAAACGAAGTTAAATTGTTTATCGAAAATATGATTAACATAATAGTCACAACATCAATAATAACAAAAGCTAAAATAACAATGTAAACAAACAAACGAATTTAGCGTACGATAACGTTAACGGTTAACTCACACACATGCAGCTAAAATGATAGTCCGATTAATAATCGATAAAGCGCACGTGTTAAGCCATGTAAATTGTTGTTCTTGTTGCTGTTGCTTACAGTGTTCGATAGTTATCGTATTGGTTATTGCGAATTTTTCTGTTACTGTTCAAACAATGTGTGAAATGTTTTTGATTTTAGTTCTATAGATTTGATTTTGATTTTGATTTTGCTTTTGTTGCTGTTGTTTTTGTTGTGCTGTTGTTGGTTTTGGGCTGTTCTTGTTGTTGTTATTGTTGGTTGGTTGGTTTTAACGTTTTTATTGTCCTGTCGCCACGTCATCCGTCGGACTCGGTGGGTCATCGGTCAATTTCTCAGCCAATGGAGTTTTCTCGAGTGTCGTTGGTGGTTCAGGTTTGAGTGTGTGGTGTGGTGGTGCTGATTCTGATGCTGGTGCTGATGCTGCTGGTGCTGATGCTACTGGTGCGGATGCATGAACCTGCTGCAAAGCAGGAGGTGGAGGAGCAGCAGCATCATCCGACATGAAAGGTTCTACGAGAGATTTGTGATTTGATATTTGAATTGCATTTTCGACACAAGCCATTAAAGTGGAACCAAAATTTTCGCATTTTCGCATAGTTAGTACTTATGTATGTAGTTAGAGTGTATGGGAATGTGAGTCTGTGTAGATTATAAACTACAACTAGAAATTATTAGAGGTACTTTGGGAATTGTGCTCCTAGCAATAATATTTCGCAGATGACTGACAAAATATTATATTTTTGTTTTCTTTTACCTCAAAAATGTAAACATAAAATAATCTTTTTGTTTTTGATAATATCATATTGTAAATAATGTTAGATTTCCCTAAAGTTTGCACTATTTATTTTTCTTCGTCTTTCTCTGTAAATGTTGGAAAAAACTTTTGGTGAGTGTACAATAAGTGTGGGTGAGGAGTGGGTTGTGGACCATGTGGATTGTGTTAATAGTGGTTGACAAAAAATAACATAAAAACATTAAAAAATTATATATCGGTAAATATAACATATAATCAACTCTGCAGTACTTTATGCATTTGCCGTTGGCTTTAGCTACAAATACTATAATTTCGGGAAGTTCAAGTTGATGTTGTTGGGTATCAGAAGACTAGTACTACTCAGTAGAGGACTAGGTAGAGGCATATCTCATGTTTTGTCGCCGTTTCATCCCTCTACGTAGCTCTACACTCAGTGCTAGTACGGCAACACTAAACAAAACGAAACAAAGTGTAAACGAAACACTAAACAAACCACAATGATTACGGAACTATTCCTAGGGTTCTACAGATAACGGGTACTATTACGGGTAATAACGTAATATCGGTAAACTTTACTCGACTCTAGTGCTTGGCTTCAAGCGGACACAAGTTGTTCGGGTGGCTTTTTGAGCGTATGGACCCCAACACAGAGAGAATTAGAGATCAATATACATAGACAACGAAACAGCTATTTTACAGGGTATTCATTAATATAAGGAAAATAAATAAATAAATAACAAAACAACAACACACGGCCTTAAATCAAGTTACCGAACCTGGTGCGTATGGTATCGTATGGAACCAGATGATGTTGAAGTTTTTTTTTTTTTAAATAAATATATTTAAAATAATATATTTTTTTTGTGGTTGTTGGATCGCATGATATGCTAAGTACATTAGATGCTTTATTGCTCGATCGATCGTTCGTTTTTTTTTTTTCGTATTCTTTTTTCAAGTGACAACAATTTTGAGGGAGTTTTGTAAGGCGTCAATTTCAAATTCAGTACTGAAGCGAACGATCATCAAACGTATAACAGTTGGACTGTGAGTTTTGTTCTACTCGTAGCGGTTGTTAAATGAGTTTCGAATTTGATATTGTTGGGCTGATTTTCGATAGCATTGCAGTGTAACTAAGTTACTATAGTTCTTATAGATATGTTATGTTCGTTTAGCAATCTACATAAAGTTACCTAGAGAAAAAAACGTTGCGGAATAAGAAAATAAACAAATTTAGTTGTGAGTTCAAAAATTAAAGCTAAATCAGATCTAAATTAAGTTTATAAGTTTCTTTTTAAATAAAACAAAAGTTTTAATATCAATTTGGAATAGTTTCTTGGACAGAGTAGTTGAGAGTTGGTATATGTGTGTGTGTGCTTTTGTATTTTCTGTATTCGGCTAAGGTGGAATGTAATGAGCAAGAAGAGGTTGGAAAAAGTTCAAGAAGGATTTCCGCACGAAAAACTTACTTGCAATGATGCCAACGATGACCAGTCCGATCACGCCCATTATAATCATCATCTGTAAATAGAGAGAATGATGGTGAGTTAATTCTAATGATAACTCAGCATGCTCATCGAACAGACCTTCAAGTTTTGCAACCAAAACTTCCGCTTTAGTTTGCCTGCCTGCTGTTCGAACTGCGAGGCACCCTGTTGCAAAGCATCGGCACGATCATCCAGCTCGGAGAGTTTGGCATCGCGCTCCAAGACTTTCTCGACATTCGTGCGCATAATGTCGACGACCTGCGTGGGCCAATAGATCATCATTGTATTCAGTAAAGTTCAAATAGAATTCCCCATTCGGGGACTTACCTCATCGACTTGGGCTTGTGTCTGTTGCAGACGCTTTTGTGCCGCAATTTGTTGGGGATTGCGTGGTCCTCCAACAATCTCACCATCGCCTCCCTCGCCGGCTGGCGGTCCATCGGTTGGTGGTGCATCACCAGCTGCTGCAGCATCCGCCCTATATTAGTAGATAGAGTGGAGGAGAGGCAATATATGATGAGACTTATTAGTCATCGATAATTGGCATCGGTTGCAGTTAATCAACTCCCCATGGAGATCTCAAATTAAATACGGAGACTTGGGCTATTCGATTACACATGATGATATATGTATGTTTAGTATGGCAGTTTCAACGTATACAACAGATACATACATATGCTTTTATATATATGTGTGTACATACTATATGAATGTACATATATGTATGTATGGATTAGCATAGGTTAGGTGCTTGAGTTCTAGCCGGACTACACAAAGAGAGTGGACACTTACTGTTCCTTGTCTTTCTTATCTTTCTTGCCCATAACTGAGCTGTGTTATCGGGGTGAGGCTTAGAGAGTTGCAAAAACACAATAAAAAAACATAAATTATATCGAAATAAAACCGATTACTGCCAAATAAAAACATCAAATTAAAATAAATGCCCTTGGTATGAAAAGTATGCAACAAATATTTATCTTCTCTTTTAGAGTATTTGGCATATATGAAGATTTCTGGAATATACGTTTGCATCGCATTTTTGAAAGGTTTTTTTTTTACCCGCATGACTGAGTCATGAGGGCACGCCAACTTGTGTTTAAATGTATCGATTTTGCGGTACGGGAAAATACCATGTGATGCTCAACGCTTAGAAGGACACGGACATGGGAACGGACGAAGACGGTCACCACTTTCACACTTAATGATGGAACGGACTATTGGGAGTCGACTATTTGCGTAGTACACTATTTATTGTGGGCGTACGCATTTTAATTCCTTTTGTTTGTGCTTAATGGTCAGAGAAAGAGAAATCGATAATTTCCATCACTTACATTGTGTTCTGTTTGTTGTTTTTTTCTTTACTGCTGTTGCTTCTCTTGTTGTTTGTGTAACAGGCGTTGCTGCTGCTGCTCTTGTTGTGTTAACAAATTTGACTGTAGTCGTCTACGTCGTGCCGTGTTCGTGGACTTTTTATGCACTTGCCCAACGTCTTTCACTAGAGAGCGCCTGTGGTTGATGCTTGTGGAAGGCAGGAGAGGGGCAGGTGCTGGGTGCAGCCCAACTTAAGCGTTTCGTTGTTTTTGTTATCGATGGCAAGGCTCTCTCACACTCATGCGTTCTCTTTGTCTCTCTGGTCTCTCTGTCGCGCTCTTTCTGTGTCGACTCGCTGTCGCTCTCCGCTTGAAGCTTTTTCCGCTATTCGTCAATGAATTTTCGCTCAACGCTGAACCTCATCGCATTCGCACACAGAAAGACACACAGACAAACGTCCCCTCTCTCACGCTTGACTCGGCTGCGGTTCACAGAAGTGGGGTATGTGTTGGTGTGTTAGTGTGTGTGTATGTGCGGGTCCACTTGCCACTTGCCACGACAGCCTTTTGCAGCAGTGCTGTGAAACAGGGAATTTTCTGGCTCTGTGATGAAACTGTTGTGGATAGAATATAAAAATAGTTACAAACTATTTTTGGGAATAACTTTCGTTATGTTTATATGCTAAATGAAGTCGGCTTAACAAAACTCCCAAGGAGTGTCCTGTGTATTCGCACCCACACCCACAACTTGTGGGTGGGTGGATTCTATTGTTCATTGAATACACATAAAACAAATTTGATGGCGATTAATATTGCATACTTTCAAGCGCGTGAACTTTACATTGAAATACGATAAGATTTCGAAACGTTGTGCACGCAGTTAACTAAATATTCCATGTACAAGTTTCTCCTCTTGCTAAGGAAAAATCAATGAAATTTTACACAACACCATTTTCGTTTATCAAATTCATTTCGGCGTTTTTGTTTAATTATTTTTATACATTATTTTTAAAGAAAACCCTTTTGCACACTTATGTACATGGACAACACAAATACCAACGTTTATTACAATTAATTTAATAAATGAATTAAATTTATGCAGCACAAGGAAAATTTTCACTTACGACGTTTTTAGCCAACTGCGAAAACTTGAAGCTTTCCAAACTGTTATGTGTATTTGGAGAAAAAGCTCCCAATGGGCTAAGGACGAGTGGAAAAGCTTTATGAGTCTGACGCAATGTGACGAGTGTCATAACTAACGAGTACAAACTGAGTAGATGATAGTAGTTGTTGGTTGTTGGAAAAGCCGTCAAGTTTACAGAGGTTTTCGGAATTTCGTCTGTATCCATACACGGTACATTTTAAGGCATCGTCCACGATTGACCTGTAACCTTCTGTCCACAATCAGCTGTTCCTCTTTCAACCCTGCTTTGTTAAACATATCACGGAGCTCACTTTCAGTGAAGAAATATACCATGGTTCCATCGCCGCGCACATAGAAGTTATCTTCCAAGCATTTACCGCTTTTGAAACGTAGCTGAGCAAGGTCATAGCGTCCATAGTCCCGAAATATGAGTAGACCACCTGGTTTTAGGTATCGATAGCAGTTATCCAACACCCGCTGCATTTTAGCCGGCTCAATGGCCGACAGAACAAAGATCATTACAATGATGTCTTGCGAGTTCTCTTCAAATGGTACCTGCCACTGCTCCTGCGTGGCATCCATGACGAAAACCTTACAGCGTTTCTCATCGAATTGCGGCTGGCTGCGTAAAATCTCAATTGCACGATCGGAGAAGTCACAACCATACACGCTCAGCTCGGTCTCTGTGCTGTATTGCAGTATGGGCAATATAGTGTTGCCCACCCCGCAGCCCAGCTCAAATATGCTCCGGGGCTTTGACGTTTCATTGGCTGCGAGTGGTGCAAGCTCAGGAAACTCCGTGAACAACCAATGGCGATCTTTGAAGAATCGGTTGTCGTGTATACCATAAAATGAATCCCAAAACTTGGGTGCATTTGACTGGTATCGTTCTCGGTCATCCTCGCTCATCTTAACAGTCGAATTCTTTTCGACTGCAGACTGGGCTGCTTGCTCCTGTTCCAAATCCCATTCCACGTGATCCCTGTGAAAATTCCAATTATAAAAATCTGTGTGAGTTATTTAATTTTCTGTTCTCTTTATACCATGCATTAAACTCAAACACCTCACGCGTATCGGTGAGAATGCGTTGACCAGCTCCGCTTGGTTTTTTGCGCTGGCGAGTATGCTCCCAAGTTTTGCTGGCATAACCGTTCCGTTGGACATATTTACCAAGCGTTGTGTTGGAAAACATCGGCTTCATCCTTGAGCAAGCGTGTACCAAACTGAGGGCGTTTCTCATTGCATACATCATCTTTTGTTAGATGATCTTCACTCATGTTAAGTTGTCTTATGTAGATATTATGGTTCAAGTATTTTAACTTGTAAACAAACACCTCGTTGGCACCGAGACCATATGGCCATCCATGTTGCCAGATCGCCTAAAAAAGTATAGAGGTGGCAACGCCAACTCCCACGCTGTATATCGACCAACCACCACAATCTATCGGTTAGTATAACAAAACCGCAAGTATTTTTTGTTGTGTGCGTTGTTGCGTTGCTGCAGCAAATTGTAATTATAAATAAATAAAGCAAGTCAATCAAGGAAAAAGCGCCAAAAACTGAAGTCAGCTAAAACTTATTGTACTGTGTTACCAAAAATAACCATTTCAAAATGATGAACGAAGCTGCTGCACTGGCAAACATGATACCCTACGACACAATCGGACTCTATGAACAGCCAAAGCCTCGTTTCATTTTTAAAATGCCTCGGGTTGTGCCCGATCAGAAATCTAAGTTCGAGAGTGATGAGCTGTTCCGTCGCCTAAGTCGTGAGAGTGAGATTCGGTACACTGGCTATCGGGAACGGAGCATCGAGGAGCGTCAAGTGCGCTTCATGAACGGCTGTCGCGAAGGACACACTGAGACGAGTTTTGTGGCATCTGGGACAAATCTTCAACTGGTGTTCAATGCCAATCAGAATCCTTACCTGCACGACAAGGAATGTGACTTTGACAAGGAGCATGGAAAAGTGCATATCAAATCGTACTTCATTATGAACGGCGTCTGCGTTCGTTTCCGTGGCTGGCTCGACCTAGAACGACTCGATGGCGTTGGCTGCTTGGAATATGATGAACGCAGAGCAATGCACGAGGATGCGATTCTGCGTGACCAAATCGATCGCTATAATCAACGCTTGCGTGAATTTGAGGACACCAAGCGTGCCTATCGTGACAATCGACAGGATGAGATGGAGGCGGTGCGTCGTGGTGTCGCGTCTGGCGGCATTGGTGTGGGCGCCAGTATGTGGCGGCGTTAGTTGAACTTTTGGACGGCATCATCGATGCCGTCACAGCAGCCGCAGCAACAGCAGCATGAGACTCAATTTGCAAATACTCAATACTTTATGGAAAACTAAAACTTGCCACCCAATTGCGAGATTCGATTACGATAATATATATATTTAGATTCGCTCGATGAAAATGCTCCCTAGTATTAGCTTTAGCGCCTAGTAAAATTACTTAACGTATGATTATGGTATTAATTATTGAACAAAGCATTTTAATGTGTAATAAAATTTTAGTGACGTACATGTATTATTTATATTTAAACTTGAAACCCACAATAAACTTACGCATAATAATTCCAATATTTCAATTATGACGAACTCCCATGACAAAGACTACCCTATGATTTACATATTTAGCAAGAATGATTAATTAGCCATACAGAGCTGTAAACTAAATCGTATTATTATTAATATGACCATCGGTTCATTTAGAAAACACTAGAACATTCAGTATTGAAACCCCAAGTTTACAAATCGAAAACCACCTTGTAATAAAAAGTATATCAAATTTTCTGCTGATGAATGGTAATGGTATATTATATATTATCGATATTCAATAGGTTTATTTTAAAGACATAACACTAAAAATACAATAAAAAGGTGCATGGAATTTCCGCGTAAATCAAATTGTTATGCGCCCGTCTAACGGAATTGCAGCGGGGAAATGCGCAGGCCGATGCAATCCTTGCCAATCTGACTGACCTCACAGACGGTGCAGAGCCTGCCTTTGAATTGCGGATCATACGCGGAGCCACAGAAGGGACAGGTCACCTCGGGTTTGCCACGGTACAGCGGCTTCCAGCTGATGGCGCACACGTTAAACGGATTGAATTCTTCGTACTGCAGCTGGTGCTCATCGACGGGATTCACCTCACATGCCTGCAGTATCTTGCGCACCTGCTGTGCCACCTCGGGCCTAGGAGCCAGCTCCAGCAGGCGACGGGCAAACGATGCAGCTGTCTTGTAATTCTTCAGTTTGAAGAACATGTTGAGTGCAGTGCGGAGTGTGAGAATCTGATGGACAGGCTGCAGTTTGCAGTGGGTGAAGTAAGCAGCCATTTCACAGAGACGCTTCTGTTCCTCCAGCGTTGCCTTGGGCATGCCTTTGCGCACTGTCTCCATCTTTAGACCAACAATATACTCGGAACAGATCTTGAGCAGTTGTTGCGCCTCGGCCGTATCTAGTTTGGTGTCCACCACAAGTAATGGGATACTGATCAGTATCGAGTGGAACTTTTCAATGGCCTCGCTAAATTTGCCTGATGTGGTCATCTGGTAGCCAGACTGAAGGCGGGACACCAGCTCGTTAAGCTTAATTCCCATCGCCGGACGCTGCAGTTTGGGATTAGTCTCGCCAGAGTTTCGCAATGGGTAGCCTGTAAGCGATTGGAGATTAGGATTGGCTGTGTAGCTTGTCCGTGCACAGGCATAGTTTTGCAGAAAGAGAGTCTTGAATGGCTTGAAATTAACCACGCCCAACTGATCATTAAGCAGCCGGAAGGCACTCTCAAATGCACCAGCTTTGACATGATCCAAAACCAGTTGCGAGTTGTTGGCCCAGTGTTGAGCGGGCGATTGACCCTTGTTGGGTGCTGCATAATAATTGCTGTCCAGTGCCGAGGCCTTGATCTTGGAGGCTAATTCAAGGGGTACCTCTAAATCATCATCGCCCACATCCCAGCCACCACCACCAGCACCATCATCCTGTGCCTCATCATTACTCAAAGCATCGTGCATCTCCTCATCGCCATCTTCGTCATCACCCAGGCCAAGATCTGCATCAGCTCCCCAACCATCACCGCCGCCAACGTGTTCATCAAGAAGAGCTGCATCAGCATTAATATTCAATGCCTGGCGAGCTGTAGCACTAGAGCCGGCACGTGTAACCATGGCGCCCTCAAAGAAGCCCTTGGACACGGAAAGTAATGGCCAATTGGTCTCCAGCTGTTGTATGGGCACTGGTGGCTGAAGTAGCTGCGCTTGAGGATTGATTTCCGGTAGTGTGCTGCCTTCGGCGGTGATTGTATTTCCCAGTGACTCGGTAAGCTCATCGAAACCATGAGTGGCTGCTGTTAGATAGGCCAACGAAAGCTGTCCACAGTTCTTGAGAATGCTCACGCGTTCCTTGACATCACCCAACAGCAAGGCTCCTTGATACTGTGCCGAAATATCCTTGCGAATCTCTGCAATCTTGTTCATCTTCTTCAACTTTTCCAGATTGCCCGTAATCAGATAAAGGAAGCTTAACTTGTCAAAGTTCTTGGTACGCTGATAGCACATTTCAACAACTTGATGATTACCCTGGAGCAAAGCAGCCTGGCCCAAGCGGTCCCAGCAATCTTTGTCGTTTAGAGCATTTGCAGCCTGCAAGGCAATCTCAATGTTGCCGCATTCCAAAGCCAGGCCAAAGCGAGTCTTCTCGTCCTTGACAAAATGCAGAGCCACCTCTGGGTAACCCTTTTGCTGCAGATACGCAATGATGCTTTGGCCAACGAGACGTGCGTTGCGAACCATGTGCAATACTTCATCATATTTGCGCTGGATGAGTGCCAGTTTGAACTTATACTCAGTGGGATCGATGTGCAGGACACGGGTGCGGCACTCACGGTCCAAGCAGAAGACTTGATTGCCCTTGACGCGTGTCAAGTAGATGGGCAGATCCAAGGTACGAATGATGCCATGATCCCCATTGGTAATAGCGTATTTAATGTGATTGCTGGTGGTGTAAATGAATACTCCGGACTCATCCCAGGCACCGGATTTGACGCGACAATTCTCCTGAACGGTGCAAAGGTACTGCAGGCGTCGATCGCAGATGGTCACAGAGTGCTTGCAGAGCAGAGCAACCAGTGACATGTCTGGAGACCAGACCACATAACGACACTTGGCCAGCTTGATGCTGCCAACCGAAACCAGACGTTGAACCTCGTACAGAGTTACGTATTCGGGATCACGGATCAGCAGCATGCCAGTGCCCGCATAAAAGATCTCCTCGCAGAATGTGGGAATCTTCTTAGTAACCTCGTTCTTAAAATTCTTCACCACCAGCTGTTGGTTGCGATCGAGCACAGCAAATCGATTACGAGCCACCCAAATAGCTGTGATGCCCGAGCTGCGTTTGCTGTCCGATTCATTTTGCCTCTCGCTTTCGCTGTCCTTGGGAATCTGGCACAGATCGTACGTACTGTTCTCCAAGTTGTTGGTGCGTGTGCAGATGAGCACGGCATTCAGTGCAGGATTATACGACATGCTGTATACCGGGGACTTGCCGGGACGCAACTGCATCACCACTGTGTCCTTGGTGGTAGTGAAGTCCAGCTTACGTAGGAAACGATCCTTCACGTAGTACAGCATATTGCCGTGCACAGCATAAGCAGGACGCTCGCGTTCCAGCTTGAAGACCACCATGCCTGGAGAATATGATAATTATGTAAAGATACATGTATGATAATGATGTGAAACATTCTTAACTCACCGCCATCATGACCGGCAGCAAATAGATTCAGTGTAGGATGCGCTGCCATAATCCAGAAGCGTTCGTTGTCGCGTCGGAATGTAAAGAGACATTGACGCTTGGTCATGTCCCAGACGCGAATGCTGCGATCCTCTCCATTGGAGATAATAAGATCCTGACGCGGATGGAACAGCACACAGGACACATTATTGTAGTGTCCACGACAGGTGTCGACCTCCCATGCCTTATACTCATTCATGCGCCATAACTTCACAAGACGATCATCGGCACCGGAAACAATCAACGGTAGCGTAGGATGGAAGCTAGCCCAGTTGACACCACGATCATGACCTTCAAGCACATGCTTAACCACAGCATCGGCTTGTCCAAACAAATCTGTGGCACCTGGATGACCTTTTAGGTGCTCATCCAGGCCCCCGGGACCAGGAGCAACATTCTTCTTACGCAATCCCGAAATATCCCAGACGCGAACAGTTTGATCGAGTGAGGCAGAGACAATCTGGTCCTCCGTGGGATGGAACTGAGCACACATCACATAGTGATTATGGCCGGTAAGAACGCAAATGCAGTTACGCGATTGCCAGTTCCAGATGCGGATAGTCTGATCATCAGAAGCACTCAGAATCCACGGATATTCATGATGAAAAGCCACAGTACGAACATAATCCAAATGAGCCAGAAGAGTGAAAATGCAACGTCTCTGCTTGTAATTCCACACCTTAATCTTGTAATCATCTCCGCCGGACACGAAAAGTGGCATCTGTTGATGGAAGGCCACGCTACGCACTGGACCATCATGCTCATCGAACTTTTCCAGCAGTGTGTGCATGCGGTAATCCCATAGCTGGATTACGCCGCTGTGCAAACTGGTCAGAATCCAGGGTCGTTTTGGATGAAATGAAAGTCCCTTAACTCGGGCGGACTTCGACTCGAAATTTGTCAACATTTTGTAGTTTTATATTCCTGTTGCCGTGGCGGTGTCTTAACTGTGGTCGGCGTTTTTTTGACGTGACCTTATTACAATAGTGCGTGGCACTTGGCTGTGTTCAATATTGGAAAAACACTTGTTAGTATTATTGTTACAATATAGAATAACTAATGGGTATTAACAATTGATTTAATTAACTATTTAATGAAAAACACACCAATTGTATGATTTTTTCGAGTGACACGTCAATTATCTTCTTCTATTTGCAGTAATTTCAATGTTGCCACTTCGCCAGAAAGCAGCTGATGAAATGAACCGATATCGATATACATGCTGTATACAAATACCGTAATAATAGTCGATACGATATTCAGAAATTTTTGTTTACAAGTTGTGAGAACAAAGAATGCAATTAAAATAAATAAAAAATGACTCTGGCACATCGTGCGCTCTTCACGTGGTTCATAGTGTTAGTGTTCCTCATATTACTCTGTCTGCGACTAGATCCTCGCACAACCTGGAATTGGTTTGTCACTTTCACGCCGCTTTGGTTCTTCGACTGGATTCTCCTCATTTACGTGCTAATCAAGTTTATACGAAAGTGGCGCAACCTTAATCGACTGACTGATCTGCTGTTTCTCTATAAATGGAACATTGGCGGCGTTTTACTGACCATAACATCCCAAGTGATGATATGCATGACACTAGAATATCCAACACGAATACCCATCTACGTGACCATGGCACCACTCATGCTTCTCCTTTGCACGGCCATCATCTATGTGGGCGGCAAGCTCAGAAAGCGCGAGGGATGGTTACAGTAGGAAGTTACACATTTTTATATTTATTTATCAAGTTTATTTGTAATTCATGTTAAAAATAGTATATGTATCTAATATAATGGAAAAATTAAAATCCGTATTTGCTCTGTGTGGCTCGACGTGTTTGCCTGTTGGCCGACCACATGGCCTGTAACTCGGCTTCGTTGGCTTTAGCCTTGTGAGCCAGATATGTGATTTGATGCTTTCTCCTTGTGCCCGCCACTGGTTCCTCATCCGTAAGTACACCAGTTGGTTGATAAGTAGTAGCCGAAGCCAGTGCTGTCCGCATCCATTCTTCTCGATCGGGCATAACTTGTGTTCCAGAAATATCTATAACTTGCATTTCCTTCGCTTCCTTGCGACGCCTCTTGGCATTTTTACCGACCAGCGCATCCATGGCTTCCGTGTTTAATTGCTGTTCGTGATAACGTTTTTGTGCCGCATGCAGCTCTTCTGCCTGCAATTGAGCTGCCTCGTTCTCGGCTGCATCACGCTCCGCAACCTCCGTAAGATACTTGTTGCTGGCTTCCACCATTTTAGCTGCACGTTTAGCAACCAGAGCGGAAATTTCGTTACTACTGACCTCCGGCAGCTTCTGTTCACTGTTCAACGAAAAGAAGTCCCCTGCGCTGTCCTCATCATCCTCACTATCACTAACGCTGACAAGGGATACAGCTTGCTTGGCTGGCTTTGGCGTCGATTTACTGGGCTGCACTCGGACACCGTCGACTCCTTCGGTATTGTGTGCGGCACGTCGTTGCTTTACTGAATCAGGCACAAAGGCTGGAGTAGCTTTAGGAGTACTATCTACGGATTTGGTGTGTGGTACACTCTTCTGCTCTGTCTTGACAGGCACTGGATCCGATTTCTTTGCAAAATTACGCTCCGATTTAGCTTGTGGCAATATGCTGAGCAAGCTAGAGCCCTTTTTAGGTTTATCTCCCGTTTGTTTGTCCTTTTGTAGTTGCTGTTTCTCTGCCTTTTCCTTATCCACATCTGCGAACTCTCTAAGAGATGGTATGCTAATCTTGACACGATTTTTCACAGCTGGTGCAGGAGGTTTTTCCAATTTTTCACTACCTGCCGTAGGTATTGCTTTTTTGTGCAAAAATTCATCGTCCTCCTCAGCGATAAAAACATTACTTGACGTTGCAGTTCGTGGCATGGGCAACTTGGCAAATGCTTGAGATACTTGCTCATCTTGAAGTTCCTCATCCTCCTCCTCCGTTGGTGCAATAGCTGCTTTTCGGCTTGGGAAGGGAAAGCATTAGCCGACCATTTGCTGGTGGCTTGAGTTCTTGTAAAGACACTTCTTGAGGTATATAATCATCGTCGTCGTCACTTATATGACCGTTTGTTGAGGCAATATTGGCTTGTCTGTTTGTCGTTGTTGGTATTGCTTGAGTTGGTTGATTTTAAGATTGGTTTAAGTAATTGCACTTGTGATTCTGAAGGCTCTTCCTCATTCTCCGATTCTTCGCCACTGCTGGCAGCGTATGCAACAAGAGACATAGTTAAATTGTATGTTTATCCTTCCGAAATTTTGATATATAAATGATTTTGATTTTACAAAGCGTTGCAATGTTGTTAATACAAAAATTTACAGCTGTTCGTTCCCTGTGTCACCCTGTGTGAGTGTTGCAAGACGTTGGTCATAATATCGCGAAATATGGCAACTCTAAACACCAGCCCGTTGAGTTTTAAATTGTTTGTACCTAATATAAAATTGTTGAAAATCAAACACCTGGCAACAGGTAGTCAATTGCAGCTGTTGTGTCATAAAACAATAAAGTTTAGGTAGAAAACAGATTAAAGATTTGCATATAAATTAGCTTGACTGCGATGCAAAGTCATCAGTCTCTTTTCGTGTATTAAAGTGTGAACATATCAGAAAATGCATCATCATCAAGGACTTGGAGATGCAGCCGCTTTGGCTGGCATGATGCCACCATCATACGAAACAATGGGCATATACGCCGAGCCGCCCAAGCCGCGTTTTATATTTAAAATGCCTCGTGTAGTGCCGGATCAGAAATCCAAATTTGAAAGTGACGAGCTCTTCCGCCGCCTCAGCCGTGAGAGCGAGGTGCGGTATACGGGCTATAGGGAACGCGCTATCGATGAGCGTCGCATGCGATTTGTTAACGATTGTCGCAAAGGGATACGCTGAGATCTCATTTGTCGCGTCCGGTACTAATTTGCAGCTATATTTCAATGCCAACCATAATCCTTACGTGCAGGAGCAGGAATGCGACTTCGAGAAGGAACGTAACAAGGTCCACCTGCGTTCAAACTTCATTATGAACGGTGTTTGTGTGCGATTCCGCGGCTGGGTGGATTTGGATCGTTTAGATGGCGTCGCTTGTCTGGAATATGACGAGGTGCGCGCCCAGCAGGAAGATGCCCAGCTATGCGAGCAAATCGAAAACTATAACCAACGTATGAACGACTCAAAGCGCATGTATACCCCTCCACAGGAAGTGATGCATCGTGGGGGTCCTGGTCCGGGAGCGATACCGGCCGCTATGCCAGGCCAACCGATGGGCTGGTAAATCTTACAATTGTAATCCTCGCTTAGTTATTTTTTTTAATGAATAATAAAAACTCTTTAGTCTGTACCCCTGTTGCTTTTCGCTTCTTAGGGGTTGTTGCTCGGGGTCTTTGGCCTTAATTACATCAACTTCAACTTGGGCCGCCACCCCATAATATGTTGGCACAGCTGGCCCGCTCACTCTCTCCCCCTGTCGAGAATGTGCACATTTTCTCCCTGCCAACATAATGAGCAAATTTCTCTCTCTCTCTCTCTCTTGATCTCGGGACCGGCCCACTGAGAACATATTGATTTTCCGACGTTCGGCATGCTCGGGATGCTGCTTTGCAACACGCCGCCTCAGTCACATTTCGAACGCGAATGCGCCAAGTGGGAGCCGTCGTAACTGTGGGATAGCTCGAGACCAAACTGAGCAAAACGAAAGAAATAGGCGAAAAAACGGGCGAAAGGAAAAATTCATAAAATTATACCTACATACTACTAAGTGATTTGCCAAACATTCAAAATTCTATAATTCGTTTCTTTTTGAGTGTTCTCGTCTGCGGCACGAAAAAGCTGCGACGTGCGCTAAAATTAGCGACCGGTGTATCGTGTAGGGTGATGTATGCTCTGTGAGTCCCAGTCCCATAGCTACCCACTCTGGCGCCCCCCCTGCTGCACGCCGGAAAAAAGAGAACCACGCTCGCGCCCCAATTGTGCTGCCTGAATTGTGAATATTATACATAAATATTTGATATAGTATTTGTTGTCTCCTTATGAATGCAACAATAATATATTAAGTATAATATTTGAATTTCGAACAAGCGAACAAGGGTGTTTCCCCTGTGTGTGTGCGTGTGTGTGTGTGTGCATGAAGTGAAAAATCAATTGGAACTGCGAGAAAAACAAGGACTTATACAAAATGCCAGCTTCAAATACGATTGTGCTGAAGAGCCTATCCATTTTACTGGGTCTCTTCTTCATCTTTGTGGGCACTCTCAAACTGACGCCGCACATCAGCAAGGATCTGTACAAGGACTTGGTAAGTGGAAAAATCGATTTTTCGGCACCGGAGCATTGTTTACCTTGCGGCGTGCTGCTCTCTCATCGATTTTCTCTCGCAGCGAGAGAGAAACCCCCACATAAGCCGAACCACCAATATGCCCTGAAACAAGTTCACCATGTTGTTGTCCTGCATCCCTCTTACATAACTGGGTCATAGAGGGATTTTTGGGTAGCTAGGCAAAAGAAAGCAGCTGTGTAAATGGGATGGGAACCGGAATATGGGAATGGGATATTCTGACATATTTCTTGGGAAAAATCTCAATAGCGAAAACATCCAATATATAAAGATTATGACATGCTTATATGCATGACACTTTCTATTAATTGCACATTGAACTCGACCTCAGCAATGCCAGACCATGGCCTTCATGGGGTTATTTTGAAAAACGCAATGATCTTCATTAAAACACACGCACATTAGACATAAATAACATTTTAATTATCTAAACACTTCGCAGTTCCGTTAGGAAAAAGACGAACAAGTATGCTCTGAAACTGACAGAAACTTAGATGAGTGCTCTCTGGATTTCAGAGATATTTTGAAAATTTTCGCTTTGTTTTTAATGTAACCGCTGCTCATGGAAATAGAAATGACTAAAAATGCGTTGGCGCACAGCTTGCTCTGTAAATTATTTTCTTGTTCAATACAGACATAGTATGTATACATATATATACGATATAATCGTGTATAAACAATACTCTTATCCGCTTAGAAACGTGCCAAATATTTATGTGATTTGTTTGTGGCTTGGGACATTTTTGTTTACAATCTTATAAAAAATACACACCGCTTGTAGTTTTCGCTTTCGTTTGAGAGTGAACTCGCGAAGAGTCTTCTTCCTTATAAATGAAATGCAATTTTCGATTCGAATTGGTTACGCTCCATTTTAGTTTTAACACTCGTGCTCTTTACCCTTTCCCTCTCATTCCCTGGTTCTTCACGTAATGTATTTGATTTGAGAATAAATATATCCGCAGATGCTGTTGCAATTTTGTGGGATTTATAATTACCTTATTCTATGAGAAACATTTGGTCAATGCCAAACACAATCCTTATGTGATGAGAAACAGCTTTTGTTTTTCTTTGCACATGTATGTGAATATATATTCCGATTGATATAGTATATAGCAAATCTTGCAATCTGCATATATACATATGAGACTCTACATATATAATGATTTTCTGAATTTCGACTCCTTTTTAATCTATTTTTCTTTCACAGCGCACAGAGTATGTGAAGTATGCCAAGGTATTTCCGTTAACCGCACTATTTGGCGTAAAAATACCCTCGAAGTGGTACAGGCGCACCGTCGGCATATTGGAGATCGTTTGTGGGCTGGCAATGGCATTAATACCCTATCGTGAGTACTGGGAGTTTCCGATACATTGTCTAGTTGAAACTCAAAATTTCCCATTTCACAGACAAAGTCAAGAACGTGGCCAATGTGACGCTGCTGATGCTCATGTTGTTGGGCATCTATCAACACTGGATGGTTAGTGATCCTTTCGAGCGCTCTGGACCCGCGCTGGTATTTACCTTTATGCTTGGCGGCCGCCTGGTTGTGTGGTATCAAACAAGCCGCAAGGAAGCTGCTGAATTGGCGGCGGTTAATCCACCGCAAGCGAACGGGCCTCAAACAGGAGTAGATGCTGTTCAGAGAGCAGGAGACAGAGAGAGTAGATCATTTATCACACTTAGATCAGATTCAACCACATAGTCGTTCATTAGTCGCACTTTGTAAACAGCTTTGTTTTAGCACAATAAGTTATACCAAATGTTTCGAACTCAATTGGTAACCCAAAAACAAGAAGAAAAATCCTCTCGAGCATATAGAAAAAAATATAAAACTCTCATTTCTAGTTATAAATTAAACTGACATTGTTAGAGAGAAATCAAAATCGTAATTGCAATTGAACGTTTTCACTTTGGTGCCAAATATCAGAATACATGCTCGTCAAAATACAAATAAAGATACATAAATAATTGCGAAAGTGTTCAAGTTATATAGGTAAAGATACAAGTTAAAGTATATAGCTATAAAGACAAAGACCACTATGATTAAACACGAATTAATTAACGAATCCTTTACAAAATACGGCACACTCATGTGTATGTAGTCGCTGCCATCAATGCCCATGACATTTTAGCAAAAATTTTAATAAATTTGAATAACTCATACTCAATATAATGCTCAATCAATCAATTCATTCATCGGCTTTTGGATTTACGTTAGTGTTCAATATTCATCTTGCATTGCCCATGTCCAGCAATAGTAGAGATTATAGCGTTCTGGCTAAGAGTGCAATATCCAAGCTTCAACTGTGCCTAAAGTGCAGTTGGTATTTGAAATGTGTAACTATTCCGAGCCAGTGCTAAGAAGCTTCAGAGCCTTCTGCAGATTCTCAATCGCTGTCTTCACATCGTCATAGTTGAGGGCGCTGCCCGCATATTTGCAATACTTCTGAGCTGTGATCATCTGATCTGGAGTTATTTGAACACCAGCGACTGGGACAATTGGTTGATAAATGGCCGCATTGGGTTGTGCAGTAGGCACATATGGCTCAAAACCTCCTGGTTTCTCCTCCTCTACTGGGGGGCTAGGCAATTTGTTCGGATTTTGTAGCACCTCCTCGGCTGTGGGTGGTGTAATACGGGGCGCTGGAGGCGATGGCGAAGATGGCTGCACTGGCTGTTCGTCTTCTGGCTTCAATTCAGTTGGTGAATCCTCTGGAGGAGTTGCACTTGTTCCAGCACCATCATTGCTGCCACCCGCAGCTCCATCTTCAGTGTTACCACCAGCAGCATCTCCACCCAGTTCAGAAGTGTCCTCATCGTCGGGAAAGGGACCTGGTATGGGTGTTTCACCGTTCTTTAAACAGTTGTGGATGTACGCAGCCTTGTATTTGGCGTACTTGCGATTGTGCAACGCCTCCTCGCTCAACTCGCCAAAAGGTAAGCAGAATATCATACAAAACTCCACTGGAATAAAACGCCTTCACAACGTTTCTAAAAGATAAGCACACCTTTTAGTTATATACACATATAACGAAGGCGAGATCTTACTCACTTGCCAAAGTTTTCCTCGCGATCCTGCTTGTCGGCATAGAGAAACAATTTCAGGGCATAGTTCTCAATATGAGCCTGAGCAGCAATGTCGTTAGTTAAAGCTTCGTTATCGACATTTTGCTTCTTCATTTGCTCCAACCAGTCCATAAGAGCTATAAGTGGATTCAAAACAAAAACAAACACAGATGAGTCATATATATAATGCATATACAAGTATATTTTTTCGCGTACCCAGCAGTAGCTTTGTCTCCTCAGCACTTTGTGTTGATGCCTTTAGTCCGACTTGCAGAGCACTGTATCAAATTTAAGAATCATTCTTATAATCTTAATGTACATACTTCTTGGAACGCTGATTACTTACTAAAGTCTTGCCCAGTAGGCAATGACGACATCGCGAGAATCATGTTCTTGGGCAAGCTTAAGGAAGTGTTGAATAGACTTCAGAGATGGTGGACAAGGTGGAAACTCCATCCTTAATAATTTGACGATGATTGCGTCTCAGTTAAATTCTTATTACAACGTTATAGGAAAAGATTTTTTATTACCTAGACGAAATTATTTTGATGACACGCCAGTGTTGCTCTATTATTTCGCTTTTATTAAAAATGTTAGAGTGACCGTTTCTTAGTATTTATTATTTTGCCAGATTTGCAGCAACACTGTCAGGGCTGCATTCAAATGATTAGCCATAATCCACAGGTGAGGATTATTTAGCTCAGTCAATTTTCGCCGTTTCGACCGAGTGGTAACTTTAGGTAAACAACTCTTTGACAAGAACGAATTTGTGTTATCAGTCGGGCGTAGTACTTTGCACTTTGATCTGAAAATCTTTATATCTTAAAATCACTTTTATCCTTAGCACAGAATAAACATGGCCCTTACAAAGCCGCTGTACACGCTGATGGGTAGCTACCTGGAGCAGCTATTTAATCACCCGGTGCGCACGAAGTCCATCACTGCGTAAGTAGATAAAATCAGACCACTTTTGATAATATTTCTATAATCCTAAATACAATTTAATAGCTGCATTTTAGCTACTTCGGCAAATGTGACCTCCCAACATATTGCCGGCGCTAAGAAGCTAAACCAGCAAAGCGTATTCGCTTACGGACTCTTCGGTATCATCTTCGGCGGAACTGTGCCACATTATTTCTACCAAACTATCGAACGTTTATTTAGCCATGATCTGCGCTTCAGAAAATTCTTTTTGTTCTTGTCTGAACGCTTGGCATTTGCTCCATTCTATCAGCTGCTCTCTCTATACTTCTTATCCATATTCGAGGTGAGTTTCAGGGGGTTTTTTTATGGGACGCATCTGAAATACCCTTTTTTTTTTTTGCAGGGCAAGTCGCATGACACAGCATTGAAAAATTTGGAAAAGCTATACTGGCCTGTTCTGCGTACCAACTGGCAGTACCTCTCCCTTTTGGTTTATTTGAACATAGTATACGTTCCACCCATGCTCCGTTCCATTTCCTCGAGCATCATCTCATTCATTTGGGTAGTTTACCTTGCATTGAAACGTCGTCGGCTCCAGGAGAAGCAGGCAACCGAGAAATCTTCCTAAGCACATTCCAAATGGATGCCTTATCTTCCATTATTCCAAATTGACCTCAAAACATTATCTTAGTTGGACGGCGATACTGTAATTGTATGTGAATAAGGGTCCCCCCTGTACATTTTTCAAAAATTTTTTTTGTTGAAAATTTTAAATCGCCTGCTTTTACTTTTAATCGATTGCGGAGGTCAAAATTAGTATAAAACAAGTGTTTAAAATTGTTTTAAAGGATACTTAATTTTTGGTCAAAAATCATGTCAAAGTCGACTAAAAATTTGACATGTAAGACCCTCGACAGGACCAGTATCCTCATTTTCCTCACTTCATAACTTTCTTAAAAATTAAGCGATTTTCTTCGGGTAAAGCATTTTATTCGTGGTTTTAGTTCTAGAATAGAATGGCTTAATAGTTTTTGCAATTTAAAATATTAAAAAAAAATTTATTTTTGTGATTTTGGTAAGGGTCCCCCCTGTAAATTTTTCAAAAATTTTTTTTGTTGAAAATTTTAAATCGCCTGCTTTTACTTTTAATCGATTGCGGAGGTCAAAATTAGTATAAAACAAGTGTTTAAAATTGTTTTAAAGGATACTTAATTTTTGGTCAAAAATCATGTCAAAGTCGACTAAAAATTTGACATGTAAGACCCTCGACAGGACCAGTATCCTCATTTTCCTCACTTCATAACTTTCTTAAAAATTAAGCGATTTTCTTCGGGTAAAGCATTTTATTCGTGGTTTTAGTTCTAGAATAGAATGGCTTAATAGTTTTTGCAATTTAAAATATTAAAAAAAATTTATTTTTGTGATTTTGGTAAGGGTCCCCCCTGTAAATTTTTCAAAAATTTTTTTTGTTGAAAATTTTAAATCGCCTGCTTTTACTTTTAATCGATTGCGGAGGTCAAAATTAGTATAAAACAAGTGTTTAAAATTGTTTTGGAAGATACTTACTTTTTGGCCAAAAATCATGTCAAAGTCGACTAAAAATTTGACATGTAAGACCCTCGACAGGACCAGTATCCTCACCTTCCCTAGTTCATAACTTTCTTAAAAGTAAGACGATTTTCTTCGGGTAAAGCATTTTATTCATGGTTTTAGTTCTAGAATAGAATGGCTTAATAGGTTTTGCAATTTAAAAAATTAAAAAAAAAATTTTTACTTTTGTGGCGGAGCTAAGAACCTTGCTTACTGTTCTTGACAAAGGGGATGCGAGGTAAAAAATCTGCTTGCGTAATACTTGAACGGCCCCTTAGTTTAACAAGTTCTGCGCTAACCACAGCAGATTCTCTTTATCTCTACTTTAAGTTTCAAAGGTTTCGACAGAGTCCAATTCCGCTTTAGCTCTTTATGTATATTGATTGTCGAGCACTTGAACTTTCTGTTTATTACTTGACTGTGTGTGTGTTTTAAGATTATATATTCACGTAAGATTATCAATAATTAACTGAAGGCGCATTTTATCGTTGTCGACTTTTGTATATCCAATTAATAAAAACAACAAACTTCATTAAATGGCAACAAATAATGTTTATTTTTAAACGCAACTTAAAACTAGAGCCATAAATTGAGTATTATTGACTTAATAATAAAAAAAATCCTGGTCGTGACTAGATTCAGATTTAGCTACCAAATTTAAAAAGGCCTAGACAAATCCATTGTACAACTGAGATTGTGTTCAAAACAAACGCAACAACTATCTTAACTGAGCTAACATAAAGGATGAGAATGTGTGCGACTATATCTTTATGTATATCATCTGTTTGTTCTATATCTGACTAGAATGATTACTAAGAGTTAGTTGATTTATCTAGAGCTCGCCGTTGCTCACAGTCCGCTGCACATCTTTCGCAGCGAATCGGTTAACACTCAAAAAGCAATCATCGAGGGACTTCGACTATGGTGCAACGGTGTGCCGCCTTGTGGGGTGCCTGGTGAGCTCGCCCTGCTGTAGCAGCTAGAACAACAGCTGGAAGCATCATTCTCCATGAGATCGTCACCATCGCCGTTATCAATGCCATCCGCTGACGCCTTATGATGATACGGTATGGGGCGTTTTCGAGCACTGCAATAAGTAAAGCATAGATTAGATAAGAATATATTTGAATTCCAACCACTAAACAAGATTATATTTTGAAACTCACCAAACTGAAAAGTGTAAACAGAAATCATACAAAACTAAATTCGTCGAAAAAAAGAAAATAATGTAATAAAGTACTTGGGGATGACATAATTTATTGTGCATACAGGCGATTGATTTTGTTTGCATTGACTAAATAAAAGAAAAATCATAATTATATTGATGAAATTACAATAGATTTCACTCAAAGTATATAAGACAGCATACAGAAAAATAAGTTTTTCATAATGTAAGCAAATTTCTTTTTATAAAATATAATGTATTCCTGAGCGTGGCTGTAAAAAAGTTGTAAAATAATTAAAAAGAAATCAGGCGGTTTGAAGAAATGAATTCAACTGAAGCGGGTAATCTGCTAACGTCTTTTGTTGCGGGGAGAGCGACGGCTACAAAAATTAGGTAACAAAAAATATTAAATAAGTATTTGTATTAAAATAAATAAATTCAACTTTTAACCTTGCGAAGATGCAATAGTTATAATCATTAAAAGATATTGAAAATAACTGCAACTCGGCAAGATTTCAATTATAGAAAACTATAGTCGTGCGTAGCCGACTTTCAAATATCCTGCACTTGAAAATTCAAAACAAAAGAATAAATCGACTCAAGTCAATGTTATGTGGCATAGAGCCAAAATATTTGAACAAATTTTGACGCTGTTTAAACGTAAATAAACTTATTACTTTCAATAGGTGCAGGGTATTTAATGAAACTGAAAAAAATAAAAGTTGATTATTTATTATTTATTTATTGTAGGTCACCTTGTAATACGACGTCTGTCCAGAAAGCTGGGCGAGCCACGACGTCGTGGTATAGAGGGCGAACGTGAGCCAGATTGTGAAGTACCAGATCCACTGCTTGATGAGCTGCCCGAGCTGCTGCGCGACGAGCAGCTAGAGCGGGACGAATGTGATCCGGAACGTGATCGAGAGCTGCACGAGCCGCTGCGGCTGCTGGACGAGCTATAACGTCTGCAAGGAGTTAAGTTTCGGTTAGATCCAAACTGTTGGGATATATGTTGTTCACGTGTACTTACGATCTAGAGCGGCTGTTGGAACGATGATGATGCCGGCCACTGCTCGTCCGCCTCTTGCTGCGACTGCTGCGTCGCGAGCGACTACGACTGCGTCGTGCTGCACTCTCCGCTGCGGCCACCGTCGCTGTCGAGACCTTGGAGACAATGGCATCCACCAGCGTGCTGTCCGCCAGCGCCGCTACCAATGGCTGTGGATCGTGAATTTTGAACGGTTTTATAACAATTTTGGGTTTCTGTTGCTGCTGGTGATGATGATGATGATGATAACTTATACTATTGGCCGCAACGGCCGCAGCCGCTGCAGCCGCATTGAAACTAATGCTACTGCCACCACCACGCCCATGTGGCACCGGATGGCCAAGCAGAGCTAGGCCCGCAGCAGCCGCCGCAGCTGCAGCTGCGGCTGCACCAGCACTACTGACCCCACCGGATCCACTGCCAAGCGACAGCAGACTCGCCGCATGCCTAGCATGATGATGATGATGCAACAGCGGATGCTGTGCTCCACCATGGCCTCCAAATAGACTAGAATTATACATGGTTAGACTACGCGATAGATGATGCTGTTGCTGCTGATTCCGTCGACCGTAAAATGGTTGGAGTAGCCCACTGTTGTTGATACCACCGCCATTGTTGTTGTTGTGCTGATTCTTGCAGATATTGTAATGCGTTGCCGTCAGCAATGGACCATGATTTAAGCGATTTGTCGTGCGATTGTATGTTCCCGGTGTGCCGGCCAAAAAGGGCAGCGCATTGGGATTAGTATGAGGGACACCACTACTACCACCAGCACCAGGACCAGGACCCCCACCACCACCACCACATGCATGATTGTTACTATTGTTGTTGTTGTTGTTGTTATTGTTAGTATTATGTCTACTGTTGGGATTGTTATTCAGCGTGCGATTATGAAAGATTCGTTTTGTTTGCTGTTGCGGCAGTCTGTGATGGAACTTAGCAAATGTTGTTGCTATTGTTGTTGTTGCTGGCATTGCTGTTGTTGCAATTGTTGTTGCTGTTGCACTGGTTTGGGCTGACGGCGTTATGGGACTTTTAGCGCTACCATTTGCAGCGATTTGGGACGCATTGCAAATTGGCGGCGTATTTGTCTCCCTACAATTTGACTCCGGTGGTCCGGACAAATCCAGTGCCGGTGTTGATATTGTTTTCGTCGTTGTTGTCGGTTTAATTGTCGTGTTAGCCGTTGTATTGTTGGTCAATGGGTTAATTAAAGCGGTTACATTGTTAGCAACAAGGAATTCACTAAGCGAATTACGTTTAGAAGCCACCACCACAAGAGATTCGCCACTTACTTCGCCACCCTCTTTGGGATCCTTGGCATCCCCACCATTCTTCTCCATTGTTTTAATTTTCTGTTTTGCCTTTGCCGCAATGCCAGATTTTAGTTGCTCAAGCATGCGGAGCTCCTGTTCCTCCCGTTCCCGTTTAGTTTGTTGATACTCATCTATTGCGACATTCCCAGTAACCGTTGCCTCGGCATCACTGCCATCATCGCTTTGAGCCCGCAAACGTACAATGGGCGTCGGTTTCGAATCGCGCGTCTTGGATTGCTGCCGCTTCTTGTCCTGCACAATGTCCTGATAACGCTCTGGATTGCGCTCGGCTGGTGAGTAGCGCAGTTCCGACGAGTTGGAACTGCCCGAACGTCGTTTGCCTGATCGCGTCGGACTTGGCGTATTACCCCTATCTTTATTCTTTGATCGACGCTTGGGTGGCGAACTGGAACGCTCATTCTTAACGATACTGGATCCCTTGCGTGAAGTCTCTTCTTTTCGTTGCGGACTTTCTGGCTCGCGTTTCAATTTCTCCGGCGGCGTTTGACTACGACGACGCTGCTTTCTAGGAGCCGGAGTTCCTGCCTCACTGTTTGAGCAACTACTGCTGGAGCTGCCAGATGAGGAACTGGAGCAGGATGCAGCACGTTTCCGCTTAGTTTGCTCGAGGGCTACCATCACCGACTTAGTGCCTAATATGTCGTTTACAGTGTCTTCAGCTGCCTTAAAAGGATTGAAAGCAGGCACAACTGACGCTGTTTTCTTGGAAACAGATTCAGCAACGGGCGAAGGTGTCCTTTGCTTTTTTTGCGACCTTGAACGGGAACGAGAATAACGTCCAAGCTTGCGATCTTCGACGCGTTTCTCATGTGACACCGAGCGGCGATCCTTACGGCGCTCCTTGCTTCGATCACGCTTATGCGTGCGCTCCTTAGAAGCATCTCGCTGACGCTGTACATCGGTGCGCTGCCGTTCCTTTGATCCTTGTCTATCCTTAGAACGTTGTCTCTCCTTGGACCGCGCTTTCTCTTTGGACCGCTGTCGTTCCTTAGAGCGCGCTTTCTCTTTCGATTTTTGCCTCTCCTTAGATCGCGCCCTTTCCTTTGATCGCTGTTTTTCTTTGGAACGCTGTCTTTCCTTGGATCGCATTCTCTCCTTTGATCGCTGTCTCTCCTTGGAACGTTTCCTCTCCTTAGATCGTAGTCTTTCTTTGGAATGCACTCTTTCTCTAGAGCGCGCTCGGTCTTTGGAACGCTGCCTTTCCTTGGAGCGTGGTATTTCCTTTAGACGTTGTCTTTCTTTCGACTGCAGGCGTTCCCTAGATCTCTGTCGCTCCTTAGACTTGTGTCGTTCCTTGGATCTCTCACGGTCTTTAGACTTTTCTCGCTGTTTTTCCTTGGACCTGTGTCTGTCCTTCGATCGCTTACGCTCATTACGTCGCTCCTTTGAGCGCTGTCGCTCTTTGGAACGTTTTCTTTCAGTCTCTTTACGTGGCGGCGTACGTGTAGTTGCTGTACGATCCTTTGATTTAAGACGTCGACTGTCCGATGAGGAATCATTACGACGCTGTTTTCCGTCTTTCCGTCTCTCAAGCGATCGACCGCGGAAAAGATTGTCGCGCGTAGAACCAGAATCATCAGCAGGTGCATGAGATTTACCAGATTTGTTGTCCTTACGCACAGGTGAGCTTTTGAAAAGTAGTTTTATATAGATAAATATTCTATTAAATCCAGTTATTTACTTACTTGGAACGCTCCGAGTCTGTAGAACTGGCCCGCGCGCGATTCTTCTTCTTAAGCTTCTTTTCACGTTTTTTCTGCATAATAGAAAAATAATAATCATTAGTCAGAGTATGGGCACAGATCAAACGGCAACTTGCTAAGAGTCTAACTGTTAGCAATATATTGCGTAATCGTAGAGTAATTGTGTATAAACACGTTATTCATTCAGTATGATTATGATGGCATGATACATATGTCTTTTCTCATGTTAATTTGGCAGCGTTTGACAGTGTTTTGTTGCATAAGCGTTGAAAGTTTATTTTTTGCTATTGTTCATTTTTTTGTTGCGTTTAGATTATATATACATACTATAATATCTTAAAGAAAACAGACAAATGAAAGTACTTACAAAACTACAAGAGAGCCTTTGAAAGCTATCCTATATCAATGAAGCGCCAAGGGTTTTTATAAACAAAATATAAATTTTCGTTTTGTCGTTTCTTGAAATTACTTTTAAAATTGATAGGAACGTTTTTTGTTTTTGTTTTCCAAAACTACATTTAAACTGAAAACTCGGATTACTTAAACGAAAGAATAAAATAAAACCAGAGGCTGTGTACAAAAAGATAACTCCGTACAGAGCCTCCTGGAAGAATTGCTTATTTAACTAGGTATACAAGCCGAAAGAAAGAAAGAAACGTAACTTAACAAAAGAAAAAAGATTATTTATTCTAGATTGTGAATGCGTTTGAAGCCGTTTTTACCTTTTACAATATTTGTGGGGTGAATTTTTGTATTGTTTATATAGTTTCATTTTGATTTAACTAATTTGAATATCATTTATATGCGAAAGATAATGTTTTATGTTTGCAGATAGATAGTTTTATAAGTAGTTTAGTACTACAGTTAAAGTTATTATTTATTGTTATTAGTAAATGTTTCATTTGGTGGAAAAAGAAGTAAATAAGCAAGAGAAGAAATGGCGTATGTTTAATATTTGGTGAACAATTGAAACAACGAAAAAACGATAAAGTCAATCGAGTTATCATCATTTAATAATATTATATAATATAGTATATATTATACAGATAGCAGTCATATATATGTATATATAGAAAAAGAGACACAATTATATATAAGTATATTCCATTCGCTTTCTTTTAGACGTAATGTTAATGTTCATCATGTTAATCAAATACATAGATCATCGGATGAATATGTTTACAAATAGTAGCAAAGAGACGTTGTAATATTGAATATATATGGGCGATTATATAGTAGAGAATTAAGAGTGGTTAAGAGAGAGAGGAGGGGGTTAAAAGTCATGACAGTTTTCAAGTGTGAATAGCCACAGCACATGCACTCTCGAGATTGGCATCAGGGCCCGCAAAATGTTATGGGCGGGGGCGCTATTACGATACTATTTCTATGACATATGCATTGGCTTTACCTTGTCCTTCTTGGCTTTCTTGCGTGCGCTCTTCAACTCACGGTCCGCATCGCTGTTGTTGTCCTCATCGTCGCTATCCTTATCACTATCAGCGCTATCGCTGCCGCTGTGTTTGCGCTTACGAGATTTCTTCTTTTTCGACTTACTGCAAATAGAATGTTTCAGTTTGTGGTATTAATATTTGGAAGATTGGCACGTTTGTCTGTATGAATGTATATGTACGTATGTGTAGTTTCATCTAGAAGTTTTGTATCTGGACACGACGTCCTCGGGGACCGGATGTCAACATTGAGTTGTCAGGTGGTATTATTAGTTATTAGTTAGTAATTAGTAGGTTGATTAGCTTGTTGTAAAGGTGGTTGGTTGGTTTAGTGCTTTACCTTCATTGAAAACTGCTCAAAATTGCATTGTCTTAATTAATAGTAGTAGGTAATAATAATAATAGAAAGAAAGATGAGAAAGTAATTTGCTTTTAATCGTTGCAAACACAGTATGGTATTTTTTAATGTTTCCTGTCTTAAACTTGGGGCATTATGTGATACTGTATGGGTGTTTGTGAGTGTGTGTTAAGCATGTGGGCAGGACAATTTTGTAACTATATAAATATGTTGATCGAATTTGCTACTTACCATTGTCATTATAAGGTCAATGTGTTTGAAAATGGAATAAAATGCGAGTGTGTTTGTGTGCGTGCCTAAAGGCATTAGTATCTTTTCTTTTGAATACCCTGCAAAACTATCGAATTCACTATCTGAAATGGTAGCTATCCCTATGAGAATAAAGATAGTACCGTTTACAATCTACGGAAGCAGTTTCGATAGTTTTACAATTAAATGCTTATAGAAGATAAATAGAGAGAGAGAGCCCATTGAACCCTACACACAGCTTCAAAATAAAACAATTCTGTCGGCAAATATGGTATCAAAGTATATTATAATACTTTTCCTTATCTTTGGAAACGCATTTGAAACATTATCATTTAATTTCACTGTTTTGTATAAATTAGTTTTGTTGTTTTTTTGATTTTCAAGATCATTTATATATAAACTAAGGTAAGATATAGTATTATGTGTATGCAAATTCATTTGTACATAACTTTTCGCTTCTTTTTACTTTCTTTCTCATATGAGTCCCTTTTGTGGTTTCAGTTTCAAATGCAATGTAAAAGAAGGAGTAGAGACGAAAAACACAAAATGTATTAAGCAGTTGTAGTTGGTAGTTACAAGTTTGGTTTCATATTGGTTTTGCTTTTCACGTTTTCAACAACAACAACAACAATATAGAAAGAGATAAACAAAAAACTAGGAAAAACTGTTAATGTATAAGGTACAGAAATAACTTAAGAGTCATGATATTTTAAACAGAAAGTGAAAATATCAAATAGGTAACTAGATAACACAGAGCTACAATTTTGCGAAGGACTCGGTTTTTTTTTTTTGCTACTTTCGAGTTCTTACCTCTCTTTCTTGTGCTTCTTAGATTTCTTTTTCTTGTCCTTACGACGCTCTGGACTGGTCGAACTGAAAAACGGGACAAAGGTAAGAATATTTTCTATAAACATATTTTAAAACAATTCATACTTTTCCCTAGCACGCTTCTTCTTCTTCTTTTTGTCAGACTTTGAGGCATGCTCGCGCTCATCATCACTGTTGGCCACCCCATCACCTTTGGCAGCATCTTCGCGCTCCCGAGATGGCGTACGCAGAAGAGCATAACGCTTCCCAGTGTCCTTGTCTTTGCCTGCTGCCGCTGCGGCCGCCGCCGCTGCGAGGCTCTCGCGCTGTGCGTCCAGCTCCTTTTGCAGTGCCACTGTCTTTGCCAAATCCTCTTTGGCCTTGCGATCGCTATCGAAACTGCTACCCTCCACAAAGTACTCGGATATGTTGAAAGCTTCGCGCAACTTGGCGTTCTTCTGCTGCTGTGCCTCTGCAATCTGATGGGTTTCACGCACGCTGTAAGTAAAAAATATACAAAATGTTACAAGTGTCTTAACAGAACAGAATTACAGAAGTAATTTAATTATATTGTTTTTCCGTTATAGTGCCACGCCTTTACCTTCCCACAACAGCACTGCCAGCAGCGCCAAGCAGCAATGTCTTCAGCCATGTGCTTGGCGTTTGCTTCAGCAGCTCGAGCAGTGCCGGCAGCGCTTGCCCATTGATATTGATTTTCATTGGTGCCTCGTTTTGGGGTCGTCCCCGTTCTTCTTTCCGTTCCCGACAATGATGGTCAGCTGTTTTCTGGGCTCCACCATGTGCAACCGCCTCCTGCGGGCATTGCGGCACATGGAGATTTTGGCATACGCAGGCGCATTCGCCATGTGACTTTCTGATTAATGCTGTTCGCCTGTTCTTCTTGGCGCCGCTTGCCAACATCGGTGGCCGTAATGGCTTGAACTTTTTAGCCACAGCGGCATAGTTAAGTGCCGCCGCAGTCGTTGCTTCTGCCGTGAAGTGGAAGCTCTCATACTTGGCTATATACTTTCGATTGTCGTGCTGGAAGTACTGCGCCTTGCACTTCCTGCCACCGCTTACGCTTATCGCTGTTGCAGACACGCAGCCCAAAAGGGGTTGGTCTAGCTGGGTGCCGGTGCCGTTGTTGTTGTTTTGGTTGCTGCTGTTGTTGCTGTTGTCGCTGGTGCCAGTGCAGGCAGTTGCGTGTCTTGCGCGTTTGCGGCGTTTTTGGCGTCGCCTCTTTTTTGTTTTGACAACTGGCGGAGTGGGGCTGGAGGCTTTTGTTGTGGTTGTGCTCGCTGCTGTAGTGGCGCTCGCTATGGCCGTCGCCGTTGCCGTTGCCGATGCCGTCGCCGTCGTGGTGGTGTTCGTGCATATTTCCGGAGAGAGCATTTTGTGTGGAGAGTTTTGGTTTATTGCGTTAAGGGGTTGTTTTTAAATGGTTGAGTTACGTAGAGCGAGCAAAACGTTTATGTCTCAGATTAAGGTCTATGAAAACTTATCAATTTAATAACACTATATAGAAAATATAGCTCCACGTATGTTTAATGGAAGACAGTGGATTTTAAAAGTTTTACTTTTATAATTATATATTCATTAGTTCCACAAGTTTATCGGAAGACAGTGGATTTTTATAAGTTTATTATTGTTTTATAATTACGGTTATTATATCATTTTAAACACGAGTTTATCAGGAAGACAGTCGATTTTGTAGTTTACTAATATTTTATATAAAAATTGTTTTCAATGTTATTCTTTAAAATGGTATTTTTTTATAGTCGTGTATTTCCACAAATTGATTAGGAAGACAGTGGATTTGAGTTTTAGGTATTGTTTACATTAATTTTTATATTTACTTTTTATTTAAGCTTTTTAGTTTGTCGACGTTGTGTTAGGAAGACAGTGGATTAATCTTATTTTATTATATTTTATTTGTGTGTAAATAATTTGTTTTTTTTTTTTATCCCTTAATATTATTTTATGTTCTTTATTATATGCCTTAATTAATGTTTGGAAGACTTTGTTTAAATATTTTATATAAAAATATACTATTATTTATATTTATTTTGTAATTCTCAATTAATTGGAAGACAATTGATTAGTTTTTATTAAGTTACACACTGCGACTACATCCGCAGTTTTATATTTGTGTTATTCTGTATTCGTTTTTGGTTCACCTTTATAGTTATATTAATGTAATTGTTCATCTTTATATATATATATATATGTTATATTGAACTTTTACTCCGTTCTTGCAACTTTCCGCGCATTCGATTCGACTCCGTTTAACCGACTAAGACTATATTCTAATTACGAGCTAGCTTTGGAAGACTTATTTAGTGATTTGTTGCTTTCAGTTTCGCGTGTGTTGGTTGAGCTCACACACTATATGTGTCTGTCTCTGGCTCTGGCTCCGTCTCCATCTCCATTCCTGCCATTTAAGCCTTATCCACTTCCACACATATTCTTTTATACACTTTTCATTCACCAAGAACAACAACAGCAACCACTAGAATAGTACATATTGAAACGATGTAGCTAATCTGTCAGCGGGGTGAACGAGCTGTTTGTCACCACCACCAGCAGGAGCACCACCAACGGCAACGGGTAACGACATGAAGCAAAGGTGCCGATTACATTCTTTTCCTCGATTCTTGAATTTCAGCTACTTGCAACATGGAAGACAGCACTTGAGAGGTTTCTCCAGCGAAAGCATATTGATTGAACTTTTCTTCTCTTGGAAACATTTTTTTTTTTTAATTTTCATTTGGCTGCATTTTCCACATACAGTTTATGTTCTATCTATTATTGATTTTTCCAGCATTACAAGCGGCAAGTTGGGTGCAACCTTCCTTCTCCTACTTCAAGAATTTAAATTGGTGAGGGGCACGCATCGTCCGTGCCGTTATCAAGGACAGATTGTTTTTTAATTTTTGAAATTTGTTATTTTTATATAATTATTATTATTTTGACTAATTTATAATTAATTTTTCCTGAGCGCGTCGGCCAAGCGTTCATTGGCTTTGGAAGACTTGATGTGACTGTTGAAAATCTTTGCAGCAGCTTTTTCTCTACTCTCTACCGCTCAACTGACTGTTTCGATAGGGTGGTTAAAACCCTCTCGGGCTTGTGCAGTGCGCAGCCGGTGGCGCAAGTGGGTGGAAGTTCTGCTCATTGTATCTCTGCCAGCTCTGTTCGGAAATGGACAGCTGTGGCAGAGATTTGACACGCGGGCAGGCGTGTTTAGTTCGAGCATTTATTGATTTGTCGCAGATTGGCGCAGCGTATTTTGTTTAAATTACATAAGTCTAATTAAAAAATCATTACACTTATAAGGCCTACTTACGCTACACGTCCGAATTCATCCTTTGCCAGATCGGTTTTTCCTTGACCCATTAATTTCTGGCGGTATGAGTCCACTTGCGTCTTAATTTCCTCCGGTGTGCGTCTGTTGAGATTATAGGAAATTTTGTTTTATTAATAAATTATACTAATAATACATAAAACAGCTTATACCTTGTAAATTCAATTTTTATATAAATTAATTGCTATAGAATGTATTACTTCACGGATTTATTTATACACAAATTGTTTATAAACTTGTACTTGAAAATGGATTTTTTATATCTGGTATAACTTTTTGTACGAGTGAAAAAAATCGTCCGCCTTGTTTTCGAACGCGGATGTGCTCTATTGAAATAATATCTACAACTAAAATGCAGTTTTTCACCACCAGCAGCAGCCAAGCGCAGGCAGGCAGGCAAAGGCTGGGCTCAAATTGAGCTGCTACTGGGAGAGTGCGACAACGTGCTCGCATATGTGACGCAAGCTTTGAGAGGGGGTAGTGGTATTGGCATCGCCAAGGGTTGGTGGTGGTTAGGCGCGTGTGCGTCGTGCGTGCGAGCGCTCTCTGCTGCTACCAGGCGCCGAATGTAAACAGAGGCAATAGCAAGGGAATTGTCGCAGTCGCAGCTATGGCAAATGTAAATAGTAACACACGATGCAGTTGAGTGCATTGGCCACCGGTGGGTGTTATATAACCGCAGTGTATTGCAAATTTTTGGGTAGAGGTTGAGTTTGCCAATGTCATTGGGATATTTTCACTTCTTCTACTAGATAAACATGACTTACCCCTGCTTCTCAAGTATTTCCTCAAATTCTATGCATTTCACCTCGATCTTACGCTTTCGATCGTGATCAAGTATTTCCTTGTTGGGCGGTCGATTCAGTTGTGCATCTAGTTTTTTGGTATCATCTTCGGCACGATAATCCTTGTCCTTCTTACCGGGCCGCACGAACGCCCAATTCCGCTGCACATGTCCGTTAGTGCCGGAGCCTCGTGGGGTTGTCAAACCAATGCCGTTGTACATGCTGGGCGGCGTCCCCTCGTCTTTTAGTCACAGGAATTAGTGCGTTAAACGTTTTTTTCCTTCTTTTCCTCGCATTAAAGCGTCTTAAACGTTTCCAAAAAAAACCACAGCTGCTACTCCGCCAAATGTTTTTTCTTTAGTTTACGACCAGTATGGCCAATCTTTATTACAATAATACCAGATTGCATAGGAATTAATACCAAACACTGCTTATTGCCATTCACACGTCGCTTCATGTCTTTATCGATTACGAATCGATAGTTTTACACCACCAGTAATGCTAGCTGTGTTGAAGTTTCTGCGAATGAAAAATTAAATGAAAACTTGTTGAACGCGTCAAGCAACAGAAAGGAGTTTAAATTATTATAAATATATTGTGATAAATATGCTGCCACATATAAGTTCAGAAGAAAACATTCCGCCCGTGGGGCGCAAGGTGTACATAAATCCAAATTTTCATAGCCAAATAGCCAATTCGTTGCAGCAGTCTCAAGGTCGCCCCAACAGCAACAGCAGCACCCTGCAATCATGCGATCGACCGTCGATTCATATTAATCCACATTTTCTTCAACGCCAGCGAGAATATCAGATGCAGTTGCAGTTGCAACAGTTACAACAACAGCAACTTGTTACATATTACCAACAACAAACTGTTGCTGCTTCAGCTGCTGCAGACGTGACACCACCTCCAGCTAAAATTATAAGCAAAGCTAGCACTTGCCTAGTGCGTAAGCAACCTGTTAAGAATATCATAACCACACCCACCGTACGCCCTCAGGCACCCTTAGTAAGCATATCAAAACGAAAACTTGTCAGACAAGGCGCAAGCATAGCCAAAGTGGCAACAAATAGAGCTCCTGCCACCACTGCAGTTACAGCCACAGCAATAACAACAGCACCTCCTGCCAAACGAACAAGGTACAAACTGGTCCGTGCCATATCATTGACGTCCACAAGTTGCACTCCCTTAGTAAAGAAAAGACGCGCTCGCGATTTTGTTGCTCGTTACGCACTAAGACGCACAAATGAATCGGTCATAGGTAAAAAGCTAAGGTAAGTATTTGGAAAATCTGTGCCTGAATACCATTAATCGTCGTTTCTATTACAGTTCAAAGTCGCAAATTTTAAAACCAAGTGTTAACAAAAGCCTCAGCATGGTGAGCATACACGGAGTTATGTACAAGAAAACTGCAAAGAATAAACTTACCAAACTGGATACCAGCAATTTATCAAAGACAACTGCAAAGTCGGTGCCTCAAGCAGAAACAGCTGGCTCCACGGGTCGTACTCTATTTGTGCGAGGCACCAAGTTTGTGCTAGATCCATCGGGATGTCGTTTAACTCGTGTGCCCGTCAACAACATAAACAAGAGCCTCCGTTCACGTATCGACATTGGTGGTTTGACTTATGTTTCATCGTCCAAAGCACAGAACGTATTCATACGCACCTCGAATCATGTGGCACGAGCTCATCTCATGACAGCCAAGCAACGGAGTCTGCAGCTTCTGAATCGTTCACTTGTTAAGACCAATATTCCTTGTGCCATCTTTCAGCGTCTCGGCAAATGTGCTGCCCACAGTCGCGGCAAGTGTCGCAGGCTGCATGATAAGCGACAGGTCGCCATTTGTCCAAGGTTAGTAGAGTTCAGTATGTTAGCCCAATCTTAATCTCATTCCACTTTCAGATTTTTGCGCGGTGAATGCACCAAGTCTGATTGCTTGCTCTCGCACAATGTTACTTTAGAGAAGATGCCTGTGTGTCGTTATTTTTTGCGTGGAACTTGTGTACGGGAAGACTGTCCATATTTGCATAAGAAACTCAGTCATAAGGCTGAGATTTGTATTGATTTTCTGCGTGGTTATTGTGCACGAGCAGCGGATGTAAGTTATGTTTTTCAGCGAGTTTTATTTTTATTAACTCTTATATTACTTTAAGTGCAATATGCGTCATGAGTTTATATGTCCGGAATTTGCACGTAAAGGCAAATGTGAGTTAACTAACTGCACATATTGCAAGCAAATGAAGCAACCAAAGTTTACGGCTATTAAAAGTAAAGCAAAACCCAAATTAAAACTCCCCGCCCCTAATGTGAAGGCTGCCAAAGAAAATGTTATTACTAAAGTCGAAGATATACCAAACAGTTCAAGATATTTTAAGTGCGAAAGTGAAGAGGTTCTACATGTTGGTAAACCCCAAGACGACCCCGTTGAAGAAGGATCAGACGAGGAATCATCTTTTGACACAAATGGACCCCGCCAACGTCCCAAACTGGGCACACTGCCCGCATTTATACCACTGGGTGACAGTGAGAAATGCTAGATCAATATGACTGCTGACATCCTTGGAAAATTTTTCAGGTACAAATTAATTCCTTTTAATAGGTAATTTAGTTGATATTCGTTTTAAATTTTAATTTCCTTAGCATTTAGGTTCAAATACGTTCAATAAAAATAGTTAGATTAAATAAAAAAACAATTTGAATCTGCAAATTCAAAAATTGTGGCTTTCAATTCTGTATTTACAATTAGAGATTTTGGCGTATCTACGAAACTTAAATTACCACCCATCATCATCTAAGTCGTCATGTTCTTCCTTCTCCTTATCCTCATCCTCACCCTGTAAGTTACCATACAACTCGATTTTACTGTCCAGAAAACGAAAGTCTTTCAGTATATGTAACTTGTTGCTGAAGCCGGCTATCGACATGAATTTAAAAGGATTCGTTTGCCAGACAGAAGAATAGCTAGCTGTGTGCTCGACTGGAATATTAGCTTGTAGCTCGCCAACCAGCGTATAGAACTGTACATGATTATGCTCCCCGCCAAGCAACACAGAGTCGTCCACAAACTCGCAAATATGCACACGCCCAGGAAAATCAAAGACGTTAGTGCACTGCATAGAGCCGAGATGCCAAATCGCAGGACGTGGACCTCCACCACATATTAGCCAGTTATCATTGACAGCAACATCACCAATCCATTTGCCCCAATCGGGTCGTAGCAGCTGTGAATTTTTGTATGGCTCTAGGGTTGAAATTGCTTCTTTTTGTTTGTCGTCCCAGGTGCGTACAGTTCCATCCTCAGCACCAGAGAAAATTCTTCCATCTGAATTGCTCACCACACAGTGTATGTAGTCTGTGTGTCCATGATACTCCCGCTCAATGCGACCATCTTCTAGGTTGATTTGATAGATGACGCTATCGCCACAACCGGCATACAGGATGTCTGTTTCTTGGCAAATCCAAAAGGAATTGACATCAGGAACTTCAACAGCGTCAACTTGTATAGGTATTTTGATTTCCCAGGCGCGCTTTGTGCTCAATAGTTGTTCCTCCTCATCCCACTTCAGGCCATAGATGAGACCAACGGCGCCAACTATTAGAAAATCACGATGGAATGCCAAACAATTAACATCTATCTCGTTGCCCTGTGGAAACACCTGCAGTTTGTCTGGTGGCTCTTCTGTGTTCTTGTCCAGTTCGTTTAGACTATAAAAATGATATAAAATCGTTTGTCAATACCTTCCGACAAGCGGACCAAGCTCTACCAACCTGAGAACAAAAATATCGCCGAATAGGTTTCCAGCAAACAGATACCTCTGCGAACTTGAAATTGTTTGGGCAAGAACATTATTATAAGCACGTTTTAAGTCTCTTTCCTTCATTTTCTTAACAATTTTTCACAATCGTAAGCGCGTTGTTTATGCCGGCTGGCCAATACAGTAATATCGAAAAAAAAACTGCGATAGCTAACAAATATTGTATTTATCTATCGATAGGTTCCTTATTTTGATAAGGTGGCAACTCAGTTTTTTTGTCGTTACACTCGGTAACGTGTTACGTTTTTTTTTTATTTTCAAATAAATGATTCACTTTAATGCAAATTTTGTTATTTATTCATAAATTAACTGAGAATAGGCAATTTGAATGTAAATGACAATTTAGCTAAAATCATATACTTGTTGCGCATTGTCAGTAAGTTATTATACGGCAATAAAATTAAGATATTCATGAAATTCACAAATTCCATTGTCACAATTGCAGTTTCAGTACAGATGCATGGGATGGGATTTTACGATTAAACCCATAAATTTTAAAATCCAGTTCCGAATTTGTTCATTCTGAAGTTCAGTGACATGATAAACGCGTGCAAAGGTGAGCTGCTCTGCAGCTCGAGGAAGTTTATTCAACTAATTGTTTGTCTCGATTTGTAAACAAGACATTTCAGCAAATAATTTAGAGCTGACCAAGTATTACATTAGAGATTTAGTTTTTAACATAATCTTGCCATATATTATACAAATTCCCACTGATTCCATAAACATGTTATATAATTTGAATTCCCAATGCGGACTAAAATTTGGCTAATAGTTCTGTTCGTTTATGTTGGCAGCTTAGTCGATTATTTTGACAGTTCTAATTTAAATGCAAATTTCGATTGGCATATTCATTGCGATCGCTAATTAATTATATCGATCGTCTCTTGGCGACGCCAATTTGCCATCATCTCCACAAAAAGGAAAATAAACGAGAACAATGCTTACACAAAAATTCCGCATAAGCCATAAAAATTAGAATTTGTTTTACTAGCACACGTTTAGTGACAAATGCGGACTTCCAACTTTATCTATTAAGAATGAATATCAAGTTTTAAAATGTGGTCACAGCCGCGCTTCACTTGATAAAGTTTTAAGACCTGCGTGGCAACATTAAAACTCGACTTATGCATGTATGTATGTATGTATAAAGTATATTGGCATTTGATTAAGCACAAGTCAATTTGAATGATTTATTTTTACGACTTTCTTTTGCCAACTGGAGTATTGCGATAAGCAAATTCACACGTGTTTTGGGAAATACCAATCAAGAGACATAAAAAACTGAAGAGAATAAATGCAGCCGACTGGCGCCAATCAATTCCTATGCCTTGGGGTAAGATCATCGTTTTTGACTAATGATAAACGCGTCTCATCCACAGTCTCCGTTTCAGTTTTAGTCGGATGACCGTAAAACAAAAAAAATCTGATTGTTACACACAAACAAAGCGGATCGTCACGGGAGTTTGTTATTGGCTTTTGGCCCAGTATTTTAGTTTTTGGGAATTCCGAATCGCATCAACAGAGACGACTTGTTTGCTGCTATCCGCTTCTTAGCGGCTCTTTCTTCTTTCCTCCTCTTTCATGTTTTTATTTACTTCCAACATTAAAAATGGCCAAACAAATAACAAAAGCTACTAGTAAGCGTTGTCGAAAATAATATATCCCTCATCCAATTTTACCATTGATTGCTTGGTCAAGAGGATACATAAATATGTACCACGACTTCAAACTAAATTGTACCAGGCATTCCCAAATATCAACAGAAATGGTAAGTAGAAAAGACTCGGCTTTAAATTCAAATCATACAATTAACTAACAATTCTTTATAGCAAGTTCTGGATGCATGCAGTATTGTTGAGTAGACTGTGATATACCCTGTTAAAACAATGCAATTTTGTTTAGTGGATGCCTGGGGCTACTTCACTGCGAGGCGGTGCAATTACACCACGTCTCGACACGGAAGAGTATCAGGCATCCTCAAATGACAACAGACAAGCGAAGAGTCCTGCACCAACTCTGCAGGAAGTGTGCGTGCTCTGACTGAGTTGAATCCAATTTGTTACGGCAGTTGGACGTGATAACTAAGGTCCAAACAAGTGAAGCTATAGTGATTTGTGGACTGGGAGATACCCTGTTAAACAATATTTAGTGGGCGGAAAACATGTTGCCTGGCGTTGTTTCGCTGCGAGGCGGTGTAATTTACCACGTCTCGACACGAAATATTACTTGGCATCCAAAACTATCAACAAGAAAGCAGCAAGGGTGATGGTGCCGTAATAGTGTTAAAAACCAGACCAACAGAAAGCTAAAACAGCTAAAAGCAGTAGAAGATGACCACCACGTGATTCTAAGCAAGGAGACTTCACACATCGTCGGACTCTCGCCACATGGTTTGCTGACAGCAAAAATACCAGGCGAACATAAATGAGCAGTAGGTTGCTGCACCAGCTGCGAGCACGTGGTACATTGTAACTTAAAGAGGATCCACATGGTCGCGATCGAGATCTGATTGGCTGACCCACAACCAATCAGAACGTCAAAGCAACCATTGGTACCTACGATCAAAACAATAACAAACCCACGTGGAGGTCCTACAAAATTGCCTCACCACGTGCTCACCCAGTACAGCAGCTACTTGCTGCTGATTTCTGGGTGCCTGGTGCTTTTCTGGATTAGCACATGGTAAAAGACCACATGAGAGCTGTCCTCCACGTGCGGATCAACCTCCAAGTCTCGTCCAAGTCGAGCAAATTGGTTCCCAAATCTCAGAAAGTACCAGGCGAACATAAATCAGCAGAAGGTTGCTGCACTAGCTGCGAGCACGTGGTGCATACTAATTTTAAGGTCAGCCACGTGGTGGCGATCGATCTGTGATTGGCTGAGCTGAAGCCAATCAGAGTGTCAAAGCATCCATTGGTACCTACGATCAAAACAATAACAAACCCACGTGGAGGTCCTACAAATCACCACGTGGAGCAGCTACTTGCTGCTGATTCCTGCTCGCCTGGTACTTTCCGGTGTCACACCATGAAATCTAACCCATTTCTCCCCAAAATAAAAACACACATGGTTCGGTTTGAGTCTTTTTGTGCCGTGTTGGATGTTTCCTTCACGTTACTATATTATTTATTACTTATTTTATAATAAAATATGCCGTGTTGAAAGTCTCTTCACGTACAATATTACTTACTACTTATTTTTTTATAAAATATAAGTAATTTATGCTTAACACTAATAGTTTATAACAATATCTAGTCTGATCCTGGAACAAAGACATAGGGCAGAGACACGTTGCTGTTGATGTTGTTGCTCCTGCTGTCGACGCAGTCTCCTGCTGTTCCTGTTGGCGTTGTTGTTGTGCTTGCTTAATGTTCATGTTCTTGGCAGATTTGTTGTTGTCTTGGCTACTTCCAGCTTGCTGCTACTGCTTCTTGTTGTCATTGCATGCATAGACTCCAGGATGATCCATGCTGGGACTTTGCTGGCGGTGATCTGCTGTTGGTAGAAAACCCGTGAGTTTGCCATGCCAGATTCCGAATGGGCACGACGGAGAGCAACAGTAGCTCCGCAACAAGAATGAAATCCGGCGCATTGTGTTGATACGCACTCGCTGCACTTTTTAGTTAACGTGGCCCTTTTCCAGTGTAACAATGTTCATTGTATTTTGATAGAGCTCAGATGTAAATCGCCTCCGGTAGCGCTTGAAGAACAAGTTGCTTGAGTCATCGCCAGCGTGTTTTGCATTATATTTCCTCTAATTGGCAATCTTTGTCAGCTTATGCAGCTCGTCGCAGCTACGACCGGGTGGGGGGCAATAATTTAGCGCAGTAGCCAGCAGCCTAGAATGTGAAACGATTAGAGATTGGATAGATAAAGTAGACATGCCATACCGATGCACCATTACGTCGTGATAACGTCATATGGGAAGATGCGTATGGTTTAAACGGTTTGAGTCTTTTTGTGCCGTGTTGGAAGTTTCCTTCAAGTTATTATTTATTGCTCCACTGCAGCTTTCTTCATGTTTCTTATTTAACGAAATTAGAATTTGATTTAGCTTTGGGCTCTCTGAGCATAAAATAAAACTGCCCCAACCGGATCTAGTTTCGCAAATTGTATTCAAACATTTTCGAAAGCACGCTGCCAGATCTCACGTTTCGTGATATATATGCACATATTATGTACATACATACATACGTATAGAAATTGTCATATGTGCTGAAGGTGGCAACCTTTATGATTGGCCCTTTTATGTTGTTTTATTGACATATCGATTTTAATACATTTTTAATATCGTTTGTCTTAAACGTTCATCTCTAGTTTGTTATCAAGTGCTGCTATTTTTGTTTGCCCCTATCTCCTTAGACTAAAGAGTATCTTATGGAAAGCTGACAATACTTACTCCAACCTGCTACTGGTTTTACGCGTCCATTTCTGCTTATCATTCGAAGTCACATTCGTTTTGGATGTTTTCTAATTAATTTGTTTGGCTTGTAGCAAACAAATTGCGTTGTGTTGACGTCAACTTCACAACGATCGCTGTGAGGGGCGGTTCCGTACAACCACATCAAATTAATTGCAAGTGGCTACGGGGTTAATGCACCTGGTGTCGCCATTATCAATGCCAACGATTGTGGTTCTAATCGCAGTGATCTACTTTCCAACCTGGAGTTTCCAAAAGTGCCGTTGTCAAGGTCAACTACTTTCTCGCGCAAGGTAAACAAGATTTTTGGCGCCAGTCTCCTAAGCCGCTGAACTTTGTTGACAACAAGAAACGGAATCGGCGCGGGAGAGCGACAACAGACAGCGAAAATACGATAAAACACACAAACAAATCTTGGCCGGGTGTTTCCCTGTGATTCGGCAGGTAATTTGCATAATCTACATAGTATTTAAATCTGATTTGAAATAAATCTTTTGGCTTCTGTCTGCAGGGAACTCGCCGCATACACACTTGCCGCCATACGGAGCTTGCCATTAGTTAAAGCAGTTAATTTAAATTAGTTTAAATCGTAAAGGTTTAAATGTAAATTTTTATTGCGCTCGGTCGACCAGTTCTATGTTATGCCCAAACAAACAAAGAAAAAAATGAATAATGTGTTCAAATCGAGCGCCATAACGTTTTTACGATGTGCCGAAAACTAATTGGTGGCTGATTTCTCTCTCAGCATGCCTTATAGAACGGGAAGTAATATTTGATGGAACTAGATTGATTCTAGACAATAACTATAACTATGTTATTTCAGGTTTCATATGGAGATGCTGGTTGAAAGAGATTTCATTGTTATTCTGCGTCGAAATGGAAACCGTTAATCATTTGAGAATGTGAGAATTAAGTTAACTACACAATCGGATCCCTGCCTCCTCTGACGTCCTTTTTGTTGTTACATTTTCGCTTTTGTTTACTTAGTACATTTAATTAATACGATAGACGTCGCCGATTCCCTCATTAACAACATTCCAAGTTGGCGCCAAATCAATTAACTCCCATTTTGATTTCGTTTTCGAGTTGGTTTTGATTTTATTTTATTGTTGTTTATTTTTTTGTGATTTTTGCGCAGCACACAAAAAAACTGGAAAACCTACTGAAAAAACAAAATCGAAATCCAAACGCAAACAAAAACATTCATTGAGTCAGCGAGGCGTCATAAAAACTAGAACTTCATTTATATTTTATTTGTTGTTAATCAGAATAATTAAAATAACACAAATATTGATTCATCTTGAGTTCAAATGAATCTCCATGAAAGTTCGCCCGAAATTAACAACATTTCTCGACGCAAATTAATAATTTATAAATACAAATCCAAATGGCGCCACAAATCCAAAAACAACAACAACAAATACAGCATCACAGAGATGATAATATAATAATAATGTTGAACGGAGTCCCCGTTGTTTTTGTGCCACAGAGACAACAACAAAGACAAAAAAAAAAGAACAAAATACGCAAAAGAAGACACTTTCAAAAGGCTTGAAAAACAAAAACAACAAAATCGAAACTCGAAAACAAATAAACCGTCATAATTTTGATTTAAATATGAACCGAATGCTCAGCTCCCGACCCTATATGCATAATTAGTATGATATTTGTCACAGTGAATTCTTCAGCAACCTGAAGACCTGTTCCCATGGCTTGTCTTCTATTCTCGAAATCAGATGTTTTTTCTTGGAATTTGTAAGATATTTACGCACAATTACGTCGAGTCGCGTCAGACCTAAACAGGAAAGTGTCTGAACTTTGGCAAGCGATAAGAGAGCTAGCTGTGCCATATCATTGGCAGCCGGGTAGAGTCAACTTAGGAAACAAGATTCGACGACTTGTTTGCTGTCATTATAACAAGCTACCGCTGAGGACGGACATCGTCATCGAGCGATCGCTTGCTTCTCTCCATCTCTCTCTTGCTCTCACACTTTCTGGGGAGACGATCAAACGGGAGAGGTCGAGTGGGGTTTCGTCTGAGCTGAGCAGCGCGACGAGGCTCAGACAGATAACCGGCAAAAGGTGTTGTTGTTTTTGCTGCGACTCGACGTATAAAATATCACGACATCGTCAGAATGGATTTAAAGCGAAGCGAGCGTTTGAGTCGTGCAGAACGCACAGTTTGGAGAAGTGAATAATAAAAAAAGAGAAGAATATATACAAAAATAACGCGGAGAAAAACAAAACATCAAGAACAACGAGTGACAAGTGCAGAAGAATATTAGAAAAATGCAAACAATCAAACAAATTGCAAATTTGAGCGCAGGCATCGGCTTAGGCTTTGGCCTCCTGCTGCTAATCATGATGTGCCTCGTGGAGTCCGGCGCTGGCTACGCTATTGGCCAGTCCAAGTTCGGCAATATCGAAAAGTTCCCATACCAAGTGATGCTCATCGGCAAGCAACTGTGGCGCAAGCGCATTCTCTGTGGTGGCACGCTGCTGGACAAGCGTTGGGTACTCACCGCCGGTCATTGCACCATGGGAGTGACACATTTCGATGTTTATTTGGGCACGCGCAGCATGCAGGACACTGAACAGCTGGGTGGCCTGGTTTTGCGCTCGAATAAGTTCATTGTCCATGAGCGTTTCAATCCCGAGACTGCGGCCAATGATATTGCGTTGGTCAAGCTGCCCGAGGATGTGACGTTCACAGCACGTATTCGTCCGGCATCGTTACCCAGTCATCAGCGAAGCAACGAGTTCACCGGCATGAGTGTTGTGGCCAGCGGCTGGGGTGCCATGGTTGAGATGACCAGCTCGGATGCCATGCAATACACGGAGTTGAAGGTTATTTCGAATGCCGAATGCTCTGAGGAATACGATGTTGTCACGGCAGGTGTCATGTGCGCCAAGGGATTAAAGGATGAGACTGTCTGCACGGGCGATTCGGGTGGTCCGCTTGTACTTAAGGGCACCCAAACGTTGGTGGGAATTACAAGTTTCGGTCCAGCCGACGGTGAAGCAGGCGGTGGCTGTGAGCGTACTACAGTGCCAGGAGGATTTACCCGCGTCACACATTATCTAGACTGGATCGAAAGCAAAATCGGGAGTCAAACACAGCAACACCAGCAGCAACAGCAACAACATCATCATCATCAGCAGCAGCAGCACCATCACCAGCAGCTGCATCATTCACAACAGCACCCGCCCAACTACCGCGATGATAACCTCATCTAGTGTGTAGTGCGACCGTATATGGTTGTGATCCCAAAACATTGACTGATCAAATCGTCTAGCTTTATATTTTAATATCAAAATCTTATTTTGATCGTGTGATATTTGTAAATACTCGTCTCACATAGCTAATTCCAAATTATCCATGAATTTGTTCTAGTTTGTAAACCTAAAATATTTAAATATTCCCCCTACCCCATTATTTATTCTAGTTCTAAGCTTAAAGTTGAGCCTGCAAATAGCAACAGCAAAGGCTTCAAACAAAAAGAAAGCATTTCTGTATGCGAAGAAAAGAAATATACAACAAAAACAATAACGAAAAAAAACCCGCCTCATCATCATTCGTTTTTTCTTCTTTCTCTTTCCCACCTGTTTTTATTTTAGTCATGCTGATTTTTAGCAATTGGAATTCCCGCGAGATCTGCGATCAGCAAAGATCATCATCGTCAGATAAAAACTTTTACGTTGTCAGCCGCCAATTTTCACCAGCCAAATCTTTTGTATTTGCTCTTTACATAATAGTTTTATATACCCTGCACTCATTGCAAAAGTGGGTATATTTATGCAAGACTATTAATTGAGACTTCAGAGGAAGCAACAGGGTATCCCAAAGTCGTGTGTTCCGATTAGATATGCAAAATTTATACAAAAGTTTTTCATATTGACTTTACACTTGACTGAGATCTTAGGCAAGAACTTCTTCAGAGTCCACTCCATTTGGGAGTCCACTTCATCTTCTTCGATGATGATGACGCAGTTTCGTGATGAAAGGCAGATGATTCCATATTCTCAATTCGAATGTGGAGAACAACAAACGGATCGACACGACTGGAGATTGTCGAGATATGACTTTCAGTTTTGTTTTTATTCGTGTTCTTGTTATTGTTCTGTCATAAATTATGTCAGTCTGATAATCTGGAATTATATTTCGATGATGACGTATATTGATTTATAAGCTTCGACATCAATCCTAACAGCATAGCTATTATTAAAGTCTGATCTACTAAACTATTGCGGAATTCGAGAATGCAGCTCAGCGACGTCCCATAGCGTCATAACTGGTTGTTTTTTTTTTAAATTTGGCTTTATAGTTTTCCGTTACCTACGGAGATTACGCGGCATCGCCGCCGTCAAGTTTATGGAACGTCGAGCTTTCCATTCCAGTCGTGCCCTTGACTACTCAATTAAAAACTACATACATCTGGGCAATTAACAGAGATGCAAATCGTGCTCTTAAGCTACTTTGCATATTTCATAGTATAGAGGCCTTTTATAACTAGAAATTACTTGAATGATTTTTCACAGATTTTTATTGTCGCATAGGTAAATAACTTAGAATTTGAGATTGCTTCTTTCAAACTGCAAAGTGCGCTTTAATTGAAGCTAAAGCTCTGGACATTGATTCTATCAAGTCCTTCGATTAGATAAATAAAAGTGCATAAATATTTCCACTAATTTATAGACTTATATACTTATATATTTGGTGTTTAGCTTTCTAAAAAGTGCTTTCAATATTGCTTTGCTTGTATTTTGTCCATAGCTTTCCTGATGTTGTGTGTGGGCTGAGGATAACGTGTTGGTCACAGCTCACTGACAGACTTTGGCAGCGTTCGCCTTCTTGTGCAGCATGCAATCGATAATGCTGACTACCTCCATGAACACATCGTCAACATCGCGCTCCGCATTGATCTGCAATTTGTAAATAATTTAATATAGACTGCTGCTGCATATAGAAAATATATGACTTACGGTAATCGTCTTTTCATCGTACAGCTTCAAGATGTCACTGGTATTCTGCTGGAAAGTGTGCAAGCGGGATCGGATAGTTGCCTCGTTGTCATCGGCACGCTTCACAACAGCAGCAGCGGCACGCGCCAGAATACGCTGGACCATCGTGTCTTCGGAGCAATCGAAGAATATGGCCAAGTCGGCAGGCGCAATTTGGCGCTCGAATTCAACGCCCTGATTCTTCTCGCGCGGGTAGCCATCGATGAGGAAACCCTTGGCCGAACCCTTGGCACGTGCAATTGCATTGCTGAGCAGAGTAAGAACTTCCTGATTGGACACCAAACCGCCGCTTTCCATAATGGTCAGCAGTTGGCGACCCTTATCCGAGCCGGAGGCGACCTGGAAATTGACAAGGATTTTAAAATTTGACTTTCATGATATACATATGTGTCGGAACTTACCTCATCGCGCAGCAGATCGCCGCTGCTTAGATGCGTGAAACCGTATTTCTCCACAATCTTAGCACATTGCGTTCCCTTGCCGCAGCCGGGACCTCCGAGCACCCAGATAATCGGAATTTCAGACTGTTGAAGAGATGCAAGATAAGATAAGTAAAAATTGGCAATAAGGGAATGAGGAGCAGGCACAACTAAAATTAGCCAGGTTAGTTATCACTGGTAAGCTTAGTCAAGTTAGCAGCAAAATATATTTTCAAAGATTGTGTTTCAAGATTTTAACATTTTATTTGGTTTTTTCGCAGCCGCCACAATGCATGCCGAATTTACGAGTACATCTATATAATCGTGGAGCATCCTATGTACTCTCACATCGGGAATTACTTACAGCGGCTTGTGCTCTACGCAGCTGCTCCGCTTTGGCCTTCTCTTGGGCCTCCTTCTTGACGGCCATTTGGTGACACATAAATAACTGAACAAAAGGAATTTGACTGCGTACAATACATGGCAAAAGGACTTAGACTTAGAATGGAAACTTCCGAAGCAAGCAAGAAAAAAATAAATGTTGCTTTTTTCGAATTCGGTTATTTGCTCTCTTTATAGTTAATATATTCTATTTATTAGTTTTCTTTGGCTGGGCGCCAGCAGAACTAGACACACAAATCGTACGAAATGTTTCAAATATACAATTAGTGCAGCCTTCAAAATGATTTCTATCTATAATATAGGGATAAGATATACATATATACTTTGAGTGTCTATGTGCTCATAAATTGTAACCTGCCAAATGACATTGATCTTGAACGCACGCTCAACGAGTTCTTAGGGGGCCTTCAATATTGATCAAATAATGCTTCTCATAATCAATTAACGCCTCGTTTTATTGGGCAAACGATGGTCCAGAGTTTTATGACGTGCATCCCAGAGTTTTCTAACAATTTTTCACAAATTGTTGATTTTTCATAAACAAAACGAATTTTATAGTTGTTTGTGTGTCCGTCTGTTTGGTTATCTGCGAATGTGTGGGTGTTTGGCGCTCTGTTGGTTCTTGCAATTGTATACATTATCAGCCTTTATATATTATATATATATGTATGTAGGAATAGAAACGAATTTTCGACTGTTCCGCATTGTCGCACCTAAGAAACGATTCCGATTTTCGTTCGCTTTTTTGTTTTTGATAATGTACAGGTTGTTTTTCGCATAAATATCATCAATCGTTCTACATATATGTATATATATATATAATTTGATTCTGCTAATCTCGCACGAGTTCGGCGGGTTTTTTTTGCCATTTTCTTTTTTTTTTTTGGGAAAATTATGAAAATCATTACATAACAGTTTGTCTCAGTCGGTCGGTTCAGCGACCTATGAATGTCATTCGCAAGGATATGTATAGCACAGAATATTCATTATATGGCACAACAGTTTGTTCAAGTTCCCGACTATTTGAATTTTAAATAACACACAGAGGGAAAAAAGAAATGAAAATTTAATGAACAAACGGAACTAAACCGACTTGAAAGGAATTTTTATTGCTTATATGGATATACCTCCTCTATTTTATTGATTCAAGAATTGGTCGATGAAAAATTCCATCCGGCGCGACATTGTGTCGTCGATGGCGGCGTTTAAACAGATTTAACAAAATAGTTGTCGATGAAGTCGAACTTCGAAATCCGGCAAAGGGGTAGCGTAATGATGACTGAGACTAGTTCGGATTGTAGCGGCAACTTGCTAATGAATCAAGCTTCGCCAGAAATTCCTGTGCCGCGGCCCCAACACAACAACAACAACAACAACAGCAGCAACTTGTCGTTAAATTTATGCAAATCGCCGGACTTTGACGTCAAAATTGTGGCCAATTCTGGCTTGGAATGTGAAATTTCGGCTTTTATTGTTTGTTTGCTTTGAGATTTGCCAAGTCTTTGTAGGGTAGGGAGGGGTAGGGAGCTTGCAGGGGCTCCCGCGCAGTTGTTGTGGGAATTTCACAGTAAGAGACCGGTTACGGCCATACAAACACACACACACACAGATACAATCAGTTTTGCATTAGTATGCGCTTTATTTATGGCGAACAGCTGACGAACCGTTGGAGCAAACCCAAACAAAAGGCTCAAGGCACACAACCCACTGTTGCTGTCTCTCTCGCGGAGTGCAACCTAAGTAACCCAGTGGGCATCGTGCCCAAGGTCAAGTGCGCGCCGAGAGTAAAGGGGTGGTAGGTAGGTAGGTGGACGCAGCTAGGTCCGAAGGTCATTTGGGAATTGTTTTACACCAAACGCTTATCACATTTGGTTGGCGTTTCCGAATCGCATCAAAGTGAAAGCAATAAAATGATCAAACTAAAATAAACTACGTACACACCACGCACACACACACACACACACTCACCATGATGATGTATATGAGATGTAGACGACGTTGCTGCTGCGGGACTTTGGCTGAACAAATCGCGAACTGAGCGTATAAGTTTAAGTTTCGCTGCTTGAGCTTCCTCTACTCCTCCGTCTCTCTCTCTCTCTCGCACTTCGTCTTGGTCTCTTTCTTGTGTTGTGATTTTCCGAACTTTCCGCTATCTGGTTCGCAATTCACTCGGCCGATTTTCCACCCTTGTTGCAGCGTGTGTCGAGAGCGACTGAGCCGATTCGCAGCTTTCGGCACGAGGCTAACGGTTTTCGAGAAAGCTTCTTTCTGCACATGCAGCTTTGTTCGAGCTTTTCGGTTCTCCCCGCCTATGTGCGTGTAGCAAAATAAAAAAACAAAAGCAATAAATACATCAAATTGTTTCGTTTTTACATATGATTTTGATTTAATACACCACGCGATGATAATTATTGTTTTCGAACATTCCTTCGGGTAGGTTTTGGCGTATCGAGTTTAATATCATTGATAGAAACAAAACTTCATATATCTGCGCAATCTTCCATGGCTTTGACTGCGTGATCAGATCTATTCGCCAATTATGAACTTATCCCAATTAGGCCTCGTACGTCACTCGATTAATTATGGCGCATTTTATTGACACTCGCATAAATTGGCAACAGTTAAGAACACAATTAACATGGCTGTATCGGAAATCATCAGCTGATATAATAGAGAAACGCCTGTATTTGTTTCGACTCGCTGACGGATACGACCAGCAGGGGGGGTGCTGTGTATGGCAGCTGCTGCTGGCATTTGACCATCTCGTTGTGTGTGGGAAATGGTTCATCCGGTGGCAGAATAATGGTACTGAAGTAGGGGGCTTTGGGCGCACTGAGTCGAAAGCCTTCGTTGTGCAGATGTAAATCGAAGCTTATTTCAAAACTACGTAGAGCTGGGTCTAAAGATACGTCATAGTCAGCTCCTGCCAGCTGCACTATCTCAAGTTTTTGGAACATATCTTTGAACCTTAAGTATGAGGCTTCATCTTTGAGATCGTCAACAAGACTTTTGCTTGTTCTGCAGCTGTTGGCAATAGGGCAAATTCTCTTTTTGGCAGCCTCCACATCTGGCTCTGGTTGAGCTCTGCGTTTACGTGTGTCGAATTCAAAGTTCACCATGCTATCATCAGCTACAGAGGTAGTCTGGCTGATAATCTGCTGTTTAAGATCTGACATCCGTGACAGAGTAATGTCATAATAAGGTGAGACTCTAATATGCTCCGGTACTCGTCTATGGCCCAAAGTTTCATCAAGTATGGCCCAAATACAAGCCTCGTTGGTAACAATGGTCTCACTAACGGGTGCCTCAGCAACAAATTGAAACGGACGTTGCGAATGTTGGGGTAAATCTCTGTGTTTGACAACTATATATCCAGCACGTGATAAGGCGGAGTAAACTAAATATTTGTTGTACTTTTCGCTCGAGGACTCCTCGAGCAGCAAGGCATACGCCTGCTCCACTGAAACAATCATCTCGCAATACTCCAATTGAAGACGGTTCTGCAAAAGTAAACCGTGTTATCAGTACGAAAGGATATAGCATTGAATACTTACTAATTCCAGCAAAAATAGCGCTTCGTAGTACTCCAAATACAGTTTTCCCTGTGCGCTGAAGCCAAAACTCTCAAATTTTCCATCTTTGCGGACAACTTCGGCAACCTGTTGATCCGGGTGCCAAACTGCAGCAGCACGTCCCGCATAGCGCTCAATACGTCGACAAGACAATTGCTGATAGAGATTTGCTGAAAGTTTGAAAACTTTAATTTAGAATTGTAATCTTTATAAGGAAATTCAATTACCATAAGCAGTTTCCAGTTCTTCCTGTTCCGCAGCGCTGCCTTCATTGTTGGTTCGTTTCAGGCTTATACGCGTGCTTTCTACTTCAGCATGACGATTCAGAATCAATTCTGCAGCACTAGAATAATTGTTTTTAGATACTTATTTTATTTTCATTCAAAAATATACCTTAAGATTGCATTTTTCGCTTTAACTTCAATTATATTTGCTAGCGCGCTGCTCATTTTACAAAACAGCTGTTGATTGCGGCGTTGCCAGATTAACCAAAAAGAACATGCTTTCCATGAGGAGCTAGTTTCTTGTTGTTCACGGCAAAGTAGTTCGTTTTATTCGCTGTTGCCAACGAAATTAAGGTAATTTGTCCTTAATCATTTTTAATTTTAAAGGCTACAAAGTGGTTAGTTGGTTTGTCTGGGTTCTCCGTGACTTAAGTCCCTGTGCTGGCAAATACGAAAACAAGGAAAACACGACTGCAACGGTCTTAAAAAGTGTAATTTGTTTACATGCACGTTTTTCATGTTCGCCGTGGTTACACGACAACGTCTTTCCGAATCATCGAATTTACTGGTTATAAACAAACGTTTGCGGCACTTCTTTCGCAATATGGATTGCCCTGAGTTGCTACCACCAGACGCAGTGCGTGGAATGACTGTGCTGCAGCGAACAGACTTTCAAAAAACCGTGCAAATCCCCAGGCTTAAAGTGCCAGAGTTGCAGGCGCAGCGCGTGATTCCACTGGTTAAGAAGCTAATGCTTAAAATGGAACATTTGCAGCCTGTACGCGCTGTGGAGAATGCACGTGAAATTCTCCTACATCCTTTGCCTGTCAAGGATTGGAAATCTCTGCCCACTGAAGAGCTGGAAAAGCAACAGGTGACAGAAGAGAATTTCTGTCACGCCGAGCTGATGTTAAGCTATGAGAATTGGAGTGCCAACGAAATACTGAAGAGTGTGCTGCCTGCAGGTGAGGAGGGACTCAGCTCCTTTTCACGCATCGGCCATATTGTGCATCTTAATCTGCGAGATCATCTGCTTCCCTACAAGCAGCTCATTGGCGAGGTGTTGCGAGATAAGCTGCCAAATTGCCGCACCGTAGTCAACAAAGCATCCAACATTGACAACACCTATCGCAATTTTCAGCTGGAACTTATATGTGGCGATCCAGACTACCAGGTTGAGACCAAGGAGAATGGCGTGCCATTTGAGTTTGACTTCTCCAAAGTCTATTGGAATCCACGTCTATCCACAGAGCACGAGCGCATTGTCAAGATGCTTAAGTCTGGAGATGTGCTATACGATGTATTTGCTGGCGTTGGTCCATTCAGTGTGCCAGCAGCCAAGAAACGATGCGATGTGTTGGCCAATGATTTGAATCCCGTCAGCTACCACTGGTTACAGCACAATGCCAAGCGTAATAAGTGCCTAGAGAACTTGAAAATGTTTAACAAAGATGGGCGTGATTTTATACTGAAGGAGCTGCGTGAGGATTTGCTAATGCGTTTGCATTCACCTGCAGCAAAGGTCTTACTCTATACACATTACAATGAATCTACCAGCGATGGCCGTAGAATTCCTGGATGCCTTTCGCGGTCTATATTCTCCAAAAGACCTTGATGATGTACCCGAAAAAATTGTGTATCCACTTGTGCATGTTTATTCCTTTGCCAAGGGGGAGGACACCAAAACACTGGTGCGGCAGCTGGTTGAAAGTAATCTGGGTGCAACATTAGACTCCGAGTTGCATGGTATTAGTTTTGTACGCAATGTTGCGCCCAACAAGGATATGTATAGAGTATCATTCACTCTGACACGGGAATTGTTGACAACGCCTAAGCAGGCGATGCGTAAACGTCCAGCTGAGGAGGATGACAAGGTCGACGCGGCCACTAAAGTGAAATGTGTTTGACCAAGCTGAAAATAAAGTTTGTTTTTGAAGTAAATAAATATAAACGGAGTTTCTTCTTTGTACTTACAGATGGGTCGCAACAAAGCCAATTCAAAGAAGGCGGGGAAATCGGGCGCGGGAGCTGGAGCAGCATCAGGTAGTAAAGCATCTGCTAAGCCAGCCCTGAATAAAGCCAAAAAAGCTAAGAATGTTTTTAAGGTAGCCAATAACAAGGGCAAAAAGAAGCCAAAGGAGGTGCAGGGAAAGCTGAAGCAGGTGAGTCGAACGAAGCTTGCGCGATGCCTCAAAATCCAAACTAAAGTGTAATGTTCCAGATCAAAGAATCCGTCAAGGCCAAGCAAGAGAAGGTTGATGCTAGTTTAAAAGAACTACACAAGGATCTCGTGATTAAGAAGCCAAAGCCGGCAGTGCCGTCGATCAAGAATAGCAGGAAGCCACCGGCAAATGCCACCAAGGTGTCAGATACGTTGGGAAAGCTGAAGTTCTAATCAGCTTATCGATTTATGTAGTTAAACAAGTTTTAATGCTGCTAGTACAATGATTATACAAATATATATTAGATATATTGACAAAGAACCTAAAGGATCAATGCATTTCCAGGTGGCATTACTGCGCCAGATGGCACAGTAGGCGTTACTATGGTTAGAGTAGCCGGCGTGGTACTTGTGCCATTGTTTGTTGCATTCCATCCAAACTGATCACGTAAAAGCGTATCCAGTTGGACAGTATCAATGCCAGCGGCCTGGAGCTGATTGAGCACGTTTTGGGCAGCGGGAGTTGTTAGCCAACGTTCGTAAGCAACCCGCAATGCTTGCAAACGAGTCCAGAACTGCGAAAAGATACCTTGCTGCTGCACCTTAGCCTGCACATGAGCACGAATAGCGTAGAGGGGAACGTACATCTCCAGTTCGTTTAGGAATCCCTGCCAACCGTATACGGTGCCCGACCAGTATGGATACCGGTTGATAAGGGTAACACACATCTCCATGTCCTCCGGTTCGAATTTGCCGCGGGATGTCAACAACTGCTGCTGTACCCATTGCTGGAACTGCACCAATTCCGGCTGAGAGCGCAGGCGCCAACTTGCCGTGAGACCTGCGTTACTGTTCAAGATGCGAACAAAAGCTTGGAACTGTGCATCGTTGATTAAATAACGGACGAGTAGTTGGTTCAACGGCTTGAACTGTATAAGGTTATATATTTCCATTAAATCTTGTGCCAGATCCCCGGGAGGTGCTGCAGGTGCCACGCCATTATAGTCCTTTGGTGGTACCATGGCGTCGGCAATGAGGCCACAGCCCAAGCAGATCAACAGGAACCAGGTACCAGCACGCATCATGATGTGCGGAACTATGTTGGTCTGGACATAACAGCAAATGTCTTTTATACTCGTTTAGCCGGTAGATCTCTTCCAGCTTATTTGTGCAAAAGATAAGCTATTAATTCCTAAAGATTTTGTCGCAGCAGTCTCGTATGTTGACACAGCAGCAGCCACTGACGTCGACGTCGTAAACATCCCATCCGATAAGCGAGACACCCGATTCGATCTGTTTATAGTAAGATATATGCACTCATATTTCACCGGAACTATATGAGGAGGGATGAGTAATTGTTTTTGTGTGCTTTATTCTCAAAGTAAAAGACCAAAAATCCAGAGGACCGACAATGAACCGCAAACGAACACAATGTAACAATAGATCTAGACACTGGGGAGACTAACTAGCACAACACACAACAAGGATAAGCGAGCTTAATTAGTAATTTTGATTTATGGTATATAGACAAACGATCTTTAGCAGACCTTGAATAATTCGATCGAAGTTGAAGCATCAAATGAGACGGAAAGATTGACTTCCCACCGTCAGACATAAGCTAAGCTACTGACACATCTGAAGGATCGCTTGCCTATTCCTCTCTTGACAAGGACGTATACGTATGATAGGGTTATCCACAGCGCAGACTTGACTCGTGGAACTTAAGCTTAAAATACATACGAAAGAGTTACAAGTCGATTAAGTGATAAAAACTAACTTAAGTGATAAACGCATTGGGATCTAAAGGGATCCCTTCTAGACTCCTCCATCGCTGCCCTTGCGACGCAACCATTTGGGTATGTAGCCACGTACAGCCTCGCCCAGTTGACGATAGATCATGAGCGCAAGAATTGGCAGCACGAGGCGAGCATCTTTGAAAAGATACACATAGCAGGCAACAAGGAAGAGAACCAGATCCGTAGAGTAGCTTAAGGCTGAGCGTACTTTTTCATGAGCCTGCTCTTCGGAGCATGATTGCACCAGCGCCAACGAGGCGGCCTTCTCGAGCAGTTGCCGATCGGCGGCGGAGAGCAACAGAGCTGTTTGCGAGGATCGTTCCAGTGGCAGGGAGCTGGCTCCATTACCTGTTGGTGGTCTGCTGAGCGAGGCATCGCGTGATCTTGTGCTGGACGGCACTCGGCGTTTGATCACCCTCTTCACTTTCACCAAGCGTGTGCGTCCACGTGCATCAGGGCGTGCTTCCACTATCTCGCTCATTGCACTCTCGCTTCCCGCCTCCAAATCATTGCTACTCTTTGTCTTTGGCGGCGGCACTACCAGTACTGTGGGATATTCCGGCTCTTCCTGAGCCTGCTCGCTGCTTGGCGTTTCGGGCGTCTTAGCCGGAGCTTTGTGCATGGCATGACTGCTAGCCGCATCGCGCACATGGACGAGCTGTTCACGTTCCGAAATGGACAGTCGCCGCTCGCGGTTTACACTTGGGGGCGCCAGCAACATCAGATCATCCTGCTCCGGACTACGAGCCCGTCGCTGCTGGTGTTCCTCGGCGGCTCCGATACCATTACCATCATCATCCTCATCGTCAGGAAGATTTGCACCAGCTCGTGCGGCGGCACGTTTCAGTTCATCGCGGTCGAGGTAGAGTGGTGTGTGGTATTTGTGGGTGCTGCTCACCTGGCGCACCAGGTCACTGTAGTGATCCACTGCAGCATGGGCTTCCTCCTGCATTAGTCGCTCCTCCTCCTTACGACGCAGTTCCTCCTCCTCCTTAGCTTTCCGTTTCAATTCCAAGTCAGCAGCAATTGCAGCCGCGTTAGTCTTCTCTAATGGATTCGATATTTCTTCATTGGCTTCCGTATTCTTCTCGGTGGCGGTACGTTTATCGCGATTGAAGAATGACTTGATTCCCTTGGCTAGATCCAGTTTGATGTTACTGGAATTAGGTGCAACAGCTGCGCTAGGCGAGCTGTTTGCCAAATTGCTGGAGAAGCCATTTCCAGTGCTACCTTCCAGACTTGGTCCCGGACTGCTGGGTAAACTTGCCGATTGCTCCATATGCTCATTAGACGATCGCTTCAATATGGGTTTGGGCACAAAGTCTGGACTGGGCAGCGGCACTGGGCGATTAAGGACCAGTGCAGCTTGCTCCGGAGTGGGCGCACGGTATGGAGTGAAGGTGCCGGCGCCCATGTTACGAGGATGGTATGTTTTCAAGTCGCGCGGACTGGACGAACGAGTGCGAGCTAAGAGTTCCATTTTGAACTTCTCAATGGAGTCCTGATCAGTGGAGGCAGTGCTCTCGGTATAGTCTGAACCAAGATCATAGCCCTGCTGCCGTTCCTCATCATCCATGTCCATGTCTTCCTCGCTATCCTCAGCTGTGCTTTCGGTGCGATCCTCTTCATCTTCATACTCCTCTTGACTGTCCCGATTAGGCAGCAGGCCAGTTGTTGCACGAGTTAGATTTTTCGTATTGCCCAAATTGATATCTTCTCGCGAGTCCCATTTGCGTACCATGGGCACCATGTCAGCAGACTGACGCCTCAGTTCGCTTCTACGCTCAAATGAGGCACGCTCTGCTTCTGTCATGGACCCAAGACGCTTGCGGAACGTCGTCGTCGGTGGTGGGGGCTTCTCCAGCGTTGGTGTCTTAGCCTTAGCTTTAGATTTGGATGCCTGCTCTAATTCGACAGCTTCATAGAACCGGGCCATGGCACGTTCGTATAGCAGCTCGGTCGAACTGACAGAGCGACGAAGCGGGAAGGTTGTATGCAAATTGGTAAATTCCAAGAAGGCCAAGTCTGGTGCCGAGATAGAGATGGGTGGTGGCTGTATGGCATCCTCCAGTTCCAGTTCGAAGGAATCTTGTTCTAGGCGAGAAAGCGACAGAGTTAATAGGGATCAATGCATGATAACGGAACTTACTATCTTTATCCTTGACCTTACTATTCTTGTCGAAGACCACCAGCATGAACTCATTACTCGTGTGCACCTCGTCATGTTTATCCGCTGATTTCTGGGGATTCATCTTTGCCACTGGCGGCGTTGTCAGCTCCGACGAAGGAGATTCGGGCGCAGCACGTTCCGGCGTGGGTTCCGGCGTAGGCGGTGCACTTATCTCAATCTTGGGCAGCTTCTCGCTGATATTAGCAGTCGTAGCAATAGCTATTGCCAGCGCCGGGACATTCTTGGCTGGACTCAACGCATGACCAGAGAAACGACGCACATTCTGATTAACTCCGAGTTGAACCGGTTCTGCACTACGCTGCAAGGCGGGCGTGGAACCGATAGGTTCTGGTGGCGTTGGACTCTTTCGCAGCGGTGCAACCTGGTGTTGTCCCAAGTCCTGAGTTAATGAGTTCCCCGCCCTGGATGGCGGTGGCTGAGGCAGTGGTTGTGGCTTGGCTGATACGAGTCCCGGGCGACCTGGTAACTTGTCCACAGGCTTGGGATTAAACAGCTTGAGCGGAGATGTAGCTTGAGGGGATCTCAATGACTTTGACTGGGATAGTTGTTGATTTTGGTCCTCTGCACTGTCTACCAAGGCAGTAGTAGTTATCAGCGTAAGATTGAGCTTTGGATTTGAGCCTGGTTTGCTGCCCAACACTGCCGTTGAGTCGGCACTGCTTAGGGAGGGACTCTTGCGGACATTCATTTTGAGTGCCTGGTCCGAAGTACCATACGACATCTCATGACGCAGCTGCTCACTGTCCACCAACTGCGGCGTGGGCTTCCTTGAACCGCGAGGTGACTGCTTCGGTGATGCCGACATGCTCGTACCGGCATCTGCATGTGGACGCGGTGGGGATAGTGCCTTGCGTCGCGGTGGTACAGGCTTTGATTTATCCTTTTCCTTCGGCCCATTTTTGTCTATGTCCTTTTCATCCCCTGCGATCTTCGTGGCCGACTTGGGTTTGGTTATACCACGCTTGGGATCCGGTATGAAGAGTAGTTCTGATTCCTGTGACGGCTCGCTCAAGCCGTACGGATTCTCTGCCTTAACACGAAACTTGTACTCTGAACCCTCGATCAGGTCGTGCAGTGTGGTGCTTAGAGCCCGCGTCGTAGCCGCCTTTAGCCACACATTCCAACCTATCCGAAAGTATTCCACAATATAGTTCCCGATCTTGCAGCCGCCGTCATCAAGCGGCGCTGTCCACGACAACGTGGCCGATCTGCCAAAGGACATGTTAAGACGTGGAGCGCCTGGTGCATTGGGGCGCGCAGTCACAGTGACCAGAAACGAAGTGATATCCTCGCCGAGTTTATTCCAGGCACGCACCATATATTCCCCTCGATCCGAACGTTGCACATTGTCGATCTTTAGCAGAGAATTCTTCTCCGTGTTTGTCACCTCAAAGCGACCGCCCGGGACAATGACCTCGCCCTCGTGTAGCCATGTGATGGAGGGGGAAGGCTGACCAGCTACGCCCACTTTGAGACGTACCACTTCTTCAGCCTCTACGATAAGCCCATCTTCGTAGGTGCGTGGCAAACGTATCTTTGGCGGTGCCTGCACCTGTAGTCGACTCTTGGTCACCACATGACCAGCCCGATTTGTGGCCGAGCATTTGATTTCACCCTCATCCGTTAATGCCACCTGGTGTATGATCAGCACACTTACGTCATTCTCATTGACGATCTTCGTTCGTCGACTGCTAAAGATCTCGTATCCATCCTTAAACCAATTAATCTCTGGAGGAGGTTCGCCTAGAATGCGTACTCGAAACTCAATGCGTTCATCCTCTACCGCATCCACCTTCTCTACCAGCTCCTCCACGAAACGCGGCACAGTAATCGCATTTCGTTGCAAGGTAACTGTCAATGGATCCGACAGCTCACTGGCATCCGAGCGACCAACAATGTTCTCGGCAAAACAACGAAACTCATAACGCCAGCCGGGCTCCAGTCCGCTTATTTGGATCTCGCAACGTGAGATCGGCTGGGGTGTGGCACGCACCCAATGCGGTGATCCGACACGTCGCTGTTCAACCGTATAGCCAGTAATTGGCGATCCTCCATCTAGCTGCGGCCGATCCCAGCGTAGGCTGACCACATCGGGTTGCTGCTCGGAGAGCGCTAACGGCGTCAATATGGGACGACCCGGTGGAGAAGGACGCTCTGCAAAGAACATCAATACAGAAAATCAGGTAAATAAAGCAATTAATATTTTTAGAAAGCAAAATACGCTTTGACTCGCCGAAGACGGGATACCCTTGCAAGCAGTTGCTAAATTCTTTAAGGCAAAAATAACGTTGCACCGCTACAAAATCAATATATTTTTCCTAATTCGACAATCTAATTTTTCCAACAACACAATACGTCCCACAAGAGCATTCAAAATCAGACGCTTTTCACAAATCTTTTAAAAAACACGAAACATTACTTTACCGTCTTGAGAATTTTAGGCCAAAGATTCACACACATGGACTGACGCCGTCGCGGCAACCACTTGAGTATGCGAGGGGCTATAAATAGCCAAATTTCTAACGCTCCCACCAACAATGTGGACTATGTGCGCTCTCACAGCCAATTAGAGATATATTTTCGAAAAGGGGAACGATTTCGGGAAGAATACTTTTTATTTTCATTTAATTTTCCACATTCTTTAGACTTGCCTGCAGATTTCCAGTGCACATTCTTTTTGGGCCGTCCACTTTGTGGCGTCTGCAGTTTACCCGGTTGATTACCCATATCGTATACTAAATATTTAACCTATTTGCAATTATTTGTGCATATATAGAAGTTTCTATATATAAACTTCACGCACTCGCACACGTTCGCGTACGCGTCGTTTTAATTCGTTTCTTTTTTTCAATACTTTTGAATGCGTTTTCCAAATAACAACCATATTAACAATGTAAATTTCGATGTTGGCAGTTTTGATTTGCATTCTCAGCCATTTTTACGGAGCGTTAAATAATCCGTTCGTCAGTATAGCCAGGCATTCCACACAAATAAGCTTTGGGCGCTAAGAAATGTCAACGGCAACTAACGAGCAGAGTTGCCAGTCAGGCGAATAATTATAAGCCTATCGATTAATAATTATTATCGATAGTTTACCCACTACTTGTCTTCTATTCTTTATGCACAATACACATCGATATCAGGGCGATAATATCGATATATATTATTGGTAGAGTTGCACACTGCAGTTCCATTGAGTTAATTACAGCCAGTTGTCGTTCATTCGTTGACTCAAACGAACTACGCTTGAGTCAAACGTAAAAGTGAACTGGATGAACAACAATTTATAACAAACGCGACCAGGTGTTTTCGCTAAAAAAATAAATAAACCTTACGAGAATTCTGACACTAATCACAATAAAACATCAAAAGCAGACTAACTAGTATTCATCTTGCGAAAAACAAGCGAAAGGAATCTAATTTTTCTCAATTTATAAATTTGTTTATTGGCCTGTATCTGTTCATGCATTTTACTTGTCCGTGTGTGTGTGTGCGTGTGTGCTTTTGTGCACAAGTGTAATGATTTGGAGGCTGTGAAGCTGTCGCGGCAGCAATTGAATTTAGAAACAAAGAGACAGACAACAGCCACTTTTGACGAACTGCAGCAGGTGCAGTTGCAGGTGTAGCAGCGGCGTCGTCTCACACATTAGCGCACGCACGCACGCACACACAGGTAATAAATTAAGAGGACAACAACAAGGAGAGCAACAACAAAAACAATGGCTGGCACGGCAACGGCAACCCCAATGGAAATAGACGAATTCATAAATGGAGCGCTCGTATCTTGGGTGAGTGAATAAACATGCTCGATATGCTCGTGTAAGAGGGCAAATTATCAACAACAAATGTAACGTGATTGGCATACAATATTTCCAAGTGTTTAATTTACATGCATGCGCCCGCACATAACACCCATACACTGGCACTCACATACATATAACACATACATGTGAACATATTTACATAGGCTTACGCAGCTCCAAGGTCATTGTAACTGTGGCTATGGCTGCTGGGACAGCTATGCTACCGTTTACGGCACAACAACAACAACAACAACGATAACTTTTTATGCTGTCATTAGCAGCGGCTCAACGCTTCGACTACCTTTTTGTTAGCCAATCGCGAGAACTTAGAAAATGCTCAACCGGCATTTTCTGCCATATAAAGGGTATTGTCGGAAAGGGGATCAAGCCGGGAATTACCCAACAAAACAATTGTGAATAGTAATTTTTTTTTTGGTTTATAATATATAGAATTTATTTTAAGCAAATATTTTAGTTACTCTTTTGTTAATTAGTTGCTGTGCAGGTTATCTTCTCGTCGAGCTTTCTAACGGGAACACAATTACCTGTTGCGCTTGTGCTTGCCGCAAGTTCAGTGCACCTTCAAATAAGGAAATGTTGCGATGTTTAATTGAGTTGCCAATTGGCACTTGAGAATCAACTTGTTTTATAATGTAGCTGCTACTTATATAGCTCTCTGTAGATGAATCTATAATCATATTCAGTTAGCTGCCAACTCATCACATGCTCGCATCTTCATCTCTCTCTCTCTCTTTTTAGCTGGAGTCATGCCTGCCACGTGCCGAACTTCTCGCTGGTTACACCTCACTGCTGGATGGCACTATAATACACAGTGTTTGGCTACAGATCGATCCCGAGCCGCAGAACAATCCCAGCGAGCTGTTGAGCGACTTAAGCGGCAATTCGTTGAGTGTTGCACGAGCAAAGAACTTTGAGTGCATAGTTCGGAATCTAAAGTCGCTTTTTGAGGAAGAACTGGGTCAAACTATTCTGGTGCTACCCGATGCCTATTTGTTGGGCTATTACCCGGAGAGTAAGAATGGACTGGATCAGATGAAAACGCTGCTTACGCTGCTGTTGGGCGCAGCGGTGCAATGTCCCAACAAAGAGCTGTTTATAGCACGCATTAAGGAACTGGATCTGGAGACACAACACGCAATTGTAGCGCTTATCAAACAAGTGACAGATAGCCACAGTCTGGTGCTGACAGAAGATTCGATGGAGCTTCTAACGCCCGCAAATATGTATGGTCACATAATTCGACTAACTAAAGAGCGAGATCACTTGTACTTGAAGTGGATTGAGACGGTGTGTGTGGAGCCTGAAATGAATGCTGGTGATGGTGCTGATTGTGGTCAAGGTGTCGCTATGCCACGTTCCCCGTCCAGTGGCACTGCAACATCGACGCCATCTTCATCTTCTAATTCAGAGAGCAATCATTTGGCCGTTGAATGTGCTGACCTAAGATCGAAAAATCGCAAATTGCGCCAGGAACTGTAAGGTTTCAAACAAGATTAGATCTCAGTCTTTAAAACCATTATTCTTTCGCAGGGAGGAGAAATCAGAAAGTTTGCTTGAGCTACGTGAAGAGTTGGATGACAAAAAGCAACGCTTTGATAAGCTGCGGCAGGAGGTGAGTACGTTGCCTAATAAAAATGTAATCGGCTAAACCATTTTTTATTACTTCAGAGTCAAGAATGGTTTGCAGAGGCCAAGCGTGCGGCTGCCTATCGCGATGAAGTGGATATTTTGCGTGAGCGTGCCGAACGGGCGGATCGTCTAGAGATTGAGGTGCAAAAATATCGAGAGAAGCTTGGTGATTCCGATTTTTACAAATCACGCGTGGAAGAGCTGCGCGAGGATAATCGCGTGCTACTCGAATCCAAGTATATGCTTTCAAAATATTTTAATTTCAATTCTAATTATAAAATATTTACAGAGAAATGCTAGAAGAACAACTACAGCGATCACGTAAACGTTCTGAGCATGTCATTACCTTGGAGTCAGAGATCATTAAATACAAGCAGAAAATTAATGATATGGCATTAGAGCGTGATGCAGATCGATCCAAGTTGGAGGAGCTGCTGGAAGAGAATGCACAACTACAGCTGGTAGCAAAGAATCTGAACTCGACGCAGGAGATTGACAAATCCTTTTCCGACAACGACGATGAATGCAATTCCGGTGACAACAGTTTATCCGAACAGCTGACAAACAATGCACAAACTCGTGCCTTAAAACTTGAATTGGAGAATCGCCGTCTTACTGCAGCACTTGAACAGTTGAAGGAGAACAGCTTCCATGAGTCAACCAGCAAATTGTTGGAACTAGAAAAAGAAAAGAAAAAATTGTCATTAAAAACCGAACAAATGCTGGAAAATATACAAAGATTGACGCAGCAGAATGTAGAATTAGAGAGCGTCTTCAAAAACGCATTGGAGGAAAACAAGAAGTTGCAGGATGCCGTCGATAGTCGTCAGAAAAGTTATGATCGACAGAGTTTGGAACGTGATGCAGATCGCCAGAAACTTGCAGATGCCGAAGAGCATGTAGAGACGCTCAGCAAGGAAAAGCAGCGTATCCAAACACTTAACGAGAGCATACAACGACGGGCTGATGATTTAGAGCGTCTGGTTGAAAGCAAAACCAAGGAGCTGGAGCAATATGCCGAGAAGACACAACAATTCGAACATACCAAGCAGAAACTGTACGAGATTGAGGCCAAAGCAAGCACATACGAGAGGGAGAATGCCAGCCTCATAAAGGAGGTGACCAAGCTAAAGGAGAGCAGCGAACAAAAGTCTGTAGAGCTGGATGAAAGCGTCAACCGATTGGAAAGTCAGGCGAAGGAGCTAGTACGGCTTGCCAAGGCACAGGAAGAAGCCGAGCAAGTACAGCATAAGCTTGTCGAACTTGAGAAACTTAATCAAGAGCTTAGCTCACAGGGTAAAATTGATCAGGAAATGATAAGCATGTTGCGGAAGGACTTGGTTAACGGCACACTAGTCACAAAGAAGGTACGCCACAATCTAGAAAAGCTTGGTCTCGATGTCAACGAGGTTGATGGGGAACCTGCTGAGCTAAATGTCGAACATGTTGTTCAGAAACTGGTGCGAAATCCTGAAACGTTTAAAACAGTGCGGGAAATTATGTTAAATGTGAACCGGGAGCAACAACAGGAGGGAGGCGTCAAGTCAGACATGTGTGTGTTGTGTCATCGCCAAGAGATTTTCACCGTCGAGAAGAATATTGAATTGGCATCTGCTATAAATGCTCCCAGCGAGCAAGAGCTACGTTTTGAACACAAGGTGCGTCTAAGTCCAGCACGCGCTTCGGCAGAATTGACACGTCTTCAGGATAGCAACACACAGTTGCAGACCGAGAATGCACGCCTAAGTGTGGATGTTACTGCTTTGGGCTCACAAATTACATCGCTTAACACTCAGCACGTGGCACTGCAGTTGGCTAACTCTCAGCTGGCTGCCGAGAAAGATACGCTACTGAAGGATATCGATGCACTGCAGCAGGAGCATAAGCGGGCGTTGCACGATCAGGTAACACTGCAATGTCTTCATGATCAGCTGTCTGCAGAATATGAATCTCTTAACAAAGACAAGGAACAGTTGAAGGCGGCAGTTCGTGATCTGCGTCAGGAGACACGCGATGCTCGCGAGACAATTCAAAGTCAAGAACAGCGAATTGAGGACTTGATCGCACAAACGAACAGCATGAAAACCTGTCATGAGGATCTAACAATTCTACGCACCGAACACTCAAAGCTTACAGACGATTTTCGTAATCTCTTTGCAACAAGCGATCGCTTTAAGAACGAATATAAAAACATCCAAGAGCAGTACAAGATGATACGCATGGAGCATAGTAGCCTCAAATTACAAAATACCGAACTGACCGGCGAACTTAATTCGAAACAGGATCAGGTCCGTCTGCTACAAATCGAATACTCTAAGGTCCAGCAGCGGTGTGAGGTGAGCATTAGCTTATTAACTCCATGTGATTATGTTCTTAATTAATACACATTTTTTTTAACTCAGATGTTAATACAGAACAATGCCGACTTAGACTCTGAGCGAAAGGCTCTGATGGATAATGTTTCCCAGCTGTTGTCGCAGTATCAGGAACTATTGGCAATTTCCTTGGAGGATAAAAAGCATTTCCACGAGGAGGAAAAAAACTATACGGAGCGTGTGCACAGTCTCAAGCGGCAAAAAGAAAAACTAGAAGAGAAAATTATGGAACACTATAAAAAATCAGAGACAACTGTTCAGAAAAAGTATGTATAGTTTATAGAATAGGAATCATTAAATTTGTACTTACCATACAATGTTCCACAGAAAACCATTTGCCAGTAGCCTGGTTAGACGCGTAAAGAAGGCCAGCTCCGATCTGATGAACAAGGTGCCCAGTCGGGTAAGTGCACAACAATGTTTCCCTTGACTATTGTGTTAGATCTGCAAACTTACAGAATCGTCGCTCTTGGGTTGATGATGCGCGTACTAATTCACAGTTTGTCATCGGCTCCGAATCGGGTGGAAATGAATCGGACAATAGTAATGAGGAGCCGCTATCCATTGCCTCTGATAATCATTTACTGCAGCGCAATATACCATTGCGTCAGAGCCTGCAACGGTAAGCAAATGATAGATACATTAAATTATTTATCCGGATTTAAATATATACAATCAAATTTAGCTATACACCTGCTACATACATATACATAAGATGTGTTATTGTTATTTGGTTGACGGTTTTTGTTCTTTGTCTTTTTACATGTATATACACAACAACTATACACGCACCACCCACACACACTCGCACACACTTCCACAACATTTGTGGATTTTTTATCCAACATGTATGTATATGAATAGGGACTTACTGGATAGCTCCATACAACGTGGCGGTACGGTGCGAAGTAGCCTGCAGGCACAGAAACGTACGGATTTGAGTAACTCACGTAGAAATAGCGTGCACGGGTATGCGCTTTTAAATGTTTAACATACATTTTGTCCTATAAACCCCAACTACAAATTACTCCTTCATCCTGTCTTCTCCTCACTCCCTATACTGCAATGTTATGTCTCTATATGTTTCTGTTAACTTCGCTCTTCTTCATATCCCTAATCTTTTGCACTACAAAATTAACGAAAATCTATTTGCAGCAGTTTGGAAGCGCCTGATGTAACCGGCAGCAGCTTGACGTTGGGCACCGCTGGCTCACGTCGCACTGTATACTTAATTGACGAACTGCAGAAACTGCCCGATGGTTCTAATGGCCCAGCTCAACAGCAATCGCAGCCGCAATCCTGCTCAACGCCAACGCCGAATAATACCAATGCAACCACTGGTTCCGCTGAGACGCAGACCCCGCAGAAGAACGATAGTCCGGCCACGTTTCTTATGTACAATCGGATTAATACAACCATTGGCGGTGCATCCACCACAAGCGAGCAGAGTCCACTGCTGCAGGCCAGCGGAAGTGGCGCCGGTAGCGTTGCCGGTACTCCCAGCCAGGACGACAAAGCAGTGCGCAAACGTAATGAGGATAAAAGCAATAGCATTTGGTATGAATACGGCTGTGTTTAGTGCTTTTGACTTCGACTAAATTTTATGTTAACTGTATTTGCTGCCGATGACGAAGTATTATTTCGTTTTAGAAAGTAACGAATTTACCTTTGACTTAAGTGCTTCTTATATGCTATGATTTGCCTTAAGAACCAGACACACAATCACCTTTTTACGTATACGTAGTGTGCCGCATTTACACAGAAATATTTAAATTTATGTATGTTGTTTTATACAATTAGATATAGTATATATATTTTAGATATACCATTCAATACAGTATATATTATTGATGTAGAATATAAATTTATGTGACGAAAAGAAGACTAAATACAGAAACAGAGCGAATTCATAGGGATCTATATTCAAAATTTATAAAAGTAAGCCTTTAGGATTTAAAAATGAAATAAAATTAAATTATTTCGTATAAATAATAATTCATATTTACTTATCAATACCGCAAAGTATGTTCATTACGTCCAGAAGCTAAGGCTTCCCCCTACATAGGAGCAACAGATCAAAAGATTACTATTACTATTGTGCATTTTACACATGAACTCAACGAAATTCCTTCATATAGTATACTACAGCTAACAGCTTACACTAACAAACGCGTGTTCGATTTGTGAATATATTTTTCTAAGTCTAACCATCTAACAAAACAATAATAAGATAATGTAAATTTACTATTGTTTAATTTATTGTCAAAACATGCCCAAATACGCAATAAACACCCTATATACACAAGAGTAACCATAAAATGTTTCTATATGTATTTATTTATCCCAAAGAAAGTCTATTTTATTAAGATGATTATTTGTTATCAGTATTCTAGTTTGAAAAACTGTTCGTGCTTGAGATTCCTTATCTGTATTTCGCAAAGTGAAGTAAGAACTGAAGAGACTTTTAGGTCGGATGTAAGAAACCGCCAGTCGTTACGCCGAAAACCGAACGTCAGAAGAAAGACATCATCTAAGCGGTATGAAGGAAGTTATAAAAAGTATTATCTTTCAGATAAAACTTATGTATGTATGATCTATTCTATGGCAAGATTTATAATTTATATCTTAAGTTTTTCTCTTATATTCAGCTTTTTTTCGATTTCAATGGAAGGCAATAAAACTTTTGTATCTGTACTATCAACATTATTTTATGAGAATAAAATTTGTTTTCATAGTTTCTTTAAATTCTTTTGTTTTAATATTAATGGAGGCATATTATTTAATCTGTTTGAATTTCTCCAAAAATGATATGCCAATAAAATTTAGCCAAGTATAAAATAAACTTAGAAGCTTATAAGCATAAACATAAACGTCTCATTAAGATAATATGTACCTTAAAGATAATGTGCCTTTAAAAGACATACAACATGCGGAAAACAATTTAGTTTGCTAAGTGAAGTGTCCCCGCGAAAATGAAAATGTGGTTAAAAGCCTTAATTGCTTTGGTAACTCAGTGATTGGAATCTAGATTATTTCATATCCTTATAAAATTATTATTATATCCTTAAAGCTTTTTGTGCAATATTTAAATGCTATTTGTGATGAGTGTCAATCTGGCAATGCCGCGTGTCACAGTGAAACAACCTACTCAATATGCTTAGATGGTGAATATAAAATTTTAAAAAATAGAAATACTCATTAAAAGTGTTTGTGTAGGCCAACCAACATGGACAAATAAAAGCTGCCCGTCTGGTTATGTATGTACTGGAGAAAAGTATATCTGCTACTTAAAAACGGATGGATATTCGGGAATTTGTCAGACCGAAGAAGAACTCACCACCAGCACAACTGTAGATTCGACTAGGGACGATCTCATCAGTGAAAACTGCGGTGTCTGTTTGTCTGGCAACGCTGCGTGTCATAACGAAACGAATTATTCGATATGCATCGATGGTGAATATGATAATTTAAATAAAAAACTTGACACATTATCTTTCTTCTCAATGTTAAGGAAAACCAACTTCGAGCAATAAGAGCTGCCCGGAAAATTATGTATGCACTGGTGATAAGTTTGTTTGTTATCCAAAATCAGAAGGATATACAGGGGTTTGTAATCCAGAGGTAACCACAACTCCAGAACCTACAACTACTCCAGAACCTACAACAACTCCGGAACCTACAACAACTCCAGAACCTACAACAACTCCAGAACCCACAACAACTCCGGAACCTACAACAACTCCAGAACCTACAACAACTCCGGAGCCTACAACAACTCCAGCACCTACAACAACTCCAGAACCTACAACTACTCCAGCACCTACAACAACTCCAGCACCTACAACAACTCCAGCACCTACAACAACGCCAGAACCTACAACAACTCCAGCACCTACAACAACTCCAGCACCTACAACAACTCCAGCACCTACAACAACTCCAGCACCTACAACAACTCCAGAACCTACAACAACTCCAGCACCTACAACAACTCCAGCACCTACAACAACTCCAGCACCTACAACAACTCCAGCACCTACAACAACGCCATCGACAACAACCACAGAAATAATCGATCCTGAAGATGATTATGTCGTATATTGTGCAGGCAAGGGATCTGATGGTTCTTATTATAATACGCTAGATACCACTTGTGAATCGTAAGTTGACACAACACAATCATATGTATGTCTAACTATGTGTAATGAAACAAAACCTTTTTCAGATTTATTTTATGTTCTGGAGGAGTAGGAACTATAATACAATGTGCAAAAGAAGGAAAGCTAGCGACGTATTTCAATGGATCGACTTGTGAAACAGAAAAACCAGACACATGTGTTTAAGTTAAATATTACACATTGTTCAATAATAATTCTTAAAATCGAAGAGTTTTCAATAAAATTTGCATATAGAAAACTTCAATTATTCAACACATATTAAGATATAACAATCTACGACCTGATATTGACTTTGACCTCGAGTTAGCTACCATATTATATTTCTATTATTATATTTATTCACTATATGATTTTTGCTATCTGTTATGTTCATTATACTTCTGATACCAAAGCACGAAGAACCCCTATTTGTTTCTTAAGCAAATTCGACAATGTCATTAAGTCATAATTGTTCAGATATTGTTGTTTACGATGTACATGTGAGACAGACTTTGATATGCAAGATAGAGAAAAGAGACACCTAATTTACGGTAGTGTAGACCTTTAACGTAATTATGATGAAATTTGGATAGTAGTAAGATCTTCTTTAAACTCATTCAAGGTATTCTGGGAAAAAGTGCAAATGCCCACTGAACGGAAGTTATTTATGGAATACCACTTTTCATTTCTAATTGCAGGCAATTATACTCATCAAAAATTTCAAAATAAGAGCTTAGTTGAGTAAACATTTTTGGTATTTTGAAGATAAAAATTGTATATAAAATGCAACGCATTTGAGAACATCGTGTTAGTTGAAAAAAATTGTTCGTCGGTACGCAAAACAATATGTGGGTCAAATTCTTCATTCTTATGGTAACTTGACAGAGTTCCAGTTAATTTTATGGCTCTTCGAATAAACTATGGTAAAATATCTTTCCCAGCTTCTGGTGGAATATTTAAATGCCGATTGCAATGTTTGCCAGTCTGGCAATGCCGCGTGCCTTAGTCGAAACAGATATTCGATATGTATTAATGGTAAATATTGATTATCGATTTAAAGGTTGATTTCTTCGCTAAAATGTTTTGTGCATAAGGAAAACCATTGGAGTCCAGTAAACAATGTCCAACTGGATATATATGCACGGGGGAGAAATACGTTTGCTATCTAGAAGCGGAAGGGTACACCCCCATCTGTTTGGATGACTCTGACAAATTATCCTCAAGCACTGAGGAAATAACAACATTAACTGTCTCAGCTTCAATATCGACACCAGTAATAGATACAGATGATTATTTAAAAGAGATCTGCTCTGTCAAAGGAGACGGTAATTTTCAAAATGAAAATGATCCCACCTGTAAAACGTATGAAAGCAAGATATAACATACACAATTCCGTAGTCTAAACTCATTTTACTTCACTTTCAGATTTATTAGCTGCTTTTCAGGAGAAGCAACTGTAATAAACTGTGAAAGAATTGACAAAATACCGACATATTTTAACGGATTGGAATGCAAATATTCCAAACCAGATTACTGTACTGTAGCGTGATTGAAAATAAATAAGTAAACAAAATGGTACATGCATTCATATATAACAACGTTTCCAGATCTAGAAGTTAAGATTTATACGAAAGAAATAAGATTCGTTTTTCTACTAGTTAATACACAAAAATTTGAAGTCCAAAACTTTAGACTAAGAATTTATTGTAGTCTAATACAAATTAGTTACAACCATCGGGTCGGACAGTACCACAACGAGATGTTTCCGAATTGTAATATTCATCCGAGTTGCAATGGTAGAGCCAGCCAAGATATTGCCCGGAGAGCACGTAACAGTAGATATAACTGTATAACAAATTATAGATGGACAGGAACAATATATATTATGCTTTGTAGATGCTACTTTAGTACTTACTCTTTACACGTAGTGTCACTCTCTACTTTAAAATATCCTGTTTTCTTCAAATTCGTGCAATAATAATCTGGATCTTCCTCTGGCGACGGGGTAGTTGTAGTAGAATCTGAAGTAGACGAGTCGGTCGATGAATCAGTGGACGAATCTGAAGGTTCGGGAGAGGAAGAGATAGTTGATGAATTATGTAGGATTTGAAGACGGTGTAGCTAAAGTGGTGGTTAAGGGAAAAATATTGGGTTGACGTAGTAGCTGTCTTACCTGTAGATGAATCGGGATCCACTGTCGTAGTACTTGTACATGTTGGCTGAAAATAAATTAAGTTAGTTTTTATTTAAAGTTTCAACTTTTTACAGTACTCACAGATGTTGTATCTGATGACGTACAGTAAAATCCACCGACGACATTGCAATAAGTGCCCGTTGGACAAGTATCTATTGTATCAGTCTGAATGGTATCCGTATTGAGACATAGAGCATACGTGTATTCATCCAGGCAAGCATAGACCCTGTCGGTTAGTTCACAATTAGAGCAATCGCTTTCATCGCATTTTCCACTTCCCAAAAACAACACCTGTAAAATAAAAAGAAATATTATTAGATCCTGATTAGATCCTGGTACAAAACTTATTCTTTACTTACCACTAGAAATAATAGAGCAGACGGATTCATGGCAGAGCTTTGCGTTGGATATGTCTTTACTCGTTAGTAGTCGGAATAGCTTTGGCAGGTTTATAGTTTGTCGCCTTTTAATAAAGGCGTAATTATGATTTATGCATGCCTCACGCGTGTATTATAGTCATAAAGATTAGCGTCGCTGGTAAGTTAAATTAAAGATTTTTTGCAGATGACATTGATGCAAAAATTGTCAAAACAGACGTGTCTTTATTATGCTTATTATACTTATAAATGTAGCTAAATATAAGATTCATAGCTTCCCGAGGTCATTAAATGGTATAAAAGAGAAAGCCTTCCTGGAAACAACATATACATATAACGATTTATCTTCACGATATCATAGAATCGTGTATGTTAAATCGTACTTATTATATTTTACATGGTTATTAATTAACTTTATCTAACTAATCTAATACTATAGGTCATCCGTCTCAGCTTGAGGAATTTCTTTCTCGTCCAACCAAATTCTCGCCTGCCTCAACGAGGGCAATCGAAAACGCCACTCATCGCAACAATGTGTGTAAACATGTTCGCCCAGCTGCAGCAGCTCCTTAGCGAAGTCCCGCTCGTCATTCTTCCATGCACGTTCACCACCGCCAAACATTTCCATGCGCACCAGCGCCGACATTGTTGGACTCAAATACTTTTGGATGCCTTTGTAAAGCTGAGGTTTGGATAGCGGCGGTGCAGAAGAGGTGGGTTGGCTTTGGATCGAGCTTGCTTGCATTTTAGTTTCCAAATCGTCCACAGTCATTTTTAGGTTAGTATTCTCCAACGTGATTCGTTCAAAGTCTGCTTTTAACTCGTCAAACCTAAGCTGCAGATCATCCAGGCTCTTATTCGTATGGGGATTGAGTTGAGCAGGATCAGAATTAGCCACAGAAGAATCATTATTTTCAGAAACACTTGTTGGAGATATCCTTTCGTCAATCTGCTGGAGCTCTGCTGTCGTCTCGTCGATCTCGGGTTCTTCATCCGTGTCGACGATATGCACAATATCTGCTTTCATCTTGACGATCTGACCGAGGTCTACTTTTACATTGACATTTTCCTTAATTTCCGCTGTGTTAATTGTAGGGGTCAATAATTTGAGAGATTTCCAGTCTTCATACTTTCCTCATGATCTAATTTGAGCACGAGTTTTTTCTTTTTGCTATTGGTTTTCCGAGGCAGAGGATTGGGTGATGTTTGTCTTTTTGCGTATTTGAGAGCAAATCGTTCCTCCTTAGCAAACCCAAGTGGACACTCAAAATCAACTGGCGGAATGAGGTGTATTAATGTGGGCGACAATTTTACCATAATAGGTTCTCCATTCTCGTCCAGATTCGTAACATCCCAACCCAGTTCCTTGTTTTCACGTATCAGTGTCGGTATCTGATTCGGAACGAGCCTGTCTAATTTGTAATTCATGAAACATTCGTAGCGAAAGTGGCGCGCGCAAACCGCGCGATTTGATAGCTTCTCACGTGCAACATTTAAAATCTCTGCATTGCCGCAGTTTTTTATCCAGGCTTCCAGGCGAACTGGATCTCGAATTGGCAGCTTGAAAAAATGCATTTTCGGATAGCGCTGTGTTGACACATGACAGTCGCGGAAAATGCAACGAGTGCCTCCCATAATATCCAAAATTATATATGTTTATCCTTAATTTCAGTGCCAATGTAAACAAACTGATTCGAGTTACATATTAATAGTGCTAAAATGCATATGTACAATAGGTCACACTTATTTTTAAGCCACAACGATGGTCACCCAAAATCCAGAAAATTCTACAAAAAATACTGCATTATCATATAATACAAAGACTTTGGAGCTCAAAAGTTGCCTTTAGCAAACGTATTCCTATTTTTTAAAACATCGCCGGATCCTATTTAATAATTGTATGTCATAAGTAGGCATCTAAAATTTAAATAAATTTTCTAGAACATTACATTCATTAAACAAGCTTACAACACTGCTTGATTTACCCGTGCAACTCTGCCGTATAACCGGAAGAGGTAGCCCTGTGGTCGAGAAGTCTCTAGAAGCCTCTAGAAGTTTCGTAGCATTTTGTTCACCCCCTATAAAAGCGGTAGCAAGCGTTTGCCGGCTTGTCAGTATTGAAAAAAAATTCGTGCGGTGAGCGTCTGCTTGAAAGCAAAGCCAAAAAAATTGAATTTCATTTTCTGCCCAAAGAAAAGTGAATTATTTATTAAAGTTTATTCTGTGAAACAAACTACAAAACTAGCAAGGTAAGCAATACTTCCTATTAATTCATAAATTTTGTAAATGCGCAAAATGCAATTTTGGGTGTGCAATTTTTCGATGTATAGGTGTGAGTGCATTAGTGAAGGATGCGCTCTTGACACAATTTCTTGTATGTATTAAATCGATTGCAGAAAATTCGAGAAAATGCGGATAAAATATGTACATGTTTCATTCAGAATTAAACAATTCTCGCGGTTTTTTTTTTATCATTCGAATTGTTTAAACAAGCGTAATCGCCAATTTCTGAGTCACATTATGCCGGTTTGAGGGTAGCTGCCGAATTTTCTCGAATAATTTAGGTTGGGTGCTTCTGGATTTTTCACGATACTGGATTGAACTCCTAATTTAGTAACGCTGTCTCTGTATTAACAAATGCAAGCCATTTATGCCACTACACGTGCTTGCATTTTCCTTTGTTGTTCCCATATGCGAATATATACATACATACATAGTACATTATGCGAGTAAATTTTCTTTATGTAAGACGACAGTTAATTAATTAGTTTTTGCTATGTACGTTTGCTAAGTACATCTTGGTGGGAATGTTCGAGAACGATTTTAGGATGACGAAAAAAATTATTCGTCGTTGGCAAGGCAACGCGCTTCTAGATTTTTCTAAGTGTATGTATACACAAGAAATGCACGTGCAAGTGAGAGGGGACGTGACAGAGAGCAAAGTATGCGAAATGTGAGAGAGCGTCATTGCAAATGGCGTCGGGGAGGGCGAAGAACTCTTGTGCGAAAATTTGAATATATAGCATGATGCATCAAAGAACACCAAAAGGAAGTGATGAATAATCAATAAATAATATTAACAAATTTTTTGAAATCATAATGAATTTCCTTAATAAATTATTCCTTTTCTCACTTTGTTACAGATGCCAGAAGAAACTGAGACTTTCGCATTCCAGGCTGAGATTGCTCAGCTGATGTCATTGATCATCAACACATTCTACTCGAACAAAGAGATATTCTTGCGTGAGTTGATCTCTAATGCATCTGATGCCCTCGACAAGATCCGCTATGAATCGCTGACGGATCCCAGCAAGCTTGACTCCGGCAAGGAGCTGTACATCAAGCTCATCCCCAACAAGACCGCTGGTACCCTGACCATCATTGATACCGGTATCGGTATGACCAAGTCCGATTTGGTAAACAACTTGGGCACAATTGCCAAGTCGGGCACCAAGGCGTTCATGGAGGCATTGCAGGCTGGTGCCGATATTTCTATGATTGGCCAGTTCGGTGTGGGTTTCTACTCTGCCTATCTGGTTGCCGATAAGGTGACTGTCACCTCAAAGAACAACGACGATGAGCAGTACATCTGGGAATCGTCTGCTGGTGGTTCATTCACTGTCCGCGCTGACAACTCTGAGCCCTTGGGCCGTGGTACCAAGATCGTCTTGTACATCAAGGAAGATCAGACCGATTATCTGGAAGAGAGCAAGATCAAGGAGATCGTTAACAAGCACTCACAGTTCATTGGCTACCCCATCAAATTGCTGGTAGAGAAGGAGCGCGAGAAGGAGGTCAGCGATGATGAGGCTGAAGATGAGAAGAAGGAAGGTGAGGAGAAGAAGGAGATGGACACTGATGAGCCCAAGATCGAGGATGTTGGTGAGGATGAGGATGCCGACAAGAAGGACAAGGATGCCAAAAAGAAGAAGACTATCAAGGAGAAGTACACCGAAGATGAGGAGCTTAACAAGACCAAGCCCATCTGGACACGCAACCCCGATGATATCTCCCAGGAGGAATACGGAGAGTTCTACAAGTCGTTGACCAACGACTGGGAGGACCATTTGGCTGTCAAGCACTTCTCGGTTGAAGGTCAGCTGGAATTCCGTGCTCTGCTCTTTATCCCACGCCGTACTCCATTCGATCTGTTCGAGAACCAGAAGAAGCGCAACAACATTAAACTGTATGTGCGCCGTGTCTTCATCATGGACAACTGCGAGGACCTCATTCCCGAGTACTTGAACTTCATCAAGGGTGTGGTCGACTCTGAGGATTTGCCCCTTAACATTTCCCGTGAGATGTTGCAGCAGAACAAGGTCCTGAAGGTTATCCGCAAAAATCTAGTCAAGAAGACCATGGAGCTGATTGAGGAACTCTCCGAAGATAAGGAGAACTACAAGAAGTTCTACGACCAGTTCAGCAAGAACCTTAAGTTGGGCGTCCACGAGGACAGCAACAACCGCGCCAAGCTGGCCGATTTCTTGCGTTTCCACACCTCTGCCTCTGGCGATGACTTCTGCTCATTGTCCGACTACGTGTCGCGCATGAAGGAGAGCCAGAAGCACATCTACTTCATCACTGGCGAGTCCAAGGATCAGGTTAGCAACTCTGCCTTCGTTGAGCGTGTTAAGGCTGGCGGCTTCGAGGTGGTCTACATGACTGAACCCATCGATGAGTACGTCATCCAGCACTTGAAGGAATACAAGGGCAAGCAGCTCGTTTCCGTCACCAAGGAGGGTCTGGAATTGCCCGAGGATGAGGCCCAGAAGAAGAAGCGTGAAGAGGATAAGGCCAAGTTCGAGAGCCTGTGCAAGCTGATGAAATCCATCTTGGACAACAAGGTTGAGAAGGTCGTCGTGTCCAACCGTTTGGTCGACTCACCATGCTGCATTGTCACCTCTCAATTTGGTTGGTCCGCCAACATGGAGCGTATCATGAAGGCTCAGGCACTGCGTGATACCTCCACCATGGGCTACATGGCTGGCAAGAAGCACTTGGAGATCAACCCCGATCACCCAATCGTCGAGACTCTGCGCCAGAAGGCTGATGCCGACAAGAACGACAAGGCCGTCAAGGACTTGGTCATCCTGCTGTTTGAGACATCCTTGCTGTCCTCTGGATTCTCCCTGGATAGCCCTCAGGTGCATGCCAGCCGTATCTACCGCATGATCAAGCTTGGTCTTGGCATCGATGAGGATGAGCCCATGACCACCGAAGATGCCCAGAGCGCTGGTGATGCTCCTTCCCTGGTAGAAGATACCGAAGATGCGTCCCACATGGAGGAGGTCGATTAAAGAGATACGGAACCACATACAGCCCCTTTTAACATCATCACTTCACCCCCGCCCCATTACATACAAAATTACATAAAGTTGATCACATTTCCTATTGTGAATAACTTGACAAGCAGAGTTAATCAGTTCAGTTTACATTGTAATTTGTATTTACGTTTTGTCGCGTTATAAGCGACATAAATACGCTTAACTCATTTAAAAAACCCAAGCAAAATGTAATGTTAGGATCGAGAATTTCACTAAGAGCAGTTGTCGTTTTTAAGAACTTTCTAATTTAGAATCCAACTAATTTATGTAATGAAAAGAAAACAAAATACAAAGACTATATACGCATTAGATATATATATATATTGGTATATGTGTTAAGGTTGGATGATCCAGATCGATGATCAAATAAATTCAATACAAGCAAATATAAAAACTGTGTTTATTATCGAAATTCATGATAAATGCAAGACGGATTTAGGAGTCGCACTCTTTTTGCAGCAACTGTTCTATGGTTTCCACTGTGGTTACACCTTTATTGATGAGTATAATTTTATTTCGGGAACGGGAACCTTTGTCCAGTGACACATCACTCTTGCGCAGCCCCAGCAGCTTCGACAGAAACTTTACCAACTCTGCGTTAGCTTCACCTTCGCTGGGTGGAGCGGCGATCTGAACGCCAACACCTTCTAAGCCCATGTCGGTAATGCCGTTTTGCTTAGCTCCAGGTTTTGCCAGGATTTTGATGGCAATATTACCACTTTTGTCCAGTGAGACCGGCGAATTGGCAGCGGCTGCAGGTGGTGTGGATGCTGCATTTGCCGCCGCCAATGCTTTCGATTTACCCTTGTTTTTTGACATTATTTGTGAGTAGGCTGATGTATAAATGCGACGCATTTAATTTCTTTTATTATAAATTCTGTTTCACATTCATTTTTATTTAAAACAATCGTAAATAAGCTTACAATAATATGTTGGTGTTAATAGTAACAGCTGTTTAAGGGTGGTGGCCATACACGATACGATTTGGCATCCAATACAACACTCAGTACTCGATAAATTATCGAGTCCCAAACTATGTAAACATCGATATTTCTCATCTCAAGATGGGGCGCACATTCAATTTAAAAATTGAACATTTTAAACACATTCGTATTTTGTGATTTTTGAGCAAGAAAATATTATCAATGTCACAATAAAAACAAGACTTCTGATAATTTAAGATTAAAACTCAAGTATTCATTTTAGGTAAAAAATTATTATATATATTTCTCATTATTTATGTATTTATAGTTTTTTTCTAATCATCCTTGTATCCGAATCCAAAAAACAACGCTCAAACACTAGCTTCAAATTACTGCAAAAGCATCTAAAAATGCAATTAACTATATCTTTAAATTTGTGCCATATCTCTTGCACAATCAGCAATTTAGTAATTTGTTGGTGCGCGGAGCGGTTCGCAGGAATGCTTTTTTTTTTTTTTTTTGTGTAGAATCTGGGCGCATTTTATCATCGGGTTAACTTAAACAATAATAAAAATACAAAAATGGACTCAAATTTTGTATGTGTATAGAAATACATATTGCGTCCCATTCAATTGATGGGAAAATAAAGTTGTCATATAGCTAATCTCTGCAGACTTTTGCATATGTTTCGGGATTGTTTAGTTACGTTTTTGTTTTTGTCAGACCTGCGATTGAGTTTATGTGTGAGTTGTGAGTTTGTTGAGCTTATGGATATTATCTTTAAATTTTATTGTTCAATTCAAGTGCTCATGTTTACGCAGCCCGAATCGACTGTATGATTTGGAAAATCGCTGAGCCACACACAACAAACAGGAACAGCGCCAGCAGCCAGGGTCCCACAGGGTATTGTCCTTCTTTCGTTTTCTGGAAAAGCAAAATATATATTTTATTGATCAGAAAGAGATAACGAACAATATTGCAGCGGAGAAAAACAGATCAACTTAGCACTTGGCAAACAATTCCAGAAACAAAGCGATAACAGTCAACACACCCATACGCACATAGTGCGAGTCAGCTTAAATCTTGGACGCACATACACACACACATAAACAACACACGCGCACATATGCAACAACAATAAAATCAATGACGGCGTGGCACTTTTTGCCATTGGATTCTCGACGTGTGCGAAGCAAGTGCCGTTATCTCATTGTTTTAATAGCTTCTGCAGTTGGTGCAAGTACAACTTCATTTATACATACATATGTTTCTAAAAATTCGAGTTTAGATTTATAGACATACCGAGGATTTGGGTACATTGCCACGCATTGTCACATATTTGCTTGCCTTCTCGTTGGCAACGCGCATTCTCTGTGGTGGGGCCATTTTGTGTGTGTGTGTTTCTGTTGCAGTTGGAGGCTTCGTAGCACAGGATGAACTGCAAAATTTTCAATTAAATACAATATAAATATTGTAGCCTGTCAAGAGTTTTCGACACAAACACAATACACAAGCGAGCGATCATTACCTGCGTTCACTGCGAAAATAACAAAACGAATGTGAAAGTACGTAGCGCGACACGTATAACGAAGCCGAAGTCAATCACTGACAGTTCGTGCGTTTGTGACAGCTACACACTCAGCGTTGCAAATAGGCTGCTATCGCTGTTTGCCCAATCGATAGCGATAACTAGCTTACGTCTGCTACAGCTGATTGCTGATTGCGAATTGCATTTTCTGGGGCGGCGTTTATTTACATTCTCAAGCGTAAAATTAAAATAATTGAGAATAGATTGGCTTATCAAAATACACAAGTGCATATATACAATCCGATTTGTGTACTGAGGAGCATCGGAATTGCATAATCTACCGCCAGACGTTATCCAGTGCACAGGCCTTGGGAGGAGAAATAACATATATATTACACACAAAAAAACTATGACGATTGATGCCACCAGTCTGCCGTCAGAGCTGATCGTAATACCACAACCGCTCATAGGCTTCTGTGGCTTGGATATCGAGCGTCAGAGCGTTCACCTATCCGTTTGGGATGCATTCAGCGGGACTCTCCAACGGAAACCAGTGGATAGAGAGAGGGACCGAGCGGCCGTGCAATACAAACTACTACCTCCTAACTATGAGTTCCCAGTGGCCAAGCCGAAGCGCACATCCTACGAATGGTATCATCCGAAGGGCATACTTAAGCGTAACTGGATGCTTAAGCATTTGCACGTATTGCCATCGGTAGTAGTGCTCTTCCAGGACATTGAATGGAACGATAGTCAGTGGACGGAAAAACAAGTACAATGTGCCGCTATAGTGCAGGCCCTTAAGAATTCGCTGCAGGAACGCAACACAAAGCTATGTCTAGTGCTCCTCCAAAAGGCGGCACCGCTCCCACCCGGAGAGGATATGCTCGCGGCCGAGCGCGTTGCCAGCCTAACAGCGGCATGCGGCATCACAAGCAAAATGTTGTTCATATTGCCGCACACGGAACACCTAATGGGCTACACGCAGCGTCTAGAGTCGGCGTTCTTAGACATGGCACATTCCTATTATTCACTTATGTCGAAGCGCATACGCACTCATCGCGATCAGCTGTCGGCAGCACATACTACTCTCAAGATACGTCATCAATTTAAGCTTGGCTTTGTAGCTGAGATGAGACAGGACTTTAGCACGGCACAAAAGTAAGCTGAATATATCGATGTATATGAAAATCCCTAATAATATTTTCCCTCGCTTTCAGACACTATTATCAGGCGTATGGAAACTTGGATGATAGCAACTGCATGGAAATCAAGACAATTGCCGGATTTCTTAACTACAAGATGTGCAGACTGATGTTCAAGCTGAAAACGCCACGAGATTCCATTAAACAGTTTATTAACCATGTTGATAAGTACAAGAGTCGTGTAGGCTTCAAGGACTTGGCTTTCGAGCATTATGCCTGGCTGAGCACACAGTAAGTACCATAACGATAATGGAAGATATGAGTTTAAAGTAATCAATATCTTTATCGTAGACACTCTGTGTTCGCGGAACTCTTTTGTGAGGCTATTAAAAATGGTTTACCTGCTCTGCAAGTTCAGCATCCTGGGATATATTATCAAAAGGCCGCCGAATATGTGATCAAGCGCCGTGAGGCAGCCCAAGAGGCTTTTGAAATCTACCCATCGGAAGGTTCATCTGGTCTAACGCAATCAAATCTGTACACGGAATTCTTTGGTATACGAGCTGTTAAGACAGGAGATCCTGTTGCCGAGCAACAGTCGAATGTGCAGTTGTGCGAGCTAGAACGTAACTTTAATCACTCTGCGGCTATTATAGCATTACTTAGTCAGGCCATGGCTCAGTTCAAGATCTATAAATGCCTAAGATTCCGTAAGAAACTGGCCATAGATATGGCCGAGGAGTATCTGAAAAGTGGTGACCACGCTAGGGCATTAACGTTAGTATAATCCATTATATGGTTATGTTTGTTACTTATCTCTATCTGCTTACAGACTATACTCACTGATGCTACCCGACTATCGTCAGGAGAAGTGGTCTACCATCTTCAGTGATGTCCTGCTGAAAACCCTGCGTTGTGCCCTACTCTCCGCCTCTGTAGCCGACTACATTGCCTGCAGTATTGAGACATTGTCGCTCCGTCATCATGGCGAGCAGAAAGAACGCGTTCTGCTACTTGAGAATCTGTGGCAAGTATTTCAAAGTGTGCCGCCCATGCCACAAACTCAATTGACGCCAGAAATTCAATCGTTGTGGAGCAACGCATTATCCAGCGTGAAATCGCCCATTCAAATCGATTTGGACAAGGTTCGCGATGTGCTGGAGCTTTGTGCTACATTCCAACAGGTTCAACTAAACAATAACGACGTGCTTCAGCTGCATCTTATAGTGCGGTAAGCAAGTGACTTGTGATGCCTATTACCTGTGCCTTTGCTCATTATGCTCTCCTCCTCTCCTAGCGTTATAACCGATGTGCCACTACGCATACGCAATTTCCACGTTCTGCTCGCCGATGCGAACAGTCCACAAAACACATACAAGCTGGAGGCATTCAAGTACTTGTGTTTTACCAATTTACTGCAATTGCGGCAGCATCAGCAGCTACAGCAGCCAAGTGACTCGCAACTGGAACTCAAATCGTACGAGAAAGAACATGAGATTGGAGCCGGGCTGCTATTATCAGTTGGTGTGCAGCACAGAAGCGCATCAGTTTAATGAGAACACACAGTTGCGAATTGTGCGATTGGAGGCATATATGGGCACAGATCAATTGGGTGCATTGCTCACGTGCAGCGCCAACTATACACGCCAGCCATTCCGGCATCACACGCGCACTCGTGATCTAGACGATAATATGACCATCAATCCGATTTGTTATATTGCGCCCACGTAAGTTGAAAACGTTTCGTACCGGAAACCATCGTCAATTTCATGTGATATATTCATTTAATGCTCTACTGAATTGCAGTTTCCATTTGAGCACGCAAACGAACCTTGGCCATGTGGCGATCGATGATGATGATGCGGCTGCAACAACAACAACCACAACAACAAGAGCAACAATGCTGGTCAATGAATATTACCCGGTGGTGACCACGAATAAGCAATCCCTACAATGTATATCTGCAGAACGTGGGCGTGCACATTAGCGTGCCGCCGGCGCTGCGCAATAGCGGTGAGTGGAATGTTCCCTATTAGGATTAACCTACATAATACATATTATATATAGACTACATAGACTATTTGTATTCATAATCATATCATATGATTCACAACTTTAAGGCCTTATCGATAAAGCCTCTGACAGTCTTGACACTTGTATAAACACCCGGATAATTGCGACGCGCACAACCCATGCCCCACGAGACAATGCCGCATAGTTGTCCCTGATATACAGCTGGGCCACCAGAGTCGCCTTCGCAGGCATCCTTTACGCCCGGCACCGAGGCACAGAACATGGTGTTGCTAATGGTACCACGCATGCGATACTGTTGTACGCAACTCTTTCGTGTTATCAGCGCCACCTCAACACTTCGCACCTGTTGTGAGATTTGTTTGTTGCGCTCCGAGGTTTGTCCCCAGCCCGAGACCTTGATCAGCTCACCGGCTTTCCAGTTGGAAGTGCAGAGTTCAATTGTAGCAATATTTCGACCCTCCATTGGCGCCTTTAGCTTGAGCACAGCCACATCTGAGTTGAGTGTTTGTCCGTTATACGCTTTGGGTGTGTACACCTTGGCGACGCCACGTCGCACCCCGCTGTTGGCATCGGTTAGTAGGGTGGCTCCACCGACAACCTGCATCCTGGCGGCGGGCACACCCTTTACACAATGCGCTGCAGTTAGCACATGATTGGGTGTAATGAGGGAGCCACCACAAATGAATGCGCCACCAATGCGCAAGTTAATCAGGTACGGTACGCTGCTTATATCCACGGCAGTGCCACCGACAATGCGTGCGCCAGCCTCATTGGCCGCTTGGCCAGCGTGTAGCCGGAGGAGGAGCAGGGGCAGCACGAGTAGCGGCAGCAATGTTTGCATTGGTTAACAACGTAAGGAACAACAACAGCAGCAACATGTGTTACCACACATATTGCCGCAAAATATCCGGGGGGCTCTGGCTCTGGCTCCGGCTGAGCAGCTGTGCCAATAGCGCAATAAAAATAATCGGATTCGGCTCCAGATTCGACACGGCTCGCGCGTTTGTTTGCCCCGCTTTATTTATATGTCGTCGGCGTTGGCGTTGGAGTTGGGCAAAGTGCGCGCCTATTGAGGAAATAATTATAACATTGTTTTATTGTGCAAACAATAATTATTTATCATCAGGCAAATGGCTATAGCTGTGTGTCGGGTTTATCGGGCGAGTGAAATTGTAATACAGCCATTAGAATCCATCAAGATCTGTCTGGCATTTAACGGTTTTTGACCTTGGCTAACCAGTACCAAGTCGTCGCATTGTTTGCTCAATGAAGCTCTGCACGCGTCCACTGGCCACACTGGTATAGACACCTGGATAGGCGAGACGTGCACAACCAAATCCCCAGGAAACAATGCCGCAGACTTGACCTCGATAAACGAGCGGACCACCTGAGTCACCGGAACAGGAGTCACGTACACCGCGTATGGCAGCGCATAGCATTGAATCACTGAGCTGTGCCTGGCCAGCGTAGGCCAATTGACATTCACGCTGGGTTAGCACACGCACCAGAGTGCTGCGCACTTGGGCTGCAGGATCACGTGCCCCTTCACGTGTCACACCCCAGCCAGAGATGCGCACATATGCATTGGCAGTTGGTGGGATGCGGCAGACAGCGATGGTGGCAACTTGTCCAGCGGCAAGGGGAACTGCCTCCGCCAACTGGAGTATGGCCACATCCATGTCAAAGTTGTTGGGCGCATAATCAGGCGAAATGTGAAATGCGGCAACTGAACGCACTACAGGCGCCTCCTCCGCCAGGCGACTAGCGCCGGCATGCACAGTGTAATCCTTGGGTTGCGCCTCGTACACACAGTGGGCAGCGCTGAGTACGCAACTGGCAGAGATCAGTGAGCCACCGCAGAGGAAGCTGCCACGTTGTCGCAAGTAAACCAAGTAGGGCACCTGCTCAATACGTATCTCCTGTCCGCCCACAATTCGTGGTTTGCTCGCCATGATGCAGTGCAACAAGCAGAGCAATGGGAACAACCGCAACCAGTACATGGCGTGCTCCAACTGGCAACTAACCGATCCCCTTCGAGTTGCCAACGCAAAGTAGACTCCCAATTAGCTGTGGCTTTTGTCATCCCACTCAATTAAATATAAATGGAACACGATATCAATGGAACACTATGAAAACTTCTTCTTCTTTCACATTTCAATACAATAGAATCAATAGAATCAATATAATCAGCAGTACCTCTGCACCATATCCTTGAGGAATGAGGTTATACAGAGGCTGCTATGGCGTGTGTAGACACCCGGAAAGCCCTGGCCACAGCCAATGCCCCAGGAGACCACGCCCGCGACTCGATTTGCATAGATTATCGGACTACCCGAATCACCGGGACACGCATCCTTGCGATTCTCACCCAGGGCACAGAACATGTTCTGGGTAATGGGTTGGAACTGATGCAATAGTTCATTGCATTCACAATTGCTCACCAGACTGACATTGGCAGCCTGCAGGCATTGATTCCAATCGTAGCCTTGGCTCTGTGTTGCACCCCAGCCCACGATGGTGAGATTTGCACCCGCCGGCAGCTCATTGTAGTCCACAGGCAGTGTGCTTAAGTTTCCACCAATTTCAAAGGGTTCACTCAGTCTGATTAAACCAATGTCGTAGTCAAGGCGATTATTCCTATAGTCGGGTGAAACCCATGCGCGCTGGGCCTGACGCACATGATCGGGCGGCACCTTATCCCTCAGACACTGTTGCTGGGCATGCACAGTCAGATCCCGCACCTGATTTGGTCGTCCCTGCAGACAGTGAGCGGCCGTGAGCACGCATCTGGATGTAATGAGTGCGCCACCGCATTTAAAGTTCCCACCACGTCGTAGATTCACCAAATAAGGATAATCTCTTACGTCAGCCAGTTGGCCATTAAAGATTTTACCCAAATTGGGACGGAGTGCACCATGAAGCCATGGCACGAGCACACACAAAGCCAACACCAACTTCAGCCACATTGCACAATGAGGAAACGTTTCAGCGTGCTGCTCCAGACCGGGAAGGCTTTTATAGGCGCTTCTGGCTCGGCATTCCTCAGCTAATTGATTGCAGATAAGCTTGGACTTGGACTTATTTATTGGTTCTAGAAACTAGTCAACTGCAGAGCAAGAATTAATTAAGATAACCTTCGGTCTAACTGGATAGTTGACTCTAGGAATACTCTGCCATAATGTCGAGGAACCAACGCCGGATGACGGGCACACTGGTGTAGACACCGGGTAGATTGCTGGCGCACTTGTAGCCATAGGATACGATGCCCACCAGTTCGCCACGATAGACCATGGGGCCGCCAGAGTCGCCGTCGCAGGAGTCACGTTTGTTGAGCTTGGCGGCACAGACCATGGAACGATAGATGCGTTGCTTGCCACGATAGGCGGCACGGCAAGCGGCCATGGACCACATGGGCATCACCACACTGTGCACATGACGTGCTGTCTCTGAGCTATTGGGATTCGTTGCACCCCAGCCGGATACCTTGACACGTCGCCCCGCAGGCACAGGCTGCGTGGCCAGAGCAATTGTTCCGATATTGTTGCCCGTCATGTCCTGATCGAGCAGCAGCGCAGCCACATCCATGTTCATTGTTTTCATAGTAAACTCTTCCGGTATGGCCACCAGATTTACCAATCGTGTCACTGCATTTTGAGCACCCTGCTCCGAGGTGCCGCCATAGATACGTAAATCATTTAAGTCCACGTCCTTCACACAATGTGCTGCTGTGATGACCCAACGGGATGTTATTAACGATCCACCACATATTGAACTTTTCGTAGAGACCTGCACCAGATATGTCAGATCTTGTATAGAATCAACATAGCCTCCAATGATACGTGGTTCTAGATCTCTCGCTGCCTGCACTTGCCAAACGCTGGCCAGGATTAGCAATGGGATTAGTGAAGTGAAGTGAAGTTTGCTGAACATGTTTACGATGTGGTATCAGGAACAATTAATGCTACTACTCGAAGGTGTTCTATAGCTTTTATAGTACCCCCCAAACGGGGCAAACAAATCTGGGCTGAGGTTCAACATTTACACAAATGTTTCCATCGCAAACGTGAGAGAGAGCAAATGTTGACGTCGTATTCATAAGGAAATGGTTTTATTTTTACAAGAGAATCCAACATTTTTTGAGAGAATTATATCTTAGTTTATTAAAAATAGGTAGAACGACTCTATTTCCGCTATGATCTCTGCTGTTATGAAGGGGTAGAGTCTTGAAATTTGTTATGTAGGCTCTTCTGTGCTCAACAAATATCTAGTGTATATTAGATCAAGTCTAATCTGCAAAGGAGTTTCTATAAACGCTTGGATCTCTGCGGTTGTAGGGTCTAGAGTCTTGAAATTTGTTATGTAGGCTCTTCTGTGCCCAACAAATATCTAGTGAATATTAGAGATATAGTATCAAGTCTAATAGACAAGGGAACGCTTGGATCTCTGCTATTGTAAGGGATACAGTCATGAAGTTGAGGTGTGCTGATGTTTGTTACAAGAAAAACACATTTACATCTTATGACAATACTAAACTATACTTTAAGTAAACGAAATTAGCGGAAAAACAAATCATTTTCCCTAATTGCGAGTTTCACATGGTATGTGTAAGTCCCATACACTCCATAGTTGTTATCTACTAGCTGAGCACGTGTGCACAGAGTTACATAATCTAGATTGGTCTAATTCGCTGCAACAGTGTCTTCAATCCAACTTCTAGTATAGGGAATCTTGGTATAGACGCCGGGAAAATTGGCCCGGGCACAACCGTAACCGAACGAGGTAATGCCGACAAGTGTGTCGTTGTAGTAGGCTCCGCCACCAGAGTCACCACTGCAGGTATCCTTGCCCTTGCCACTGGCACAGAACATGGACGCGGTAATCTTTGCCTCCTTCTTGTATTCCTTCTTACACTCATTCTTGTTGACAATGGGCACCTTGGTGGATTGCAAATGCTTCACAGTTTCACCATTCTCCTCGGTGGCACCCCAACCGGCGACGAGCAGTTTGGTGCCCACTTTGGGCATCTTGGTGGCCAGGGTAATGGTGGCCACATTGGTGCCCGTGGTCATGGTGGCATTGAGCTTTAACAGAGCCACATCCATATTCATTACCTTGGTGTTGAATTTAGATGGCACCAGGGCCTTGATAACCGAGAAAACCTGTCCTTTGGGTCCATTTTGATTTGTAGCGCCAACAACAACTCGAAATGCACTAACGGATTTGCGATAGACGCAGTGGGCAGCAGTGATAATCCACTGGGTAGTGTAGATTGAGCCGCCGCAGAGACCCGTCGTGTCGATGTGAATCTGCGCCAGATATGGTACCTTTGGTAATCGAGGTGCTGGAGCCGCCGACAATGCGTGCTTGGACTTTGCTGCTGCTGTTGTCCACAATGCGAGCGGCGACGTTGGCTTTTCTGCTCTTCGCTGCGCGATTGGCTCTTCCTGATCTGCGATTGGCACGTCGGGATTTGCGATTGCCTCGATTGCGTCGAGATTTACCCTTACCAGAGTTGCCGCTCACTATGCGTGCCGTAGCTTTTGAGGATCTGCCTCTCGATCTCGATGAGTTGCCACGCCTCCTGCTCGTGCCCGTGCTCGTTGTGCCGCTCGCAATGCGGGACTGTACTTTGTTTGTTGAACGTTTGCCACTCCGCCGGATACGCGCAGCATCCACATGAAGCATGAGCAGTAGGAACAGCAGCAGGCACACACAGATCAGATAGACCTTATGGCAAGGCATCTCGGCTCAGAATATTTCTGCGTCTCAACCTTGGTGCTGCTTTTATGCTCCACAAAATTGGCAAAACACAAATGGCTCAAACAACTGTGCAAACAGCCAGACAATGTTGAGGCTTACGGCACGACCTTGTACTGATGACGTGCTGCACTGCGTCAATAGTGGAGTGTGTGTGTGTGTGTGTGTAGCGTAGATTCCAAAAATACCAAACTAAATCAAATAGAGCGCACTATCAGGGCAGGAAAAGCTCTGTTTCTGGGGATTGGGGGATTTAATACTTATTGGCTTATGATCTATGGTTAATTCTATGGATGGAATCAGTAGCAATAGCGGTTCATATTCTCCGTTATCCAGTCGTAGAGATGTGGCACACTGGTGTAGACACCTGGACTATCCTTGTGCGCGCATAGATTTGCTCTGCCCCACGAGACAATGCCCACCAGTTTTCCATCTGCATTGACAGCGGGTCCGCCGGAGTCGGCATCGCAGGCATCCTTCTGGCCGGGCACAGAGGCACAGTACATACTCTGCGTTAGATTTCTGAAGCCCTGGTAGAGTTGTTGACACTTGTGTTGGGCCAACACCTGCACCTCTACGCTGTGCAGCTGATTGGGTAACTGCTCGGATCGCTCGTCGGTTAGACCCCAACCAGAGACACGCACAAGGCTGCCTGGGGATGGTGGCTTCCGGGCCAGACGTATGGGTGCAATGTACTCGCCCTGCAGCGGATTCGCCAGCTGCATAAGCGCCACATCGTTATCCAGTGTGGTGCGATTGTAGGCACTGGGCAGCAGGATGCGGGAGACAAAGCGTGCATTGCGCTTGTCCCGGAGATAGGTGACACCACCGCGTACCACATAATCCGAGGCTCTCAGATCGCTGGCTCCCTGCAGGCAGTGGGCGGCGGTGAGTACACAGCGTGCCGTGACTAGCGAACCACCGCACTGGAAGTCACCGCGTCGTCGTATGTTCACCATATGCGGTTGTGATTGTACGTCGATGCGATATCCGCCCACTACGCGTGGTGTACGTCGTCGACTGATCCGCTTCACTTCCAGGGCCAACGCATTTCCGAGTAACAACAGCAGCAGCAGCACCAGCACCAAACCGATCTGCATCTTTGAAAAGAATCTATGAATCAACTGCCGCACGCGCTGCAGCTGCGCCTATTTATATGTTCTGTGTGGAAGATGGAAGGGGGGGGAAAGACCCTCGCATTACTGACCTTACCCAACTGCCAAGTTACAGGCGGATTAGAAACACCTGTGCCCACCTGTGTTTACAGACGGCATTGAACTTGCTCTGGCATGATGGAATCCACAATGTGGAACTTGTACAAATGTTTAAAAATACAAGCGTGTGTGGATTTTATGTTGACTTTAACACACTCCACTTTGATTCTCTCTCCATCCATCCAAACAGTTTTTCTCACCACGGACATCTCCAGCGGACGGCAGAAACTCCATGCTCAGGTACAAATCGATGTGGGTGAATTGTCCGCTCAGAGCAGCAACACGGCCACCTTCTACATCTTTAGCTTTGCGGAGACAGAGATCAAGCTGCAGCAGCGACTCAGTTATACCTTGGATGTGGATCGCAGTGCTGTGGCGGCGAGTGGCATCACAGCGAACGCTGCCACCACGCCCAACAGTTCGGAGACTACGCCGGAGCATGTTAAGCTGATGAGTAACAGCAGCCTGGCAGCCGCTGCAGCTATTTCACCGGTGCAGATCGAGTACCTGGACGAGACGAGGTTGCGTAAGTCACGCGAGGACACTTTGGTGGTTCGCTGTGTCAACGAGTTCAAGTTCAGCGCACGTTTCTATACCATGAATCGGCGGCCCCTCACTCAGGTCTATCGCGGCGAGAACTTTTTGCTGCGCGCCAATACGGAGGTGGTGGCACCGGATGAACTGGAAGTACTGGACAGTTTTTTCATATGTGTAAGTAAGCCAGGGATAAGCTTTAGATACGTTCTCTTACCTTTTCTCTCCCTCGACAGGATCACAATTTAGTGCAATCGAACTACAGTTTTAAGCGAAAGAAGTATTCCAACAAGTACCAGGCTGGGGATCAGCTGGAGAGCGTGATTGTGCTGCGCACAAATGCCACGTTGCTTGATTGGACGACGGCACGGGATCTGGAGCGTTCCAAGAGTGAGGAGGGTGTGGCTACGCAGTTTGTTAGTCGCCAGCAGAAGGCACTGGCAACGGGCAAGATTGGTGAGCCGATATTGCAGGCGGCACAAGCAACTGCAGCTGTCGGCTATAATAATATGAACAAAGGTTTAATGGCCAAGATACCCACAACAATGACCATTATCAACAACAACAACAATAGCATCAGTAGCAACAGCAATACGGCACTGCTCATGGGCACCTCAACTCATTCGGATGATGGCAAGCTGAGTCTCAGCGGTGCTGATGATGGCACCATTATGCCACCCTCCGTCGCCGTACAAGATGTTGCTCAAAAGAGCACGCGTATTATTTATAACAAAGCGCTGGAAGCAATTCAGGCCACGGGTCATCATCGTGGCTTCATCAAGAGCGTCTACCCGCTGAACACTGCACTAGCTGAGCTTGTGACAATAGTTCCCCCCAAATTTGGTGTGTTCTGCATACGCTGGCGAAGGGTTGGCGTCAAGGAGGAGAACGAATCCAAGTTTATTATTACGGGCTTTAATATTGTGGAGCCGCCATTGAACATATACTGCACCATCGAGGAGAAGATGTTCGTCAAAATGCCCATGGCTTTCAAGGTGGTGCTCAAGAATCCCATTAATCATGTGCTTCATCTGATCGCCACGTTGTCCATCAGCAAATCGGATAATTTCATCTGCTCCGGCCACAAGCAGGTGAGTAACTAGAGCGCCGTCTATTGGATAACTTTGCTAACTCTTTTCTCATCTCCAGCTGGATGTATCGATAATGGCATACGATGAGAAGGAGCTGGTCTACAATCTGTATCCACTGCAAGTAGGCTGGCAGGAGTTGCCTGTGCTTACGTTGGAGTACAATACAAAGGCCGATCCGCAGAAGAACGATAGCCAGAATGCACTGCTCGATGAGTTGGTGCAACGTGCGCTGCCCAAGCGTGTCTTTGTGCTGGTGAGTGGAAGATGCCAAGAGATAGGCCGTATTTTTTTTTTAGAGCTAACTTGTTGTAATTTCTTTGTAGCCTCCCTGAAGCAGCAGTTGACCAAGTAAACGTTCGAAATGTTGGCAATCCGATATGAATTAATTAATTTAAGTGTTTTAAAGTCTTAATATATCATTGCGTGGTATGTAAAAATGCAACTATTTCTAATTACAATCTTTATTTGCTACTACACTCTACAAGTTGCAACAACAACATTGCGTGGACAGACAACAGACACATGCATAGAAATAGTTATATATTTATAGAATTACATATAGCATAATACTTGAGTGTGTGTACGTGTGTGTGTTTGTCATTATGTTTAGCACGTATGTTGATAGTGTGTGTTACATGTTACGAGGGCCCGATATTCTTGTTAAATAACTGGGCAAAAGTTTCTATAGGAGATTGGCCCGGCCCGGGCCGTTGCCCGTGTTTCATACAGTTCGAAAGTACCGTAATTATTATATGCATATATATATTTATATTTAAATATATATAAATATATGGATAATATAAATAAACGATTTAAATACAGTAATCTAGTGCGAAATTAATCGGTTCTCTTGCCGCTAGACGGAAACTTAAAGACGCCGCCCTTTCGCTGGTTGCGATTCTCGCTCTGCAATGGGCAAAAATAAATATATCAAATTGTACTCCAATTAGATTTCAGTTTAAACTCACCAGCAGACGATTGCCAAAGAGCATTTTGGCCTTATCCTCCTCCTCCTGCGGTGTGCCACGCTCTCCGGCCGATTGCAACGGTTGTCGTCGATGGATTTGCAGCTTCTGTTTGATGGCCTGCGAGACGATGACACGCTTGCTAACCGATTTCATGGCCAGCAACAGATCTAGCCAAGTCCAGGTAACATTGTGATATTCCAGCGTGGGTATGACCAGCGAGTAATCGGTAATATCCTCCAGATTCTTCTCCTTGTTACCCTTGTAGCTGACACGGACAGGCACCTCTGGTATTTTGATATAAATAAAGAGTTTGTTCTTCTCTGCACGCTCTTTCATCTTCTCCACATCATCCTTTTCGATTTTCACATAGAATTCTGAATCCTTGGCGCTCTTCTTGCTCTTGGCCGATCGTTTTGAGGGTTTCGATTGCAAATTCGTTGTAGATGCCGAACTGGTTGAGGCATTGTCATCCAACTCATCGCTGACCTCCGTTTCGGAGGCATCACGATCGGGGAAGCAGAACTTCAGCATGGTGCTATAGAACTTCTTGGTGATGGCAATGGTAATGGGCGCCACATTGATCTCGAAATGTTCCTTAACCGAAATACCTCCTACTGGCGGCTTCTCGCGACAAAAAATTCTCAGCACCCGCTTGTGTGTGTCCACGGGCATGTCCTTCTGTATCTCTGTGGCAAGCAGAACATCACGATAGATTTCGCGAGGCAACAGATTCTCCATTCGTATGTTGCCCAGTTCCAGCAGATGCTCTACAGAATCATCGCTCTTCGACTTCTTTGTATAGAGGAAAGCGCTGAGTACCAAGTCCGCAACACCAATCTGTCCATCCGTCTCGGTGAGTCTCCACTGGGCGCTCTTGAAGCAAATCTCATTGGCACGCACCATGGTCACCGATTTGTCCGATCGCACATTGGAGATTTTGCTGAGCTGGGAAAGCTGAGTTTCCTTGTAGCACAATAGCATCATGTCCAGTTCCTCGCTGTAGGTGTTTAGCTCTTCCTTGCTGTCACGGATTTGCTGTTGTACACGCTCAAAATCAATTCGCAGTTCATGCGTGTTGCCTTCCTCGATGCGCTCCTTGCTGATCAAGTGAATGTCTTTTTCCAGGGAACGTATCTTCATCAGTAGACTTCTTATCACAGTCTGCTTCTGCTGAATGGGTCGCTTCTGGTCGTCCGTTGAATGCAGTTGCAGTTGGAAACGCATTCGGGCCAGCTTCTCGGCTGCTTGCTTGCGCTGTGGCTCCACATAGAGAAGCAGATTGTTGACAATGTCCAGGATCATAGCATACTGCATTGAATTGGTGCAAACATCGAGGTCGTGATGCATCAACGTAAAAGCATCAACAGGATCATCCTGCTTCTCCCACGGCGATAACGTTTCTTCTGACGGAGGCGGTGGCACCTCTGTGATGCTATTTGGGTCGATGGCATCGCCGTAGCTGACATAGAAGAACTCACATTTACACTTGGATACAATGCGCTGCAGTTGAACCGGCTGTGCTTGTCCAGAGTTGTCGCTAAGGAAGGCGCCAACAGTTTCGGAGACCACACCGCCTACACTACGTCCGCTGCCCACTAGATTTGATATATCCTCTGGCAGATGATTGTTAATAACGGTCTCATCCTTATCCTGTATATTGTCTACAGTCAACCACATAATCTCTCGCTCTAGCAGTGAATCATTATCTCCCGCACTGACTGTTGCATAGTACTGCATGCACTCCAGTAAACCTTTCCATGTTGTTTTGGAAATCAGCGATCGATCCCGCCAAACAGGTCGATGCTCTCGTTGCAATATCTCCGCCTTGGCAGCACTGATAATCACATAGCCCGACGTTTCACAGCCTTTGAGCAGCACCTGCGAGTTGACTAGACTGATAGACCAATTCTCGTGGATTATATCCTGTGCCGAGCATGCTTGCAGACCCTGCAACTGTAATTCCCTGGACTGCGTACTATGATCATCACTGTACGCATTGAACTTGTGATCCGCCTCCGCAATAAGCTGCTGCAGCATGGCTGTAGCATGGATTTGTCCCGCTGCCTTCTTAAGTGAAGTAGTCGCATTGGTTACTGGTAAGGTAAAAAGTAATATCAGAAACATATTAAGCATGAGTTAATAAATTTGTTAACATACTTGGTAGCACCTCGCTACTGGTACTGGAGAGCGTTATGGTGCTATCGCTGCGCTTGTGCTTCAGCATAACCGAATTGGGCGCCTCCTTTCGATAACTCTTTACCGCCTCTGTGGACAAATTATTTTTCAGCTTTTGTGACTTCATGAAGGAGTCGAAGAGTGCAAAGGCCACATCACGATTACTCTTTGTCCAGGCTCCTTTCAGATCATAAACGACCAGTTTATGCGTCGGCGTCGAAGATTTTGTTTTCGCATCCTCCTCCGCATTATTGGCCGCCGTATGCATTAAGGCCTCTCGGCCATATGAGACTTTAGCCACACTTAGGAAATAGAACCGTACAATTTTGAATGCATCACCAGCACTTGCCAAATTCTCGGAGCTGCTATCCAACTTCTCGGTCACGATACTCTTAAGCCAAATCTCTGCATCGTTCAGCTCACAGTTCATGTAGACAGTAGACCAATCCGCACGCGGACGATGAATCAGTCCATCATCAATGGAATTAAGTGTCAAACAGTATTCGGAACTGAACGACACACGTCGCCCGTTTAGCTGGAAACCCTTATGCAGCGCATGCGACATCCAGTAGAGCACTTGAAACTTGTGCAAACACATCTGCAAGTTGGCCTTCTTGTAGTGCCGGCTCAGCTGCTTCTTACGTGGTCGCACATTGTTGAAGACAGGACCACGGCGTGTGGGTCTCGTTACGCCCGACAGAATCAGTTTGAGACTTTCGAACCAGCGCAATGTGCTGCCATACAACACTAGACTAGGTATATCCAATTCCACCTCATCGCCCATCTTTGGTTTTGTCTCGAACGATGCCCAAACATTTAGGTTAAGCGAACGAAAGGCACGGAAGGAATCGTGCACTTGATTGCTGGAGTATTCTGGCAGTTTATCAGGTGCACACGGCATGACAGCGTGATGATCATTTGGATTAGCCAGGCAAGTCCAATTAAGTTTAAATGTCAACTTCAAATTTGGGGAAATGCAACAGACGGCAATCGTCATAGCGTGATGCAGTCCGCACGGTCACCTGTTGTAGAAGACGGTACATAAATAAAGTTTGTTAAAGTAGTTATTCTTTTGACTTACATTTAACTCTCCCTTAAACATAATCTTGGCATTTGTCCAAACAATGCCGCAATTGTTCCACGTCAGTTCCATTTCCTCGGTGGTGTTGTAGGGATCCAGCGAAGCGTGCAGCAACACCGTAAACTGTTTGGCAATCAACGTCAAACGACCATGCAGCAAGAGACGCAGTTTGTCCCAGAATGGCAGCGTTGGACTTGGATCTTTGGAGGGAGCAGAGATTTTCTCAAAGCTCAAATTACACTGAGCCATTACTGGTTCCCAGCAGGGCCCGAAGGCATAACTGCAGCTCTCTAGCTCACAATCAAAGTCATGGTAAAACTTGATCGAAGGCATGCTGCGCTGCACCACGTCCGTCTGAAATGGTTCGCCAACCTCTACGAATACATCACGCTTCGCTCGCTTGGAAGCCATCTGCTCGGCCCCACAAAGATTACCATAGAGCCGCATGCTCTTCACATAGAACATCGGCTGTGGGAAATCTCTGTGAAAAGAATTTTTTAATTTGATATGTACAGCATATGTATCCTTCTTTCTACCAACCTTAGCATAAACTTCCACTCGGAGCAGCTGATATTGACGCCACGACACCAAAGCGTAGTGAACTGTAGTCCTTCTTCTGGCCATGGACTCTCCGAATCGATTTCACGCATCGTGCGTGTCACATTATCGTAACCATGTATGGAGGTGTCTGCCATGGCCAGAATCTCCACATCGGTCATAATCCAGGCAAGCAATCGCGTGCGCACCGGCCCGCTCTCATGTATCTTCTTCGAGCGCTGTATATAAATTTCTGAATTCTTTTTTACCAGATTCGCATTAAGATTTTCGATGGTGCCCGCTGGCAAAATCAGTCTCTCAGAGCAGAGCTCGGCAATCTTTTTATCAAACAACGCTTTACGCTTTAGACTCTCCAGATATTCGTCCACCAGTAGCACGTAGTTGTCACGCAGCTTAACCTCGAAAGGATCATCGCTAATCTCCAGTAGAAACTCTTTGATCCTGATTACCAAATCGCTAGGCAAAGGCGAGTGCACTGTGAAAGGCTTCTTCTTGTAGTTGTGAACCAGTTTGAGCCATTTGAAATGTGTGACGAACTCGTTGTTGATGGCATCATAGAAGTCATGGTCATAGGGGAAAATTGCCTTAAAGGAACCAATGGTTGTCTCCCACACTTTGTTTGTGGGCAGCACAAAGCCCGGGAAATTCTGGCGTTCGGCGGTGAGCACTTCTAGATGAGGTCGAGACTGTGTCTTCAGCTCTTTCACCGTAAAGATATGTTGATCATCGATCCTGACAAGTACATTTTCGGCGTAAATAATGGTCAGATCCTTGTTACTAAAGAAGAAGTTTTGCACTAAGAACTGTATAGAATGTCGCTCTGACAGCTTAAGCTCGCAAACTGTGTTGTTGTCCGCGGACAATTCAATGATCAGCGACCGGCGAGGTTTGTTGGGTGCTGGCTCCGGGTTTGGTTTTGGTGGCATGGCCAGCTCCGCCTTTAGATCCTGCATATCACGCATAAGTGTCAAGAGATGCATATGTAAATTGGAATTCCACATGGCCTCCGTACTACTAGGTATATAAATCGAGAGTTTGCCAAGAGAGTCCTCTGCGTCTGGCTGCTGCTCATGCTCCAATCGAATCATTTTACAGCTGGCGAAGAAGTCAGAGAAGTCAGTAAGACACAGCGAAGAGGCAGTCATCGAACGCATAATGGCCATTTGCAGTTCCTCCAGTTTGAGAGTTGCGATGTACTGTGAACGTGACAGACTCATCTCCGAGAAGCTGAGCAGCATAAAAACATTATGATGATTAACAAAATATGCCGTGATATCCTTTACTTTGACAGACACACGTAAAGCGATCCCCTGATGATCCTCAGGAGTGCTGATTATTGGCTTCGGTGTTTCTTTTGCTCGCTTGTTGCTCAGACCGCCATATTGCTTGATGCATAACATCGACATGACTATAAACTCTGCCAGCTGCATGCTGTATTCGGTGCGAAAGGTGTGTATGGAGATGTCCAACTTGGTGGTATTAGCATAGGAACATAACTTCACCAGGCTTACGCCCAGGAAAAATGGAGAGCCCGGGGAGTGTGTCTTCTTTAGATTGTTGGTGTCATTATTGGAGTTGCCCAAATTAGACCAGAGTGTTTCTACCATTAGTTCCATATTCCATTGCCTCTGATTAAGCAACAAATTAAGAAACTTATTGCGATAACGTGAACTTCGTTTCTCCTCAATTTGTTCCAATAGGAAGCGGGTATGACTAACGCTCATTGCAATGTGCTGATCATCTAGTTTCATTAGCAGCGATACATTCCACAGCTCCGCGCAGCCCTTAACAACAATGCGTTGCATAATCCACTCTAAAATACCACCATCATGACTCTGTTTTGCTGGCGAGGATACATCTGTGACAGCATCCAAACAAAGATGATCCGGTAGAGACATTTGCTTATGGCCCAGTTGCAGTAGATGATGACTGCTCGTCGCACGCTGCCGAGCCAGAAAATTGTTGTTGACAAAATCATAGATCTCGCTATGATTGTAGATTATTTGGAATGTCTTGAGCTTGACATACAGATTGAATATGTCTTTCTCCAGCTGCAAAGATAATCATGTAAGGTAATCTTCTATATTAAATCATTATTGTCTCATACCACCGAGTCAATGGTAAACTGCTCCACAAAGAGAAGCTTTTCGTATTTTGTATCAATGTCCAAATGTTGAAAAACTAGCTTGGCCAGCATGGAAGGTAGCTGCGTCGTTTCATCCACAATCTTCGAATTGAATTTTCCCGTTATCTATAAGAGGAATATAAAATTATATATTGGTTTGAATTGCCCATTTATACTCACCGTAAATAACTGTAATTTGGCACTGAAATCATTCTGGGAATTCTCTTTGACTGCCGAAAATGTTGCTGCCTTTATGCTAAAGTTAAAGTTCTTTGGTATGATGGGCGCAAGCTTTTCATAATTATCATTGTCATAGCTGTTGGCTGTTGGGACAAACGCCTGCTGCAAACCCTTTGACTGCTGGCCAGGATTAGTGCGTTGCTTGGCTTCGCTGAGGAACTCATACAGACCTCCATGTATGACGGACTTACAATTATTGATGACCAGACTGAGTGTCTGTAAATGAAAAAATGAAATTAGTCAATCAGAGATCACGGTTTAGGAAACATCTGTTACTTACATCCATGGAGAGTGGGCCTTGCGCAAACAGAGAAGCATCCAGTGCCACATCAAAGCTTACTTCGCCAAGGCATGGGCGTATTTTGTTTAGATTCTCCAATGACTGTCGCCGCGCATTGCAATGGCGCAGCATTTTAGCCTGGGCCTCCGTCAGAGCTGCATTGACTAAGAGTACACGTGCATTTTGAACAATACTCCCGTCCAAATGCAGTTCCTTTGCTGTAGCATGTATAAACCATCCGGGATCGAAATCATTGTTCATTAATACTACGGATATGTTGTTCACATGAACGGCCATAAACTGTGCAAATGTTAATATGCTAGCAGGCACTTTGGTTTGCCGAAAATCGGGTACACCCTTCTTTTTCCGAGCCTCATAGTAGAAACCCTCGCTGACGTCATCTTGTCGAGTGCTGTTAATATCTTTATTGATGCGAATGTCGCGAATATAGATGGACAACAGCTTTGTCACCTCCGTCGTAAAGAAACTGCTGCGCAAGCATACCTCCTCGATTTGCTAAAATGAAATTGGACTGATAAAGTATAGGGGCGGCAGCTGGGTGTGGGTCAATACCCGCGTACTTACCACAGAGAATCCGCTTTTGCTGATGTGGACATTCTTGAGCGACAAATAGGGAAGAGCAATGCGTCCAATACGCACTTTAACCCGAAAACGATTTATCAAATACCAGCTAATGCCCGTGGGCAATATCCTAATTAGAAAATAAAACAGCCGCGTTATCGTTACGCAGCTAAATATTCATGCTTTGCCCGGTGCAGCCGCACTTACCAGTAAATAAAGAGAAAAAGCAGCAAACAAGATACCAGCAGATGCAGTAACATGTTTACGTTTTCAATAGTACACTAGAGTCACTCATAATATTCTCTTAATAACAAAACACATACAGTAATATCTAAATTTAGAAAGTTAATTAAAAAAAAAGTACGATGTTCTTCCTTCTGTTTTAGGCGTCTAATGCTTGAGCTGGTATCGGGCAATAAACAGCTGATTGTGTTTATGTCATTTTCAATGTGACCAGTAACTATAATTCGGAATTTTTTAGCACATAACAGAGATATCGATATCATTTCTGTAGGCATCGATACCTCTGTAGCTGTTGCAGATTTTCTTCAGCTTGTTTGCAACAAAAAGTGTAACAATAATAATAATAGAAAAGCCGCAACATGTCGTTTCACTTAAGCACAAAAGAGCGTTTGCTTTTGCTAATCGACGATATTGAAATGATCTCAAAAGAACTAATCGAACAAGCTCACCAAAAAATCTCTAGTACCGAACTTGTGGATTTGCTGGACCTGCTGGTTTCCAAAGATGAAGAGTTCAGAAAAATTCTCGAGTTAGCAGAGGAGCAAGCCAAGGTGGAAGAGGCAATGGATAAGCTGCGCGCCAAGGTGGAAATACACGTAAGTATATTTCTTTAGGACGATTTGTACAAGTCTCTAAATATTTACTTGTCTATTGTTTAGGATCGCGAAATACAGAAGCTGCAGAAATCGCTAAAAGATGCAGAGCTCATATTGTCTACTGCAATATTTCAGGCCCGTCAAAAGCTTGCAAGCATTAATCAGGCCAATAAGCGTCCAGTTTCTTCAGAGGAACTTATCAAATATGCACATCGCATTAGCTCAGCGAACGCTGTGAGCGCCCCTCTAACATGGTGCATTGGCGACTTGAGGCGACCATATCCCACCGACATTGAAATGAGAAACGGTCTTTTAGGAAAGTCAGAGCAGAATATCAATGGAGGACTTGTTACACATCAGAACAGTGCTATCCAATCAGATGCCCAGAGGAATTTGAGCGGTACAAGTGGAAGCAGTGCTGGCGGCGGCGAAGTACCAAATACATTCCAAAATCAATTTAGCTGGAATCTTGGTGAGCTGCATATGATGGGTGCGTCCGGCAACTCGGTGGCCTTGGAAACACGTGCACACAAAGAATCATCAGCACAGGATGATGTCGAAGTCATGTCCACAGACAGCTCGAGTTCTAGTTCGAGTGATTCGCAGTAGTTTATTTCATAAGTAAATAGGTGTAGCTATAGCAAATTAAGTCATAATAAATTGAAATAAAACATACAGTGTTTGTTATATTTTAAAATGTAGTCCTTCTACGATAACGTTGCTAGCACCAAATCGATATCTAGTTATCGGCATTTGAGTATCGATACCGTTTAGAATGGCAAATAGTTAGCTGGCATCGCCAATCACACGGAAAAAATCCGACTAATTTTAGTTTTTAATGCAAACGAATAGACCACAAATTTCGCGTTTAGATTATATTGTATATTTACTCGCTTTTCTGTAAAGCAGGCGATTTGTATGTGATATGTGTGTGTGTGCGAGTGTGTGTGCGAAAAAAGTAATGCAAAGGCCTTGAAAATTGTTACGAAAATTTACTGACGTACAGAGTGCGGAGTGCTGAGGTTTCGTGCTTTAAGAAGAAGAGAGGCCTCGCCAGCGCAATATAAGAAGTGGTGGTCAGGGAGCAGTAGCAGCAACGGCGGCGGCGGCAGCAGCAGCAGCAACACCACAACACCCCGTGTTTAAGTCACACACACACACACACCAACAAAACTATTTTTGCAACTTTTGATTGCTGGAAAACTGCACCGCGTGCGGAGTCAATGCAGAATGATCCATTGTATGTTTTTAGTTTATATATATTAAGCCTAAAATATCCGCCAGACAACTGAAGCGGCGACTGAAACCGGATTAGAAGAGTACTGTCTGTAACTAGGGCGCCGCGTTTAGTGAAAAGCTCCTCGTAGCGTCGTGGCGTCGGTTTTGAATCAGAAACATTATCATATTTTTACCACAGACGACTTTAACTTAAAATCCATGATGATACAAGAGCCTGTGCAGGTAAATCGATAACAATAGAGAAAACGAAAACTTGTGTTTTATTTTTTTAAACTCACTTTACCTGCTTTTTTTTTTCTCTCCCCACTCATAGGCCGCCATATGGCACTGCCTTAACCATTACGATCATAAAGATGCTGTATTTTTGGCAGAGCGGCTCTGTTCAGAAGGTAAGTGTGGTTGTATTAAAAATTATGTTTAAATCTATAACTTATTGTCAATTGAATTTTTAATAGTGGAAAGTGACGAGACGATATTTTTACTGGCCACCAGCTATTACCGTTCAAGCCAATTGCATCAGGCATACTGGCTGCTTTCGGAAAAGTCCCGCCACTCACCCCAATGCCGCTACTTGCAGGCAAAATGTGCCTACGATCTGAAGAAATATGCAGAAGCTGAAAGTGCTCTCATTTCTAGTGGATTTGCGGAAAACAAGCATTTTGAGGAACTGCAACGGGAATTTGGTGAACTTGCCTGTTTTGCCTATCAGCTTATGGCACAAATCTGCATGCGAACGGAACGCCAAAAGCTAGCGATAAACGCACTACAACGTGCCCTCAAACTGAACCCATTTATGTGGCATGCGTTCACCGATCTAAACCTGCTGGGTCAGGATACAGATGCTGCGGCAATATTCCAAATTCAAAGCACTGATGTGTTCAACACTTGCCAGGGCAGCAGCGCCAATGCCAATTCCATGGTGCTCTTCGGTGGCGGTGGAAATTTAACGAATGAACAACAGCAGCAGCAACAGCATCAACAACACATGGAGAATCTACTGCTGAATAATTTTAGCAATAACTCTGCCTACATTCTTAACACACCGGTGGATCAGCAACAACAACATCAGAACAACAACAGCAGCTTAGCCACGTTACAGAATCTAATGACGCCAAACAACAACATCAATAATAATATAAACAATAATAATAATCTCAATAGCTCCATAGCCATGCTGCGTGGTGGCGCTCAACAGCAACAGAATACGAACTCCAATTCAAGCATGATGCTACTGGAGGATACACCCATGGGTTATGCCACACACGATGTACACGCGCCTCAGCAGCAACTGTACGACACTAGTAATGGCACACCATTTCGCAAACAATTCAAATACTTGTCTACAATATCGCCGTTAACGCCCAGCTTCGGCGTCATGCCGTTGACCAGTCCATGTGATGTCAGCTCAGTCGCCTTACAGTCCAATATAAGCATGCTCGCGTATTCGCCAGTCCCCCAAATGCTAGTGGAGGTCAATCAGGAGCCTAAGATTATTGGGAAGAAATTAAAGACTCATGTGGGTGGCCTAATCAATCGTCAGGAGAAGAGTAAACCCGCCGTATTTACACAGGCTGGAAACATAACGCCTCGCACGCCTAACAATATTGTTGGCAATGCACCTCCTAATCCCAATGCGGCAGTGCGTCGAAGTTCCCGATTGTTTAGTAATTCGGCATATTCGGTTAAGGAGAATAATAAATCGCCCAACATAACAAACAATAATAAATTCGTACAGCCGCGTTCGCCGCCGCGTAAAACAAAATCATCACGAATGCCGAAAATCTGTTTGAACAACGAGCTAATCGAGGAGAAGACGCACCATCATCTCGCCGAGAAGCTGAACGAAAAGCACTCACGCAAGGATAAAGAAAAGGTGGAAACTATCACATCGGCGGCAAACATAGGAAACAATCAGTCCGCAATGAATAATCGCAATTCGGATGATGCCAAAGTCCTGCTGAACAACAGCCTAAACAATGCCCAAACGCTGGCCCATCAGCTGCTCAGCATGAAGAAGCAATCGGCCGATGGCTTAATGTCCCTGCTGCGAAATCTGGCCGAGGCATATAAACTCCTCTCGGCATTCCACTGTAAGGCGGCTATCAAGCAGCTGGAGTCCACGATACCAAAGCATCATTTAAACTCCAGTTGGGTACAGTCTTTGATTGGATTGTGCCGGTACGAGCTGCGGGAATATGAAGCGGCTGTAGCTATATTCGAGCTTATACACGACATGGAGCCTAGTCGTCTGGAGTATATGGAAATCTATTCCACATCTTTATGGCACCTGCAAAAGGAAGTGGCCTTATCGGCGCTGGCGCAGGATCTTATTGGTCAAGATAAACGTAGCCCAGTCACGTGGTGTGTGGCCGGAAATTGTTTCTCATTGCACAAGGAGCACGAGACGGCAATTAAGTTCTTTAAACGTGCCGTCCAGGTGGATGCAGACTTTGTGTACAGTTATACGCTGCTCGGCCATGAGCTGGTACTCACAGAGGAGTTCGACAAGGCGATGGACTACTTTCGTGCAGCAGTTGTGCGAGATCCTCGGCATTATAATGCATGGTTTGGCATTGGCACCATCTACTCAAAGCAAGAGAAATACGAGCTGGCTGAATTGCACTATGTGAAGGCTCTGAAGATTAATCCATGGAATTCGGTCATACTGGTGCATATCGGAGCCATGCAGTTCTTTATGCAGAAGAAGGATTTGGCATTGCAGACACTTAATACGGCAGCAACGTTAGATCCGAAGAATCCATTGGCACGTTTCCATCGCGGCTCCATATATTTCTCACTGGGAAAATACCAGGAAGCGTTGCGGGAACTGGAGGCCCTCAAAGAGATTGTGCCAAAGGAGTCGGTTGTATTCTATTTAATTGGCAAGATACATAAGACGTTGGGCAACATGGATCTGGCATTGATGCACTTCAGTTGGGCCACCGATCTGGATCCCAAGGGCGCCAACAATCAAATTAAAGATGCCTTCGATTCAATGGCGCATCCCAATTGCTGTCCCTCCGGTGACAACGTCGTGGACGTGGATTTTGAGCCATCGGAGCGTTCCGATGACTCAACGCAGGCGCAGCAGGATGTAAGCTACGACAGCGACTACTAGAAAGAAAGGTCTCCCCAAGTCTGAGCGCTTGTATATAATTACATAATTAATGCATACACATACCTATATTAAATGAGAGAAAAGAAAAACAAATTATGAAATGAATTATATATATTAAAATTTAGATAACATTTTAGTCTTAGGTTATTTATAACAGAACAACAAAAAAAAAAAAAAAAAAAAATATGATGAAGAAACGTTTAAACAATTCTCTCTGTCTCTGTGCACTATGCAAGTCTAAGGCGACAACAAACATAAAACAAAAGAAATAAACATTATATACCAACTAAATTATACAAAATTCAAGTTACAAATTTGAAATGATCCAAAGTAATAATGTTTTAAAAGCACAGTGTGACGCTAAGTGGTGCTAAAATCAAATGTAATTAGCTATATATCAGATATATAGTAAATGTATATGATGATTTGCTGCGACACATTTGACTGTCATCTGAACACACAGACATGATTAAATTTAACTTTATCACGCAGAGACAATTCTAGGCAGCGCCACAACATCAAAATAATATAAAAACTAATCAAAAAACAAAACTTTTGACAATATTTTGATTTTGATTAATCTACTCCTTCGTCACTGGACGAGCTTATGTTGATTAGCTCGTAGGGCTGATTGGCAACTTGCTGCATTTCATCGGGCGACAATCGCTGCGCCATACCCAAAACGGCACGTAGACGTTCCAGTTCAACATCCAGTATCAATGCTATGACCGGCAAATGAACCTCGTGCACTAGATACTCTTGTGGTGCCTCAATTTTCAATATATCACGTATTTTCTTAGTGCCAAAGATCTCGGCCACGGAATCACTTAGCGATGGAGTTCGAGAAATGGGGGATCCAGCCCGTGGAGACGGGGAACGAGAATGGGGTTGTTGTTCATATGTCACAGTTGGCGTAGTTTCTGGTGTGGGGCACATTTCGTACAGTTGCTTTCCTGGTACTTGCTGCATCTGACTGGATTCTGGTGGGCAACTGATGTACAAAATGTGGCGGATAAACGTTGGGGAGCGAAGTCTGTGTTGTAAATGGTTGATACACGTAGGAATTGGCTAATGTGTTATAGCATGGCTTGGGCTCAATTGGAATGCCAATTGCCGTCTTCAAATCTTGATTAAATGGGGGCTGTGCCCAAGTTATAGCTTCTGGCGCATTTTTTGAATCTCCTTTGTTTTTGGTTTTTCGTGACCTGGGAGTCTTGGCTGATAGACAAGTGAAATTCGAATTGGCTGTTGACCTGGGCTTTCGGGTTTGTTTCTTACGTTCTATATTAGCTGACGATGCAGTTTGGTTTGGAATTGGTGATGTAGCTTTAGTAGCTACATCAGATGTACTTAATCCGGGTGTTACTTCAATCGATTGCTGCTGTTGTCTTGGCGCTGCTTCATTTTGCAAGTCATTTGTTGAAGTTGAGGAGTTTTGTTTTGATATCGACTGTCCTCTGGAACGACATCTGGATTGACTGGAGCGACTCCTGAGGCGGCGCTTCGCATTTGTGCTCCACAACATTCTCGCTTGCACGCTTCACTTTGGATGGATTGGCACGGTTTGGAGGTAACTGACTGCATTCCCCATCTGTCTCAACGAACAGTTGAGGTGAACCAGCTCCAGAAATTTTTTTAAAATGTCCTCTGCATATGTGGGAAATTCTACGTTGCTTGGGTTTCTTTCAAGCAAACGCTGCGAACGACGAACTTCTGAGCATATCTCATCCGATTGCAAGGCAATTAAATATTCCAGTTCAGAGCAGTAAGTGGTTGAAGGACTAACAGGTATTGCTTCTAGCGGCAAAGCCATAATTACAAGATTTAAAATTTAAATTAATTTTTGAACTCAAAAGCCACAAGTGCCGTTAGAACGGACGGCTGACATGTTGAGTGTCATAGCATTAAGCTTTTAACTGCTCACTGACAGTGATATGGCAACGCTTGATGTATTTTCTTGTTTCTCTTTTGGTTTGTTTTCAACCTTCGTTTACTGAGCTCAAGTCAAATTTATTTTAGAGTTTTGATTGATTTAGATTAATAATAACACAAACTGCAAGATGCATCTTTTGGATTTGCCGGACACTGTGCTGATGGACATTCTAGAGATGCTCTCATACGATGAAGTCGCTAGAAAACGTGAGGTGAGCAATGGAAAAACATCATCACACATCAATTACATACAAATGGTGCTTCTATAATTTTCTATCGTATTCCAGGTGTGCTCTCGTTTCAACTATATTTGCCAACAGGTATTGAATACGGGATTCAATAAGGTTGTACAGGAACATGGTAAAAATTTAAAACGCATTAAATCCATGCTGCCACGTCGTGAGTCGGAACGGCGGAATCACACATTGGCTCGTCACTCCGATATCCTGACCTCAATTGAGACTCGCATTTCAATGCTAACCATGACATACTCAAAGTTTATAGATCTCAATATTTGCTGTTTTATACCAGGACGCGTGCTAGACGAGATTAACAGCATATTGAAACTGTTGGCCAGCACAACGAAACAATTGCGTCCCCATGAGGTACTGCAGGAATTGCGGGATATCTCATCCATGGCAATCGAACATTTTGACGAAAAAATAGCGGTAAACTTCAAAACTGCTATAAAACTTAACGAATCCTCAACCTCGAGCAGTCCACGCGTTGTTGTCTGCGGAGGTCTGGGTGACATTAGCTTTAATGGCGTTAAGATGGGCACATTGAAGAAGGTTCAATCACCGCCGCAGCAACAAATACACAATATGCTGTGTATAAATCCAAAATCCGACAGTGTGATGCAGCAAGCACTACTGTTAACAAAATCTTTACCGGCCAGTGCCGCCGGAATCGATACCAATCCATGCAGTTGTGATCGAGATATTCTAGTCAAACAGTTACAACGCCAATGGCAGTTACAGAAATCGTTAACTTCGAGAATACGCTTTCTAGAAGGATCGCGGCGATCACAGGGACGCCGATTACAAGAGGCATTAGGCAGTATAACAGAACTGGCCACACAAGTATCAGAGATCAAACGTCAGCTCGAGGATGTTCTAGCAAAGGCAAAGAGCATAGATCCTTCAGCAACTGTCCCAAATGGCGCTGTAAAGCGTTCATCAACATCTGGCGCATCTGACAGTCTGCCGCCCAATAAGAAACCAAAAGCCTAGTGTTGCCTCATGTAGGCTGATGATAACCTAACAATAACAATGATAACAGAATTTGTACTTAAATCGAAGTAGAGTATTAAGAGTCTGTACTTAGATTCACATATAAGTCTCGACACCCATAATCTTTAAACATTGAATACTGCCGCTAATTATGAATTGATAATGGTACGGATGATGATAAAACAATATTGTGCAGCTTTTATTTTTCGAGTTAAGATTTATTGTTGCACTTGTTATTTAAATATTGTATTACAACTATATAAATACATGGAACATCTAAATAAAAGTTCTCATTTGTAATTGCCATTGACTGCCGTGTGGTGTTAGTTCTTATTGATTTGTTTTGTCGTTCAGAATATTGTGATTCTATATAGCACTGGTGGATATATGTATGTATATTGTATATTTATGAATAACATACATGGAACTGGTAAATCTACAAAATGTTACACTATATCATCATCGTCGTCATTAGCAGGCATATAGGAAGTAACTTTGCATTAGTTTCATAATGTTATCATTTGATTTGTATTGTTTAGTTTAGTTTAAGCCAGTTTCTATTGTAATGTTGTCTAGGACTAAGATTCCTATTGCCCTTAATCGATGTTCGTCTATGGTTTAATCGTACATTATAATCGTATAAAAGGTAGTAGAAATTGCCACTTGTTAGCAGTGCGTAAATCTTTGTATTAATTGAGGATAGCGCATTCTCTTCTAAACTAACTATATACTAAGCATTATGTACTATTTACAATGTAAATCAATAACACATACAGAATATATATATAATCGATAACAAAATTAGAAAAAATGGAAAACAAAATTCATTGCAAACGCGTCGCCTAACCAAATTGCCATCCCTTATAGCTATTTATATATATACCATATATACTACAAACTATATATCTCTATAGATGATGTATAAACTAGTCAAAATTGCAAGCATTGCCACGCTGAAAAACCTACACATACAAATGTATATACTACACTCATATAAATACAATTATGCACACAATATATACTATATAGTATGTAGCGTATGTACAAAGATCTGTTCCATTACTAATTAGTTTGTTGTTTATCATTGAAATTGTTTTTTTTTTTTCTTTTGCGCTCTGATTTAGTAGCGACGCCGACGCTGCTACTTTTTCTTCACAGCCGCCTTGTGTTGAATCTTCTCCTGTAGCTGCCGTATCAGTTGCTGAATATCATCCACGTTGTAGGCATATATCAGCTTGCATTGTTTGGCCTGTATGTTGCCATTGTTGAGATTTTTCAGAGCATGCTGTAAACAGTAAACGTTGCCATCCTCGGTGCGCACCATCGATATGTACAAATTTGCACGGCACAGATCACATTCACTCTCGATGGATTTGTGCGGTGGCTGTTGTGTCTTCTTCGCCTTCTGACCCTTCTCCGCCTGCACTTTCTCGGTGGATGTTACTCCAGCCGCCTGTAGAATTTGAGCTTCTCAATTAGAATCGGTTTAGTTTATGTATTTGTTCGGTCACCTACCCTAAGTTGTTCTCGTGCCGCCGACTCCTTCTCGCAAACCTCGTTCAGCATGGGCAGCATTTGGTGCAATGTGTCCGAGTTGACACGCTGGTCATAGCCCAGAGCAAAGAGCAGCTGCTCCAATGAGAACATGGCCGGCTCACAGCTTTCATGAATGTCCTGAAAAAGGGAAAAAAATTAGAATCGACTCAATAGCGACACCAAGGCAATACTTACCCTAAAGTCATCCTTAGCCAAATCCAGCCATGACATAGTGGCGAAGTAAACACTTTCAGATACCACATAGCCGGTGGCCAAACTGGAGGTGTAGGCACGCGGAAAGACTACAATAAACTCGCCGGGCTTTTGCTCAATGCGGCACAGCGAAACGCCACGGTCGGTGAGCATGTGCGGTGGCACCATCACCGTATCACAGGGCAACCATATTGTCTTGTTCTGACAGTGTGTCGGAATCAGGGTCGTCAGCGCCGAACGGAAATTAGCGCTCTGATCGTCAGGTATTCCGTACCATAGTTTAGAGGCACCCGTATGTAGATACTCAATCCAAGATAGTCCATGTGGATCCCGATACCAACAACAGGCGGAGAAAAGCATACCCACATGCAGTGTGGGCACTGTGACGCCCATGACAGGTCCCAGCGAGCGCAGAACAGATCCAGCATTATTTGTCAACACCTTTAGGTTCCAGGGATGACGCGCATAGTTGGAGCCTTTGCCTTTGGGACCAGGACTGGGAAAACCATAACCCCAGCCAGAGCTATCAATGGAGCCAGAATGCACACACACATGACTGTCACGCACGGCCACATGACGCCAAAATTCCGCTTCCACCTCATTGACCGTGGGATCGGTGCTCTTGAACCAAAGCGCCATTGTGTTTCGTGCAATGCGAAAGAACTGACTGAGAGGCATGCTGCGTCCCTTGACAATGCACTCCATGGACACACCATCGATCTCCTCCTCGGACTCCTCATCCTCATCGGTGGACACATCATCCTCTTCGTTGGAAACACTTTCTGTGCTATTGACAAATCGATCCGCATTGCGACGCGCACGTGCCTCACGTTTTGCCCAATCCGCTTCGACCTCATCGAAGAGCTTCTGTCGCTCCGCCGGAGACAATGTGTCGTAGGGCAACAAATACTTGCAGTAGATGTCATCCAGTTTGGTTACACGATCCTGTGCCAGTTTCGGTATACACATTTCCTCAGCAACACGTGCCCACTTCTTCTTTTCGATGACCTCTTTGAGTCCGCCAAGCTCCTGCACGGTGTGATACAAACGTGGCAGATCAACCTCCATGCCGCCAATCCATGGTGCATGATTCATCACAATACTCTGCGTGGCCAAATACTTCTTTAATGGCACTCAGCTCCTTGGCACTGGGACCCCAGCGGTGCAACATCTTGTGCACATACTGATTGTACGCCGTGAAACGCATCTCATCCGAAATGCGACATTCGGGTTTGAAGCTAGCCGGAGGTATAATCTTACAGATGCCAAATCTGGCGGCAATCGGTGTTATACGCTCGATAAACTCTATGGGATCAGCAAACTCCTTTTCGGTGGGCTTAAATATGGGCGCCTCAACCATTTGTGTGGGATCATCGTGACGCGGGAACGCTGTGTTATTGGCCATCTTAATGGGTGTGTCATCTTTGTACTTCTTTGCCAGGGCGGATGAGGCAGACGCTGCAGCTGCTGCTGCCGATGCGGCTGTGGCTGCTGTACGTGATTTGGCAGAACCAGAGAAAAGCGACGAATTGGAATTGACCCGGACAAGGCCTGAACCGGTTGATGCTGCTGCTGCTGTCGAGGTGCTTGCCTTCAGGCTATTGTTGGCCACAGCTGTTGCAGCTACCGCTGCCACTGCTGCAGTGGCTGCATCATTTCCTGTGCTGGCAGCATTGAGAAGGGTCTTCACCAGCTCATTGTCGGGCAACGGTTTCGAATTGGTATCCATTTGTGCTTTGGTCACCAATGTGGCCTGCATCACGACCTTTTGATTGGGTCCATCGGGTCCTTCACGTCCCAGTTTAACTGCCACACCCTGTATGCCGCCATCACCACCACTGGCACCCTGTAGCAGAGGTATATAGAAGGTAGCACCCTCAGCATCTGAGTCCCCACCAGTGCTAGCGTTGGCTGCTGCCTGTTTCTGCTTGCCTCCAGCAGCCTGCTGTTTCTTGGCATTCCTCGCAGCTGCGCCCGTTCCCTTGGGCTTTGTCCAGCTTCTCACTGGGACTGAGTGTCAACTGCACCGCGGTAGCAGCAGCAGCAGCGGCGGCAGCTGCTCTCTTCTTCGTTGGCGAACGTTCACTGAGCGCTGGCGCTGGTACTGCAGCATCGCTATCGATGGCATTACGACGACGATTCGTCGCTTTGCCGACTGCAGCTGCTGTGTTCGTTGTCTCCTCATCTTTGCCGAAGGCATAAACCGATGTGGTCGATGTCTTTTCGTTCTGTTGCTGCGACTTGTTCTGCTTATTGTTGTTGTCCAGCTGCGTCTGCTGTGCCTTCGTCTTGCTGGGACTCTGATAGATCGGTGTGCGTTTCGTTGGTGTTGTTGTTGGGGAGTCTGCATTGGCTCCCGTTGTTGTGGTCTGCGAGGGAGGCGTGTTGCTGGCACTGCTTGAGGGTGTTGCAGCCACTGATGCGTTTGCATTCTTTCTGTTGCCCGCCTTCTGTTTGGTGGGCGGTGGAGGTGTAGCACTTGCCGTGGGCGTGGTTGTTGCACTGCGCTTATTGCCACCGGGTGAGCCTGCAATAGTTGCTGGCGTCTTGACGCTATTACCTCCGGCATTCCTACCCTTCCTCTCCGGCAATTTCCTCTCACTCACCACTGAGTCCAGCTGCGATTTCTGGCTGAGATTCACCGGCGTTGTTGAACACTTATCGAAGTCCAATGTATCCGTATCTGCTTCTGCCTCCTTGCGATTCGCTGCCGCTGCCACAGCTGCTGCTGCTGCACTGACCAGCACAGGAGTCGCCTTCAGCGAGGGCCCCTTGGCGGACCAAGCACTCTCCGACTTGCCCAACTCACCGCGTGTCTTGTTCGAGGAACTGCTGAAGCTGGTGCTCTCTTTGTCATCGCGATTGGGTCCCGGTGGCGTCTGCGATTGCTGTGGCCGCATGCTATCATCATAGTCATCCTCGAGATCATCTTGAATCTCATCGGGATTCGAGCTGCATTCGATGAGCCATTTTTGTATCTGCTCATGCGTCATATTCACCTTGGCCTTGCGACGCTCCTTGCTTGTCAGCTGATCCCCAAAGTAACCCTCTGTGGGCACTACGGGACCCAGCACGGGTTTATGTATAGATCCGCATTTGCCCAAAGTGCACTTGGTATTATCTGGGGCCAGAGCTTTGTGCCAGGCTGACGCTGGCAATGCCAAAGATCTTGCCTGACTCCTCCTTGCTGGGCATCAGTGTGGCCTGTGCCAGAATGCTGCCGATTTCATCCTTCAGAGGATCTGCTGCATTGTTGTTGTTGTTGTTATTATTGTTGGTGTTGGTGTTGCTGTTGCTATTGCTGTTGCTCTGTGATGTGGGTGTAGCCGCCAGCAACTGTGCCTGCTGTGTTGTCGCCTGCAGCTGCAGCTGCTGCTGCTGTTGTTGCTGCTGTTGTTGTTGCTGCTGCTGCTGGAGCTGCTGTTGTTGCATGCTGACAGCAACTCCTGATGATGATGTTGCAGCTGCCGCCGCCGCCGCTGCTGCCGATGTTGAAGCTCCAGCCGAGGTCAAACTGAGATTAAGGCTTTGAGTTTGACTTGGAAGTGGCAGGGGAAGCACACTTTTGGGTACACCCACCGCTGTAGGCGTGGCCAGACTAGTGAGTGTCGTCCGTGTCGCTCCAGTTGGTGCCGCAAAGCTATTACTACTACTGCTGTTCCCTATGACAATGTTGTTGTTGTTGGCGCGCGGCAACGCGCTGCTCCGATCGTATTTGGGTGTTAAAAAATTTGGATTAATCTTAGGACACTGATACGCCTCAATGGGTGGCGGATAGGTAGTGGGCGGCGTTTGATATTTCAGCGGAGAGGCAACAACACTCGACGCTGACGTCGTCAGTGTTGGCATTTGCTGCTGCGGTGTCTTGCTGCCCGCTCCAAACGTTGCTGGACGCACATAAGGTGTGTGATAATGCGGCGAAGCCTGCGGCAGATACGATGAAGTCTTCACAAATCCCACAGTACCGCCAACAGTAGTGCCCACACCAGGCCCCGTGCCAGGCAGCGCATATGTGGCGGGCACATTGAGAATCTTTGAAGTGGGCACCGGTGACTTCTTCTCCATGGCCTTGAGGGCGGCTGCCGCAGCGGGCGCATAACTTGGCGGCGATATGGAGAAGGGCAATGGTTTCGTGGTCAGCGGCAACATTGTTAGTTGCGTGGTGGGCGTGGTGCAGCCACCGATGCCACCAAACGGTGAAGTCAGCTTGGGCGGTGTGCAGTTCATGATTGCTGATGCTGCTGCTGCTGCTCCAGCTCCTGCAACAGTTGTTGGTGTTGTTGTTGTGGGCTTTGCTGACGCCGCCGCAGCCGCTGCTGCTGCTGCTGCCATTGTTGCTGGTGGTGTCGTAGTAGTTTCAGTTTTACTACTATTGCTAGTTGTCGTCTTGGATGTTGGTGTTGTTGGTGCTGCTGGCGCTGTTGCAGCGGTTGTTGTTGTTGTTGTTATTGCTGCTGCTGCTGCTGCAGCTGCTGTCGTTGATGTTGCTGCCGTGGGCACTTTAATTGCCAGCGGCTCATCATCGGAGTCGCTAAAGCTCTTCTCCAGCTTACGCTTGGTTTCGTTTAGTTCCTCATTGATCAGAAAGTCCTCTTCCGCATCGGAATCGACCTTCTGCTGTTTTTGTTGCTGTTCGGACTTGGCTTTTGCCAGCGCCAGTGCACCCTTTTTTACCAACATTCCTTCGATTTGAGGTTTGGCGGTTGGCGCCGTTGCCGATGCCGCCGCGGCTGCACCTTTTGCCTGCTTGGGTGGACGACCACGTCTTGCCGGCGTCGGCGGCGCTGCAACGGGGGCTGCCTCGGGCTGTTCTTCAACTGTTGCTGATGCAGTTGCTCCTTCTGTCTCTACTTTTGCATTTGGCTTTGGTGACTTTTTTCCCGCCGCATTCTTCTTGATTTCCTTCTCCATTTTCTCCATTTGCTTCACATTGGGTATTTCTGGAAAGCTGTCCAGCGACAGATCATCGTCTTCATCATCTGCCAGCTGCAACTTGTGTCCAATGATGCCCATATAGATGGCAGCCGCTTCCTTTGTCTTGCGCGATGGTCGCTGACTGCGCTGTGGACTTGGACTCACAGAACGTTCGGATGCAGGTTGCGTCTGCGCCTTGCCAGCTTTGGCCTGTGCCTGACGACGCGAGGGACGCGCGTTGTTGCTATTGGTTTGCTTCTTGGGTGATGGTGGCGTTAGTTCCACCTCTGGCTCGGGGTCTTCTTCAACTTTCTTTTTGACCGCTTTGCCACGCTTTGTTTTGCTCGGCGGTTCTTCTGGTGTCGGCTCTGGCTTTTCCTTCTCCTTTTCCTTTTCTTTCTCCTTTTCTTCCTCGCGCTGTTGCTGCTGCTTTTTTGCTGCAGTTCCGGCAGATTTTCGTCCACGTGCATTGGCTGGAGCCGCTCCTCCCGCTGCAGCACCCTTTTTTGCGCCCTTTTTCAGTTTGATGGCCTTGGCCAAAGGTTGTTCATCATCCGAGCTGAAATCGAAAACGTTTAGGGCTTTCTGTTGCTCGGCAGCCAAATCGGATGCAGTGCCTCCATTCTCCAGTTGCTGCTGCTGCTGCTTGGCAGCATCTTTGGCATAAATGCTGGAGTTGGTCTTCTCCTTGGTCTTCTCGACCTGCTGTTGTTGCTTCTCTTGTGGTTTCTCCGGTTCCTTAGACTCCGCGGATGGTTTTTCTGTCTCCTCCTCCTCCTCGTGTTTCTCCTCCTCTGGTTGCTCCTCCTTGGGCAACACTTTGACGGGCTCAAAAAAAGCACGTTGTCGTGTCATGCGGCCGGATGATTCGGGTGATGGTATAAAAATTGGTGATTCACGTTGTCGCAATCGCTTCACTGGCGCCTTTTCCTTCTTCTTATCCTTATCCTTATCTTTGTCCTTCTCCACTGTGGAAACAGGTGAGTCTGCTGCCGATGCTGCCGCTGACTTCCTTGTGACCTGACCACGACCTCGTCTGGTATTCGAGAGCGTTGTCTCTGACTTGGATAGCGATTCATCAGCCCCATTGCGTGAGCTGGCATCGTGTGCTGAAAAGAATTCTTCATCCTCTTCCTCCTCATCCCCATCCGCGTGTTCCTCCTCACCATCAGCAGCAACATTATTCTGCTGCTGTTGCTGCTGCTGTTCCTCAATATCCTTCTCCTTATCCTTGTTTGTATTGCTGGCACGATTGGAGCGACGCTTCAGTGCCATCTCTGTGCGTCGCGCGCCTCGTCTATTGCCTTCGGTTATAACCTCAGCTCGCTTACGCACTGCTCCGGCCAGCATCAAAGGAGGCGCAGCTGATTCAATTTTATCACTTGTCGGCATTGGCTGCTGTACTTCCGCTCCAGCTTTGCCGGCTGCTGTTCCTGCTGCTGTTCTGGCGGGTCTACCTCGTTTCTTCTTGTTGTTGTTGCTGCTGCTGCTGCTGTTGTTGTTCCTCTTGTTCTTGGTGTTGTTATCACTGCTGCTGCTGGTTGGCGGGACTTCGTTTTGCTTGGACTTGCCTTGATTAAGATAATCCAAATGGGCAGGCAACGCGGATGTGCCGCGAAAGCAAAGAAACGTAAGAAAATCCTGCGGTTTGGGACACTTGTTGGGCAGTATCTCAATCGGAGGCTGATGACTTTCGGCTGAGGTGCTTGGACCAGACGCTGCTGATGCTGCTGCTGCAACATTGACCGTACTGTATGCACCCGCTGAGCTGGGCGCACTTTGACCCTGCGCGAATTTACGCTGTGCCTGCACCTTCGTCCTGCAATTGAGAAGGCAAACAAATATGTAGAGGAGGGGTCAGACAGATACAATAAATAGATGTGAGTGAGTTTTAATTGGAAGCAAATGCAATTTGATACAAATTATGCACAAATCCAAGTCGGAAATAACAATAACGCATTGAATTACGCTACACATACGCACACACACACACATGCACACAAAACAGACGCACACGCACATACACCTGATTTAAAGCCGCCCTTTGCATGTGCAACAACAACAGCGCCACGACGCTTGCCGAACAGTGTTGCCAGCTTGGCTATTTTGCTGCCAAATTTAGCCGCCTATATAGACACAAATAAAATGCTGCTTGAAAAATTTAGCAAATATTTACTTATTTTTCAGCTTTAATAAACTGCGCATTCTAATCTAAACTAAATTAAATTTCTTGTGAAATCATGTTGCATTTAATAAATGTAAAATTGCAAACTCATAGCAAATCTAAAATCATATTTAATTCACATTTTATTTCTTTAACGCTATTCAATGCATTTTTTGTTGCTATTAAAAATTTGGCAACACTGTTGCTTATACAATGGGAGCACACCACACTTTACGTCGCGTGGGGGAGTGGGCCGAGCGCTGTTGTAGTACTATAAAACGTACTCAGGGCAATAGCAATGCGTCGTCATCTCACAACTCTTTATACAACAACAGCAACACACACATGCATATGTAGACGTTTACGATCAAGTAAATAGATAGAGGGTGGCATAGGCTCACCTTTTAGGCATCTCGGGTGAGGACTCCACAGCCACAGCGGCATTTGCTGCTGCCGCCAGCGCCGCCGCCGACGATGACGTTGGCGGTGTCTCGGTTTCCTTACGGCGACGCTTGTTGTCTTTTGAGACAACCATTTTGTTGCGAATTTTTCGCGCCTCTTTTTTCCCCCAATATTTATATCTCTCCACACTCGCGACAGACCGAGAGAATGCGTTTATTTTTCGTTTTTTTTTTACACACAAGTTAATTTACAAAAAAACGCAGCTCGATTCTGAATCTGTGGCAATTTTGCAATTTGTTTTTATCCCCCCGTTCTCCGCATTTACATAAACGTACGCATTTGCCAATTTTCCACTGACACTACAAACACTGATTTTGTTGGTGGTGCCTGCGAACGGAATGGAAATCATATTTTCGCGTCATATTTTCATTGCTTCGCCTGGGCCGTATGCATTATAAATATATACCACTAAATTATACATTATTGTCTCACTATTATTGTTATAGTACACATAATTAGTTTACATCTGCATAGCAAGCAGGAAATTTTAATTTTTTACGTTAGATTTTTTCATTCTTTGCGCACATATTTTTTTCTCCCACCGCTTTTGCTTTGTGTCCGCCATGACATTAGTGATGAACAAAAAACATCGAAACAATTGCCAATCGTTATGCAGCTGTGTTAAATGCTAAAGAACATCATTGAATTTACGGTTTTATTATGAAAAATGTTCCAATAATATATTTATATTTAGTAAAAACAGTTTGTCAGTTTTTTTTATAAACTCTGAAAGATATTTTGATTGTTTTCTGCAAATGATTTTCAAATTTATGACTTGCAAAAACTATTGGCTCCATACAGCCGATAGTTTAGTGTTGTAAGCTACAAAACTATCTAAAAATTGGTAATCGTACTTCAATATATCGATATTTTTGGGACATCCCTAACACTAATCGTGAGGCTTGTGAGTTGACAAAAAATTTTAGTCACAATTTTTCGCAAATTAAGAGGAAGTTAAACAAACAACGCACTATGAGTGAAGGAGCTGGTAATTGGTGTCTCATAGAGAGTGATCCAGGTGTTTTTACAGAGCTTATACGTGAATTTGGTAAGTATATTGACCGCGCGCGCTTTTTTCAAGAGGACGCGAAAGCCGATGCCGGTTTCAGATATCATAGTACTGAGTCCTCTATCAAGAAAAAATTTAAAAACATTGATATCCTCTTTACATAGGTTGCGATGGCGCTCAGGTGGAGGAAATCTGGAGCCTAGACAGTGAATCGTTCAAGGATCTGGAGCCGATACACGGTCTTATATTCCTTTTCAAGTGGGTGCAGGAGGATGAACCCGCTGGCAAAGTGGTGCTCGACCGGGATCATATTTTCTTTGCAAAGCAAGTGATTAACAATGCCTGTGCAACCCAAGCTATACTAAGTTTGCTGCTCAATCTGAATCACGAGGATATTAAGCTGGGCGAAACATTGACAAACTTTAAGGAGTTCTGTCAATGCTTCGATCCCTACAACAAGGGTCTAACCCTGAGCAATGCATCCCAGATACGCACCGTGCACAACTCGTTTGCCCGACAAACGCTTTTCGAGTTGGATATGAAGAACCAGAACAAGGATGAGGATGTATATCATTTCGTTGGCTACATGCCCATCGCAGGCCGCCTGTATGAACTGGATGGCCTACGAGAAGGACCCATCGATTTGGGTGAAATCAAGCCGGAGCAGAATTGGATCGATGTGGTGCGACCTATTATCGAGAAGCGTATGCAGAGATATAGTGATGGTGAAATACATTTTAATTTGATGGCACTGATTTCGGATCGGCAGCGTATCTATGAACAGCAAATTGAGAAACTGCTTAATCCGGCTGCCAATGCGATGGACACCGAGGAGGATCGTCAGACTGAAATCAATAGCCTGCGCTCGTACATTCAGTATGAAATTGAGAAGAAGAAGCGATATAAGGCAATAACCCTTTATATATATATATTTAATATGATTGTAATAATAAGAACTTTCTCTTTTGGCAGGTGGAAAACGTGCGACGCAAGCACAATTACTTGCCCTTCATTGTGGAGTTGCTGAAAATGCTGGGCGAAACCGGTCAGTTGTTGCCCATCTATGAGAAGGCCAAGCAGCGGGCGCTGGACCGCGAACAGAAGATGAGCAAAAAGGAATCCAATTAGAGAGCATTTATAATATAAAAGAAAACAAAACATTTTCGATCGATCTATTGCAATTAAAAATTGCCGAAATAAGTTGGGAATACGAATACGAGATCATTAATTCTTATTGCTAATTTTAAGTAACTCATCTCAGCAATAACAATCCATTTATGCACGACGATGTGCTAGTTAGGTCGTCCCCTTTTTGAACTGCCTTGTATTGTATGTACTTCTTTTGTATCCAAACCAAGCCACCAAAATCAATGTCGCTCCAAGTTATTAATCGTATAGTACAATCGTACAAATATACATATACATATATAGATTTATTGAGTGCTAAAAATAATAACAAATTTTGATCAGATAATAAAAAACTTTCCGTAAAGTTAAACAAAAAATTGAAGAAAAAAACAACACACGCTGAAGGTCTTTGGCTTTTCGTATATAATATATTTTTGTTTATTTTATTTGTTATATATTCTTGTGTATATATACGTTCATGTTCATGTATATTGAATTTACAATTGCTATGCTTGTTTGCTATTTGATTTTGCGTCTCTAATCTTTTGTCTGTATCTATACTATATATATATTATTTTTTGTATTTTGTTGTATATAAGTATTGTATATAGGAATAATTGGTTTGTTAATCTTTTATGTTGTCTGTCTGTTTTGCGTGATCTTCTCTCCTTCTTCTGTCTGTTTACTGATCTTGCGATTTTCATTTTTACTCTCAACTTACGTACTACATGCTATATAGTTGATGTGTATATGCATTTTAGGGAACTTTCTTGGGAGGTCTTTGATTTATTTTTTTGAATTTTGGTGTTACTCTTAGATTCTACTTAATACTATGTATATATGTATGTATATGTACGTTTTGTATATCTGTATATGTATACGTTATCTTCTGTTAGCTTCTTGGAAAACAAAAGATAAGTGTGAATAGATTTTCGGAAACCGAAGAAAGAGCTACAAAATTTTGGAATCGCATAGGCAAACTTAATATGGTATGTGTGTAGGATTAATTTTTCTTGCTGTGCTAATTTTTTGGAATTGGATTCGCTTTGCCTTGTGATATATAGTTTAATTTTTTTACGCTAATTTTAACTAATTTTCTCTCTCTCTCTCGTATTTAACGTTTTAGCACTTGGTTTTCCCTTTTGAATTCTGCAACAATTTTCCCATTTTCCATATAAATTTTTTTTGTTTTTGTTTTGGTTTCTTTTTCTTTTTGGTTTCGAAGACACAACAGTTACTGGTCCAGTTCCAGGAAGTATATGTATTATATATGTGTGTTTGTTTGTGTAATTGTTGTAGTTGTTGTTGTTGTTGGATTGTTGCAACGCCGGCTGAGGCGGCAGGGGCAGCTTTTACCGCGGCGCCGCATAACTGTATTGGGGCAACGTCAGATCGCTGCAGACTTCGCTGGCGGCTGAAAGTGCAGCGAAGGCGTGATGTGGGCGTGGCGCGGCACTTATTAAAGGATGTTGCGACTGTGGCGTGGGCTGTTGTGCTGCATCGTAGCTGCTCGTCAGGTCGACACTGCTCGCTGGAAAACAAAATTATATAAGAAAATGATAGATAAGTAGCATACTTTTTGGAGTAGTTCGACTAAATCATAATCTATCCCAACTTCCCAAGTTCATAACTTTGTTAATAATCGTTCGATTTTAGCATGAATATACATTTTCTCCATGATTCCATCTCTTAATTAATTCTGCATTCAAATTTTGGGTAAACTAGAAAAATTATTTTTTCGCCACTTTTTCCATGCAACCAACCCTCTATCATGTCAAATTTTTTGTCGACTTTGACGTGATTTTTGGCCAAAAATTAAGTATGCTCTAAAACGATTTTAAACACTTCTATTATACTAATTTTGACCTCCGCAATCGATTAAAAGTAAAAGCTGGCGATTTTAAATTTTGAAAAAAAAAAATTTCTGAAAAATGTATAGGGGGGACCCTTACCAAAATGACAAAAATGTTAAATTTTTTGAACTTTTTCAAATTGCAAAAACTAAAAAGCCGTTCTATTCTCCGGCTAAAACCGTGAATAAAATGCTTTACCCGAAGAAAATCGTATGATTTTTAAGAAAGTTATGAAGTGAGAAAGACGAGGTTATAGGTCCTGTCTAGGGTCTTACATGTCAAATTTTTAGTCAACTTTGACATGATTTTTGGCCAAAAATTAAGTATGCTCTAAACAATTTTAAACACTTCTATTATACTAATTTTGACCTCCGCAATCGATTAAAAGTAAAAGCTGGCGATTTTAAATTTTGAAAAAAAATTTTTTCTGAAAAATTTATAGGGGGGACCCTTACCAAAATCACGAAAATTAAACATTTTTTTAACTTTTTCAAATTGAAAAAAACTATAAAGCCATTCTATTCTAGAACTAAAACCATAAATAAAATGCTTTACCCGAAGAAAATCGTATGATTTTTAAGAAAGTTATGAAGTGAGCAAGTTGAGGTTATAGGTCCTGTCTAGGGTCTTCCATGTCAAATTTTTAGTCGACTTTGACATGATTTTTGGCCAAAAATTAAGTAAGCTCTAAAACAATTTTAAACACTTGTTTTATACTAATTTTGAAAAAAAAAATTTTTCTGAGAAATTTATAGGGTGGACCCTTATCACAAACACGAAAATATTTTTTTTTTTTTAATTTTTTAAATTGCAAAAACAAATAAGCCATTCTATTCTAGAACTAAAAATGCTAAAATGCTTTACCCGAAGAAAATCGTATGGTTTTTAAGAAAGTTATAAAGTGAGGAAAGTTAGGATACTGGTTCTGTCAAGTGTCTTACATGTCAAATTTTTAGTCGACTTTGACATGATTTTTGGCCAAAAATTAAGTATGCTCTAAAACACTTTTAAACACTTCTATTATACTAATTTTGACCTCCGCAATTGATTAAAAGTAAAAGCTGGCGATTTTAAATTTTGAAAAAATAATTTTTCTGAAAATTGTACAGGGGGGACCCTTACCATAATCAGGAACAATTTCGAAATTTTTTCAAAAATTAAAATTTTTATTTTTTGATTTATATCAATTAGGAATGTCAAATTTAGTGTAAAAATCCAATTAAAACTGATTTCTGACGTATTTTCCTGTTATTATAACCTTATTATATACCCTATACTATAATAAAAACTTTACCAGCTGCATGCAGACGATTATAGAGATTCTTGCGCTTCTTCTTTAAAATCCCATCCAAATTATAGTTGTCCGCTCCAGATCTACAAGAAATACACATATACAAATAATATATTCTATTATAAATGTTAAAATGTCGCTAACTTGTCTGATCTTCCGTTTCCGAGCAGATCCTTAAATGCTACATAGATCTTGTTTAGCGTCAGATTGGATAACCCCTGGCCCAGATATCGTACAAATTTAAGTTGTTCACATTTGGATAAAGCGCTCTCGTGGAAGTCCAAAAAGGGTCGATGATCGGATATCTGATATTCCTGTTGATGAAACATAAAAAAAAAAAAAGAGAAGAAGAAGAACAACAAGGAATCCCAATTAATTCACAATGAGTTCTCGCTTGGGGGACGGCAAAGAGTTTTGTTCTATGCTCTAGGGATGACGGTGCAATTTTGAGCTACACGCTAGAATGAATAATGCCAATATTTTTTTTTTCTATATAAAAATGATTCTCATATGCCAATTGTGGGTTGTATTTAGGGGGTGGGGGAGGGGGGTGGCGAGTATCAAGAACAAAGCTCCGATGCACGCTACGCTGTGCGCTGCCTGCTCCTTCGGCAGTAGCTGTTGCTGCTGTGCTGGAAATGGGATCCACACAGGTTGCGATCCACACAGTTGCTCACATTGCAAAACTTGATGAAGTTCTCGATGAGTATGCACTTTTCATAATTGCTCAGACATTGCTGGCTACTACTCTGTATACCGAACTGTTTCAATAGCTCCTGCTTCTTGGGCGGCAGGCGACTGATGTGCGTGCAGACGCCATCTTCGATGCGATGCTGCTCGTGCACATTGAAATTCTCATAGATGATCAGCTGTTCCAGCGAACGCGGCGGCGGTCCCAGATGCGTTGGCAGTGGCGGTGGCGGTAACAGTGGCATCGCTGCTGATGTCGCTGCTGCTGCTGGCACGCAACCGTAACGCGTATCCATTGCTTGCTGCTGTTGTTGTTGGTGTTGAGCCGCGGCTGCTGCTGCAGCGGCTGTTACATAGCTGTTAACTGAATTCGAGGAGAGACTGGCGCTGTTGACGCTGTTAACACTGCTGTTGCTATTGCTGTTAACGCTGCTGCTGCTGTTACTATTCATGTTGTTACTGCTGTTAATGTTGTTGCTGCTGTTGTTGTTGTTACTATTGCTGCTGCTGCTGCTGTTGCTGGCAAACTCGAGCGTGCCGTCATTTGCGGCCGCCATGTTCTTGAGGTCTACAACAACAAAACAACAAAAAGAGTTGCATTTTTAAAAGAGAGAGCCTGTCCGTGAGAGAATTCGTGACAGAGAAAAGAGAGAGAGTAAAAGAGCGGCTTGTCTAGCACAAATGCAGAGACAGGCGGTAACACAGGCACAGTAAGTAACGGTGAAAAAAGAGACACTTGTTTTTTCGCTATGTATATGTATATATATATATATATTTATATATTTGTTGTTTTTGCAAACAAAATTTCTCTTTATATATGTGTTTTGTATATACTATGTTGATGTTGTTGTTGTATATAGAGTTAGGATTGGTTTTAAACATATGTAGGTTCCGTTCAAGTATTACGTAAGCAGGTTTATTACAATTATTTAACCCCCGCAATTACCTACCCGATGCTAAGGTAAAAATTTTTCAATTAATTATAATCACAAAAAATAAAATTTGTTTTTAATTTTTTAAATTGCAAGAACTATTATCTATCTATTATATAATAAAAACCATAAATAAAATGCTTTACCCGAAGAAAATCGTATGATTTTTAAGAAAGTTATGAAGTGAGGAAAGTTAGGATACTGGTCCTGTCAAGTGTCTTACATGTCAAATTTTTAGTCAACTTTCACATGATTTTTAGCCAAAAATTAAGTATGCTCTAAAACAATTTTAAACACTTCTATTATACTAATTTTGATCCCCGCAATCGATTAAAAGTAAAAGCTGGCGATTTTAAATTTTGAAAAAAAAATTTTCTGAAAAATTTATAGGGGGGACCCTTACCAAAATCACAAAAATTTAAAATTTTTTGAACTTTTTCAAATTGCAAAAACTATAAAGCCGTTCTATTCTCCAGCTAAAACCATGAATAAAATACTTTACCCGAAGAAAATCGTATGATTTTTAAGAAAGTTATGAAGTGAGAAAGACGAGGTTATAGGTCCTGTCAAGTGTCTTACATGTCAAATTTTTAGTCGACTTTGACGTGATTTTTGGCCAAAAATTATGTATGCTCTAAAACAATTTTAAACACTTCTATTATACTAATTTTGACCCCCGCAATCGATTAAAAGTAAAAGCTGGCGATTTTAAATTTTGAAATAATAATTTTTCTGAAAATTTTACAGGGGGGACCCTTACTCACATTACATTTTCAAACAGGATCGTATGATATATTTTCGTAAAACAATCTAGTCTAGAGTCTGCTCACTTTTATCCAGATTTACCGCGGGATTATTTCAAAGATCCCCCGTTCCCCCATAATGCTAACGTAATATTTGAACAACCTCCTATATATATGTGTATGATTTGTTTGTTCCTGGCTTACTAAAATACTATATGCTCATCATATACAATATGTGTGTGTGTGTGTATTATTAATAGTATTACGCATTAGTTTGATTCACTATAATCATGGTGTGTGTGTGTGTGTGTGTAATTGTAATAATCTCTTTTCAAGGAATAACATTGCATAGTTCAGGGCGTGATCATCGCGTCCAACAATTTAGTCGTTTAACATAATACATGTATGTAAAAATTTGGCAAAAAGCTTAGTAAAATTAGACTACAAAGTAAAACAGAAGACACAATAAACGCGTGGAAGTGTGTGTGAGGGAGGAAAGGGAAGGGAAGGGGGGAGGGGAAGTAACCAAATGAGGTGAATAACTAAAATTACAGTTACAAGGTTGGGCTAATCAGTAGTAGTTGTAGTTGAAGTTGATGTGGATTGCGGCTCTATCAACTCTAAAGATTGTCAACAGGTGGCGCCACGGCCGTCATAGTTGGCGCCACGCCGACGCCAATCTCACATACTGCTGCTGCTGCTGCTGTTCGATGACGGCGGCAGCGGCAGCGCATGCGGTGGCAGCTGAGTCGGCGTTGGCTGCTGTTGTTGCTGCTGCTGCTGTTGTTGTTGCTGCTGTTGCTGTTGTGCGGATGAGGGCGTCTGTGGCGCCACCTGTTGGCCATATGCCATGGCTGCAGCCATGTGAGCGTGCGAATGTGGATGCGGATGTTGTGAGTGCGGATGAGCATGTGGATGCTGCTGCTGCGGATGAGGTGGAGGCAGCCCATAGTGCGTGTGATGCGGATGTGTGTAGGCAAAGTGATGCGGATGGGCATGTGGATGCGAGTGTGCATGTGCATGTGGATGCGGATGTGCATGTGGATGTTGATGTGGATGAGGATGTTGCTGCTGCTGCTGTGGATGCGGATAGTGATGCGGATGCTGCGTGGCCATAAGATGCGAGTGCTGCGGATGTTGTTGCTGTTGTTGTTGCTGCAGCTGCTGTTGATGATGTGCGTGCTGCTGCTGCTGTTGGGGCGTCATGGGCGTGCCACGTGTGGGCGTAGAAGGCTGCTGCTGCTGCTGCTGAAGTTGCTGCAAATGATGCGGCGTGTGTTGCTGCAACAAATGCGGATGCGGATGCTGCTGCTGCTGATGTTGCGAATGTGGTGTGGCTGGCGCAGTCGACTGCGCTGCTGCTGGCGTTGTGGGCGTCGCTGGCCTTGGCATGGAGTGCGGCGTGCCTGTGCGTGCAGCCACCGCCGCTGCTGCTGCTGCTGTTAACGCTGGCTGCGATGGCGATGGCGGCGCTGCTGCTGCTGCTACTGTTGTGGGCTGCGTGTGTAGGTGTGTGCTGCTGTTGCCTGTTGCGTGAGTGTTTGTGTTGCTGTTGTTGTTGTTGTTGTTGTGGCTGAGTGTAGGCATCGCTGCTGCTGCTGCTGCCGACGGCGAAGCTGGCGCCGAGTCGCATTGTTGTTGTTGTTGTTGCTCGTGTGTCTGTTTGACCGGTGTGGATGTTGTTGTTGTTGTTGTGTTGTTGGTCTTGTTATTGTTGTTGTTGTTGTTGGTATTTTCGCCTAGTGATTTGAAAGCGTGAATGCCGTGGAAAAAGAAAGAACAAGAACGAGAAGAAGAATAACACAAACAAATTGAAGTCGAAAATTAAAAACGATTTTTTTTTTTTTTTTTTTTGCAAAAGTGAAAAATTATTTTAGTTCTAGAGCAGCCAATTCCCGCAAAAATATATATATATCTATATATACATTTTAAAAGCATATATAGTTATAATACAATGTACGTATGTATGTGATTTTCAATTTTTCATACAGAAAGTGCATGTGGAAAAAAAAAAACATATATTTTTGTATAGATACATACTATATAGAGCAAACGAGAAACTAGATGCAAAGAAGAGAGAGAGAGCGAAAAATCATAAAAATGAACAAAAATCGTTTGTAGGCTCTGGTTTTGTGTATATTTTTAAAATTTAGCACATTTCGCCTTAAGCTATTTTTTCGTATCTTTTTGGGAAATGTTTTTTTTTTTTGTATACGATACGATTTGTTTTTCTTTAGTTTTTAGTTTTTAGTTTTCTTTTATTTGTTGCCTGTTTTTTTTTCTCTTTAATCTTGCTGCATTTGCACTACACACATGGGAAGGCAAGTTGGGATCGTTGGGAACGGAACACAGGGTTAGTTGGGTTACTCACCAGCTGTTGTGTTGGCCAGGAAGCGCTTGGTTTTATCGAGTATATAAGGCAGATTGTAGCCATCCTTGGTGTAGCTAAAGATATAATAATAATATTTGCATATAGATATAGATATCGATATAGAAATTTCCTCTTTTAACTTACATTTCCGTGCGTTTGGTGCAAAATAGATTCTTAAAATTGCTATAAATGCAAAAGAGCGTAAACGTTGGCAACCCTTGGCCCAAATAACGTGCAAATTTGATTTGTTCAGGTTTATTGAGGCCACATTGATTTAAGGATAGCCACGGTCGATGATCCTTGATGTCGTATTCCTGTAAAAGAGAAACAGAAAAAAAAAAGAAATTAATTGGTAAAATTTTAAATGAATATTGTGAAATATAATATACCACCCAAAAAGTATGCTATGGCAACCGGTTTTGGCAAAATTACCCCCATTTCGGAATATTTATTTTGAAGGCCATAAAAGGGTTCGTCTTGGGTTATAACTACACATATGGGAAATGGGCAAATGGAAATTCTAGAAGCGAAAATTTTACATAAATGCATGCCCCTTCCTCCCTCCCTCCCCCTATATAAGGGTAAATACACCTTTTCGATCCACTCGCAACCCCCGCCACACTGCTAAAAATTTTAAGGCAATTCTAACGTTGACGTCAAACTCATTTCCTGCAAAATTCGAGACCCTTATATACAATGTATATATGTATATTAGATATTACATATGTGTGAGCATGTGCTTATCGTAGACTACCCTAAGTCGACCCCCCTCCCCCTTCCGGCAAGTGAAAACTTTGCCCACTACTAATCAAAACTTATAATTCGTGTACAACGCAAAAGTTGAAAACGAAAATTTCACAAAAGCCAAAAACTTGCAGACCCCCAAAATGCAAACACAATCATAGGAAAGGACCCTGCGCCTAAAAGCATGCACACACACACACACACACATACATGGGCACACTCTCACACCCTTCGCATGTATATTTTATAGTGTAAAAATATAGAATAAAGCAAAAACGAGAAGGAAAAGGAAAAGGCAGCAGAGCAAAACCAAATAGAAAAGCAAACAACATTTTCAATGAAGCCATTTTCAACAATGGTGACGAGACAGGGAGGAGAGGGGAGGTGACGGCAGGGGGCGCCAAAAGGGTTGTCGCCCGTCTCTCTCTCTGCGTGTGTGTGTGTGTGTGTGTGTGTTTAAAATAGGCGCAGCAGCTTGACGGACGTCTGTGGCTGAGTGAGTCTGTGTCTGTGTGAGCTGGTCTGGTCTGTGTGTGTGTGTTCGAGTGTGAGAGAGAGAGAGAGAGTCAACAAGCATCGCACCGACGCGTCGTCAGCGCTCGTCGTCGTCGCTCGTTCGTCGTCAACGTCGACGTCGACGTTCAAACTTATCAACATCCTCATAATCAGCGCGACGCCAACGTTGCCACCCAGAAATCAGCCCTCAGTCCACACCACCCACCCGGCCAGCCTCTAAGCATACATGGCAACGCTGGCGAAAATAGCATGTGTGTGTGTGTGTGTGTGTATGAGTCGGAGTGGGTACACAATGTATTTGTATGCATGTACTTATGAATGTATGTTATGCATGTATGCATGTGTGTGCGAGTGTGTGCATACATTTTGGGTTTTGATTATGTTAAAAATCAATAGAGCAAAAAGGAGTGACGACGCCCCGCCAATAGCAACATGGCAGGCACTAAGAGAGGGCAGGGAGAGAGAGAGAGCAAGAGCCGCATTTCCTAGCCCCAAAATACTGTACTTTAAGCTTGACTTTGCCGTATTTGCCTGTGCCTGTATGCCCGTGTATGTGTGCCAAATTACGTGAGACAACAGAGCAGAGGAGAAGAGAAGCACAAGAAAAGAGCGCGCGCGTAAGCAATTCAACGCCTTTTCAATGATGACAGGCCCCTTCAGAGAGGTGTTACCTGTGCTGTTGTCGTCGCTGTCGACTCATTAACAGTAGCGTGCGTGAGCGAGAGCGAGAGCATTACAGAGTGGGAGAGTAAAGTGTGGTGAGAGTATGGTGAGAGAGAGAGTGAGTGAGAGCCGAGCTTGACTGTCAAGCCAAGTGTTGCCGTACTGATGGCTGATGGCGGCTGCCGTCGCCGCTTGATTGTTTTGCTTGTGTGGGTGGGTGGGTTTGCGTTGTTTGTGTGTTTACATTCCCATAGCCGCTTAACTGTTTCATAGCACACAAAAAAAAAAAAAACAGAAAACCAACAACAACAACACGAAAGAAGAATGAAAGCTATGGCAATGTGTTGCCGCATTGTTGTGTTCTTGCTTTTGCTTTTATTGTTTTGCTTCTGCCGTGTGTGTGTGTGTGTGTGTGATGTATTTGTTGTTGTTGTTGTTGCTTTTTGCAACTTATTGGCAGCAAGCAGACTTTTTGTTTGTATTTGTGTTGTTCGTATGTGTGTTTTGTGCGTGCCTGTGCGTGACGTATCCTGTTGTCTAAGTGTGTGCGTGCGTGCTTGTGTGTGTGTGTGTGCGTGCGGCCTGCGGTTGTTGTCTGTGGTGAGTGTGTGGTGTGATGCGGCGGCGGCGTGCTGCTCTTCTTCTTGTTTTTGTTGTTGTTGTTATTATTGAGACAAGTGTGAATTGTTTTTCTTTCTGTTCTCTCTGTTCTCTGTTTTGCTGCTCCCACTGCCGCTGCTTGTGCGTGCTGCTGCTGCAGTAACGGCAACAACAGTTGTTCGTTCGTGTCGCTGTCGCCCGGCAATGATTTTTTGATTTTTGAGGGTTGCGTGTGCGCCCCAGTCAGAGTCCCAGCCGGCTTGTGTGTGTGTGTGTGTGTGTGTTGTTTGAGAGGGGGAAGGGTAACAATTTTCACACTTTCACTCTTTGCGTTTAACAGGTTTTTAACAACAGTTTGAGCACACGCTGCACGTGTGAAAAAAAGGGATGGACGTGGCGGCTCATTAATTATTGGCCTAATGGACGTTTATCTTTGCATTAATGTCGCAATTGGAAAGGGAATAAGAACAGAGAACAGACATCAGGTGAGTGAAATGCCGTGCCTAACCTCACATTTTGTTTGCTCGGCTAACGCTAATGAGCCAACCGTGCAATGTAAATGCAGCGCAATAACAAAGCGTACAATATATTCGACAGCATTTCATACAGGCATAACACATATGTAAAAACATACATACATACATACATACATACATACATACATACATATGTATATATCTATGTACAATGTATGTATGTGTATTTTACATTTTTGGCAACAATCTGGCAGCCCCCTTGCACAACCTCCGCTGTAACCCTTGTGCTCGTTATACAACACTAATTTAATGCGGCCCCAAAGGCGGCAAAAGCGACGCATAAAAGCTAAATATTTTATGTGCATATGTATGTAGTATGTAAGTTTGTATGTGTGTAAGTTGACAGTATATGTATATAGTCATCATATAAGTTTGGCAAGTACAGTTTGTATGCACTGTTGTAAGTTCATATGTACGTGTGTGTGTGTGTGTGTGTGTGTATAGTATATAATTTAAAATTATAATCAATGTGCATGTGTTTCTCTGCGAGCGCGTAAATTGTGCGAAGCCGAGACATTGTACCTGCCCCGCAGTAACACGCATGCCTCCCTCTTCCACTTCCACTTCCTTGCCTGCTGCCCCACCCACTCGCAGCCAGAGTTAAGCTGTCCCTTACATTCTCACGCACACACAAAGATGGGCAAAACTTATTGCATGTGTGTGTGTATTGGTGACTGCGGCTGTTACTGCCGTTTCCTCTGCTGCTGCTGCTGCTGCTGCCGCTGCTTCTGCTGCATGCGCATTTAGTAGCCTTCAACGACGCCTCTAGGGGCCCTCACACACACACACACAACACGAAACTCGTGTAAGTATGTATGTGTGTACATACGAAAGGACATACGAAGGCAACTCAATGGACAGTCGGACAAACGCCCCAAGTAACTTGATGATTGTAAGTTTGTATGTCTGTATGTGCATATAAGAGAGAAGAAATTTCGCATGTGTGTGCGTGTAAAAGAGAGTGTGAGAGAGAGAGAGAGTGGGGTCCATATACAATTACTCAATAGCGCCCGCTTGAGCTTTTTGGGGGTTGCCCGACCCACTTACCCACACATAACTATACACACACACACATACATATACAAAACTTTGTAGTTTGAGCAGCAGCAGAAGCCTCTCCCTCTATCATTGCCTCTGCCGCTGCCTCTGCTCCTTGTAAGTAAAGTTTTTGAGCAAAGGAGTGAGTTCGAGAGAGAGACGGAGAGAGAAGAGAGCGTAAGCAATTTTAAGAGCGGGCGAGAGCGTACGACAGCCTCAAAGCTAGGCATCAGGCATCTTAGAACTAAAATGTTGTAATAGCAGCCGAAGGGCCGAGAAGGCAGCCATGTTGAAATAAGGTTAGGCTCTAGAGCAGCCGCCTCCTCTGCTCACGCTACTCTTCCTCTCCGGCTGCTGTAGTTGTAGTTGTTGCTGCTGCTGCTGCTGTGTTCCTGTATTATGCCATCAATGCCGTTTCGTACATAGTTTGAGCGTGTGGATTGTGTGGGTGCTATTCACTTCGACCAAATCTAGTTGGTTTCCTTGCTTGTGGGTGTGTGGGTGAGAGTGAGTGTGTGTGTGCGTTCCGATAAAGCTGAGCGTAATGAGCATGTATCGGTGTGAGTGTTGGGGAGGGTTGCTGCCTGCCAGGCATAGTGTTGAAAAGGCGCCAAATGTGTTAAGGGGGAATGCATGTGTGTGAGTGAAGGTATGTGTGCAAATACATATAAATATGTGTGTAGGTGTTTAGAATTACACATACATACATTCACTCACACTGTCACACACATTGTGGCACACATGATTACAGTTGTTGTATTTGTATGCTGAATTTGTGGTTGTGGCTTGTCGTGTTGCTCTGCCCTGCGTCGCAGTCGATGCTAGCGTCGCTGCTTCTGTTATTACAATTTATAATGACATTCGTTGGGCCGGTGTATGGGTGAGATGGGAGTAATGTGTGTGAGTCTACACTTGTGTGTGTGTGTGTGAGTGTGCTAGTGGGTGGCGTATAATAGAGTGAGAAATGCGCTTGTGTAAAGGATATGAACGGTGTATCCGCGTTATGAATATATCTACATACGATATAAATGCCACACACACACACACACACACGCCTAGACAAATCTGCATATGGCAGGCGGTATATACGAATCTACATTAGTTGTGTGTGTGTGTGAGTGTGTAAGTGTATATTAAGTGATATTTGTGAGGGAAAATATTGGAAAATAATTGAAAACATAAGTTATCGGCATAACTATCGATAATACTGTGGAATTATCGATATATTTGCGGTTGGTTGTAAAGGATTTTTCTCTCTCTCTCTCTTTTCCTGTCAACTACAACCAAAACAAATTTGTTTTCTTTCATGAATAATGCTTCTATTTCCGCTTTCCATTTCCCGTCATTCTCTGCATAAACTTGTGTATGTTTGTATGTATGTTTCATATATTTACATATGCAAACGTGTTTGTCTGTCATCTAATCCAATTTTCCAACTTCTCTATATGCACACACACACACACGTAATTGAAGCCATTTTGGTTACATTTACCATGGGGACCCTCCCGCTTCCCCCGCCTTCCCCGTCGTACTCACCTCGCAAAATTTAATGAAATTTTCGACAACAATCGATTTGTCCGTGAACGTCATTTGGCCAGTGAAACGGACGCCCAACTGCTTCAGTGTGTCCTTCTTCTTGGAGGGCAACTTATTCATATGCTGAAAGATGCCCTCCTCCACCTTGTGCGAGGGATGCACATCGAAATTCTCCTTGATCACAAAGCTACCCAATAATTTTGGGGCACCTCCAGCTGCCGAGACCGATGAGCAACTTGCTCCACTCAGCAAACCCATACCAAATTCACCACAATGTTCCTCCGATGAGGTATTCGAATTGGAGGCATTCAGATGGGAGTTGGGGAAGGCAAGCATTTCTAGGGAGGATTCATTCGAATTGGAACCATTCGATCCATTCGATGTGCTCGTCAGATGCTGCAACTCGAACATGGTCTGCTTGGAGTCATGATCGAAGACCGCATCCAGTGTGGATGATGTGGCATCCAGGCTATTGGAAGAGCGTGATACGGAAGACAGCAGTGCGGCCACTTTACGGGATGCGGAACGTGACTTCTGCGCGATGCTTGTCGAATCGAGATCGAGCAGGCCAATGCCGCCGACGCCGCTGGCGCCAACGGGTGAAGCGGGCAATGGCGGCGACGATGATGATGTGGTTAATCCTCTGCAGGCTGCTGCAGCGCCACCTATGGCTGCGTTGCACCTCCCAATTTGCTGCCCTTGTCCGCTGTTGCTGCGCAGTCAGCTGCATCGCCTACGCCTACGCCGACGCTGCTGCTGCTGCCTGCTCCGCTGCTACTGCTCGGAGTGGGTGTAAAATCCGTGGAGTGGCGCAGATATTTGATAAACTCAAAGGAACCATCGAAATGCTGAGCAGCAGCAGCCGCTGCCGCAACAGCTGCTGCAGCGGGTGCGTGTCCGTTTGGCGTGGCCACTGCGGTGGGCCAACGATTGCTGGGCAGTGACTGCGCTGCCGCTGCGCCTGTGACGCTGACAGAGGCAGCGTTGTTGTTGTTGTTGTGGATGTCATTGCCGGCGTTTCGGCAACTTCGCGTTGGGACGCTGCTGCCGCCGCTGCTGCTGCATCGTAGGCAAACTCCGCTGCTGCAGCGCTGCCAACGCCATTGGTGTGTGAATACTGTAGTTGTTGTTGTTGCTGTAGCTGCTGCTGCTGCGTCGACTGCTGCTGCGTCGCAAACACTTGAAATTCCTCGAAATTTGTGCATTTGAGTTCGCCATTGCTCAAGTACTTGGAAAACTCTGAAGGATCGTTGAGTGAGTTGAGAAAGAATGAGCTAAAGTTGCTCGATATGCAGGACATTGTAATTTGTTCTTCTTATATAGTTGTTGTTGTTGCTAATACTGCTGTATATGTATAATAACGCTTAATAAATATCTATGTACTTTGATTTTGCTTAGTTATTAATTTATAAATTAGTTGCTCGTTTTGTTTTTTTTTTTTGTTTAATTAAAGCTGCTCCTTTTGCTTAGTTTCAGTTGTTGTTGTTGTTGCGGTTAGAAATTATGGCACATTTGTTGTTGCTTCACTTTTCTTTTACTTTTTACTTTGCTTTGCTTTTGATTTCGTTTTGCTTTTGCTTTTGCGCAGCCTAACTGTTAATAATTTACACATACGAGTACACGGCACACACGTTACACAAATACAGCTGCATATTCGCGCTGCTGCTGCTATTTCGAAATTTACTTTTAGTTTTCCATTTCCAGCAGCGTTTTTCGTGCGTTCATATTTTATTACAATTTTTCCCCCGCACATGCACACCACACATACACCAAAAACATTACTTGCACATGTGTGTGTGTGTATATAAATTTTTCTTCTTATTATAGCAAAAGCAAAGTGTAATTTATTATTCTTATAGCTCGCTCCGCTGCTGCTGCTGCTGCTCTCTCACTCTCTCTTTTTCGCCTTGCCTGCTGCCTTTCGCTCCTTGAGACGGCGACGCGGCCTTTTCACCGTATGTGGTCGCTTGTTTCTCTTGTTGTTGTTGTTGTTGTTGTAGCACTGTCTTGGCTAGCATGTGCACATGTGTGTGTGTACGTTCAATTGCCTGCCACTGCCATTGCCCCTTCTCCACACTCAAAACTATCGCCAGCTCTTTCACACCAATACAACACACATAGCCATGCACTGCTTCTGCTTCTGCCTCTGCCAACGGCGACGGCGACAGCGACGCGTGTATTGCCCTGCAAATAGGCGGCGATTTCAAACTGGTCTCTGCTTTGCCCTCTGGCTCTGCTTTGCTTTGCGGTCTCTCTGTGTGTCTTTTGGCTATCTTTGTATTATTATTATTATTATTATTATTATTACTATTATTACTTGTAGTATTGATATTTCTTTTGCACTATTTTCACTTGATTTTCGTTTACTTCCTTTTTTCCATCACACAATATTCGCCCCCCACACACACACACATACGGCCACACACAGCAGAGACACAAACACAAATAAATGTTATTAGCGTGAGGCGCGGTCGCGACGTTAGTTTATATTTCGTTTGCCTCTTACATTGCTTTTCAAAACAAATGCCGCCCATATGCCGTACGTGTTGTTGTCATCGCCTAGCGGAAAACGGAAAATCTTTTTGTCTCTTGTATTTTGTAATTTCACCGCTGCTGGCTGAAGCAACGCAACGTCGTAACCGTACCGCACTCGAATGAGAACTGAGCCCAACAACTGAGCGGAAAACTGAGCGCGTTAGTTAATCTGTACATGCTCTCTCGTGTCTGCTTGCTCGCTCGCTCGTTTGTTCGTTCGGCCGCTCGTTTAAACACACTCTCTCGCTCTCTGTACGAAAAAGGGAGCGCAAGTCACCTCTGAGTATGGGTATGTGCCTCTCTGTGCTTGTTTGGCTGTGTGAGTGAGTGAGTGAATGTGTGTGTAGCGCGCGCTCCTTGTAGTTGTAATCAAAATCAGTTGTTCGTTGTTGTTGGTGTTGTTGTTGTTGTTGCCGTAGCCGTAGCCGTGGCTCAGCAACTAGGAAACGTGTATTTCTTCCTGTGACAGGCTGCTTTTGCTCTTTTTAACCCTTCCATATAAACCTGATTTAATCTTTGATTATTATGCCTGGTGTTGTTGTAGCGCTGCCTGCTGCCGCTGTTGTTGCCGCCGCTGCTGCTGCTGAGACTGGGATTGCTCTGTTGCCTCGCTGCTGCTCTTGAGGATTATGGCTGCCTTTCCTTTGCTATTTTCGAAAATTCCACTAAATTATCCGTTGTGTGTTGACTGCGCGCTTATGCATCTGTATGTGTGTGTGTGTGTGAGTCTGTGTCTGTGCAGGTAAAACAGTTCATTTGCCTAGGGTTGCCACACCGTTGTACTTAACGAGACCACCTGGAATGCAAAAGAAATTATTTTTTATTAGTTTCAGAATATTCTTCGAGAGTTTTCTTTTTCGAATTTTCGGAATGAACACAGCGGGATTTTTCACCTTGCGAACATGTGCGAAGCATGCAACGAGCGAGGCAGGTAACAATTGTAGGAGCGGCAACAAGGCCATACAATTACAATGGTATCGAAAAAGCGTTGACAACTCTGGCAGTCACTAAATAGGATAAGCTCCTACACATTCGCCGCTCCTCTGCTTCTCTTCCTCCTCTTCCGGCTTCTCTCTCCCTCCTCCTTTACAATATGAGAGAGCCCGCAAAAATACATATTTAAGTCGCAACGCGACTTTCGGCTTAATTTATGACCATTTAAAATGTTGTGCAAAGAATTTTTATAGTTATTTTATACAGGCATATGAAATGTACATACATACACTTGGGTATATAAGCAGATTCGCCTTTTGTTCAATAAATATAATTGCCATTGCAGACGCTTTTAATTATAAATAGAGCGCGGCAGGGAAGTCATCAATTAGTCGAAAAATACAACAAAAACAAGGCGAAATTTATAAACGTGCACTTTGCTTATTATAATTACCTCTTATTTTTGTGGATGATGATGATGATGTTTTTTGTTTAAATGTTTAACGTGCTTTCATTCCCATTTTAAATAGACACAAAACATATACAAACTCAATTTTCGATGTTACAACACGCGCGCCACTTTACATATTTCGATTCAGATACATATGCATGTATATTATGTACGTATGTGGGTAATTTTTCAATTAATTTTAATTATAAACTTAATTAGGAAATCAATGAACGAACGCGAACGAAGGAAAGAAACGGAACAAACCGACACAATTGGGGAAAAGTCTGTAAATCTAGCAAAAGCAATAGCAACAACCCAACAAGTGAGAGGGAGCGCGTATATGCATAAATAGAACAGTACGGCAACAAAAACAATGTGGATTCTCAAGTGCGCTGCGCATACAATAAAAACATCAACGTTACGTACGTGCCCCCAGTTAGTTTACTGCTCTAATAACATTATTTTGTTGTTGGGCTGCAGCAGAACGGATGTAAGCAACGATATGTTGCTTAACATGCTATTAACATAGCCGAGCAACTGCTGTTAAAATACATTTTAAATATTAATGTTCTATACATATACTCACAATGAAAAATTTCGATAAAATCAATATATTTAGTAGATAAATAATTTAAGATATATTCTAGTACGGTTTGATTATAAAAAGCTATTTTGCTTCATGTAAACATAAATTAAAATTCGATATTCAGATTCAACGATGAGCGGCGGTGGCTCGTTAAGTTTATTGTATCGATATATTCGACACAGCTTATGTTAGCAGAACAGATTATAATCAAAGCAAACGATAACTCACCGCCGCACATCTCTAACGACGGGGCGTAAATAATAAACAGCTGACGCATTGAGATTTGTTTGTTTTTGCAAAATGAGTGAATTTCTGTCGGAAAACAATGCGTGCGGTCAGAATTTACTCAACATAGTGTCGGTAGGCAACTCAATAATTGCCGAAATACTGCGTCTAAAGGATTTTGTGCCTAGCATATACCGGTAAGCTGCTATAATAACCAAAACAGCCGAATATTCTTTGACCCTTGGCCTTTTGCCCGCAGATTGGAAACCACAGCCGATAAACAAAAATATGGTGACATTATATTGGATTTCAGTTACTTCAAATTGGCTGAGGCGCAGGAGAAGAAAATTGAACAGAGTCCGGTAAGTTTGCTGAGCACACGATGGAAAAATCCCAATTTAATATATTGCTTTACAGGAACTGAGTGATTTGGATCTGGAGACACAAACGAATCATTTGCAACTGATTACCCGGTTCTATCTGGCATTTCAAAGCGTACACCATTATGCCACAGATCTCAAGCAATATATAGAGGAACTTAACACGGGCTACTACATTCAGCAGACGTTGGAGACGGTGCTGCAGGATGAGGAGGGCAAACAGTTGCTTGTAAGTTAACATTGGAAATAATCTTGCCAGAGATTACAAAATGATTCACCCAATTACAGTGTGAATCACTCTATTTGTACGGCGTAATTTTGCTTGTCTTGGACTTTCACATTCCTGGCGATGTGCGGGAACGACTGCTGATCGCCTACTATCGCTACAGTGGCGGAGACGCGACGCCCAGCGGCGATGAGAGCAACATACATGATGTTTGCCTGCTGCTGCGTTCCACAGGCTATCAGATGAAGTCTACTGCGGCCACGGCATCCAAGTACCCAGAGGCATACTTTGCCCGCTTCGCCTTCGATGCGAACTTCATTGACTTGGTTATAGCACGCCTGCGCTGCGATGATATCTACAATCAGCTGGCCATCTATCCGCATCCCACGCACCGCTCCACAGCACTCTCCACGCAGGCTGCTATGCTCTACGTCTGCCTCTATTTCTCTCCCCAAGTGCTGCACACGCAACGCTCCCAAATGCGAGAGATTGTGGACAAGTTCTTCTGTGACAATTGGTCGTTATCCATTTACATGGGCATCACAGTGAATTTGATTGATGTCTGGGCAGGCTTCAAGGCCGCCAGTGCAGCGATAGCCAACGTTGTAACGCCGCCTGCCATCAAAGCGCTCTGCCAGCAGCAGCGGGAGCAATTGCAGAAAACGCTGCAGAAGAGCCAAGAGATTGTGCGAGAGGGCGTGCTCGATGATGCCTTCGTGTTGGAGCATGCCAATCAGATTATTGTACTCATGCGTCAGGCCAATGTTCTCTTGCGTTGGTACTGCCTGCACACCAGCCCCGCTGTCTTTGTTCTCTCATCGCAGGCCACCGTGCAGTTGCATCAATTTGTACAGCAGGAGCTGCAGTTCCAGCAGGGCAAGCTCTATAATCTACTACTCAATTGTGGTCAACTGGAACTGGCTGTGCGCGAATCGTTGGCTGAGCTGCAGAAGAATAAGGAGGAACGCTGGACAAAGAATCGTGAGGAGGCAATGCAATATCTGCGGGAGTTGAGTGAAGCCTTTGCCGGCACACGCCCGTTGACTAAAATCGAGGCGAATGCACATCTCCAGCAATGGTTTGGTCAGGTGGCACAACGTCTACAGAAACTGGACATCGGGAAGCCACAAAAGGCAGGCAGACTTATTATACAGGTGATGCAGGCACTGGACGAGGTGCAGGAGTATCATAATCTGCATGCCAACATGCTGGTCAAACAGCAGCTGCAGGAGACGCGGGAGCTGCTGAATCGCATGGCACAGGTAGGCTATGGCATCAGCCCAAATCCTTCACTTACCTTCTTCCCTTCCGTTTTTAGTTGATCAACCTAAAGGAGGACATTGAGATACAGATACAGATGATCAGCGACTTCAGCTATGCTTGGCAGCTGCTGCAGCGTGACTTTATTGCCATCATGCAGGATCACATCAAGCGACAGCCCAGAGCAGTGATTGGCATCCGAGCTGTGTTCCTCAAGCTGGCCAGCACGTTGGAGGTGCCGTTAATGCGCATTAATCAGGCCAAGAGCGAAGATCTTGTCTCGGTTTCCAATTACTATAGCACGGAACTGGCCAATTTCCTGCGTCGTGTGCTGCAAATTGTCCCGGAGACAATGTTCAGTATTCTGGCGAGGATTATACAATTGTTGACCAATGTGATTAAGGAGTTTCCCACACGTCTCGAGAAGGATAAGGTGCGTGAATACGCACAGTTCGAGGAGCGTGCCAAGGTGGCACAGTTGACCAACTTCCATTGCGGTCTTCACCAAGGGCATTCTCATGATGAAGAAGACTCTGGTCGGTGTCATCGAGTTGGATCCGAAACAATTGCTCGAGGATGGTATACGCAAGGAGTTGGTCAATCATTTGGCCAATGCATACAATCTGGGATTGATTTTCACCCCGGAAAAGGGAAAAACCAATGTGCAAGTGCTGCAGGAGAAGCTGCAAGCGTTGGCCAAAACCATTGAGGGTTATCGTCGATCTTTCGAGTATATAGAGGATTATCTACGTGTGCAGGGATTGCGCATATTGCTGGAGGAATCGCAGCGTATCATTAACTACAATGTGGAGAAGGAATGTAATTGCTTTTTGCGCAACAAGGTGCAGGAATGGCAATCCCGCTTTCAATCCCAGACTATTCCCATACCGAACTTCAAACCTCTGCAGGGTGATCCAAGCAAGTCCAATAATTTCATTGGGCGACTTGCTCACGAAATCTTGCGCTGCACAGAGCCGCGTTCGACCATTTTCTTGGACCTGAAGTGCACGTGGTATGACAAGCGGACGCCGCATGCGGAACTGCTCGCCGGATCGGGTTTCTTTAGTGTGCTGCGCGAGGCAATGGCCCCAGCTGGCATGGTGGGCCTGGAGCGACTCTATGCACACATGTTGGCCGATGAACTAAAGGGAAAACTAGAGAAATTGCAAAAGAATCTGAGCACAGATCGCATGTGGTGCGATGCCCTGGCCAGTCTGACCAAGGAGCTGGAATCACGCGACTTTCCACAGGATTTAGCTGGCAAGCAGCCTCTCAAGTATTATCAAAGCTATACGCAGCGCTGGCAAAAGGTGTGGCCCACTCTGCTGGACTGGGTGCTGGCGCTGGGACACAAGCAGCTGCTGCGCCAACAGATCGCCGGTGAGCTGAGCTTCAGCAGCAAATGCGATGCTAAGCTGCTGGAGAATACAACGAATACATTGAATCGGTAAGGTGACTTCAAGTAGATTGGAGAAAGAATAGGAAACTGATCTCTTTTATTATCTTCACAGTGCGCTGGTGTTGGAGCTGGCTAGGAACACCAAACTGTGCGATGAGCAGGGCGTAGCCATGTTAACGGAACTGCAGGAGATTCTACACTACACGGGAAACTATGAGCCACTGGATCAGATCTTTGTGGCCACCAAAAATACGCACAATATGTCACTGATTTTATTCCTCTTCAGCATTGCCCATGTGGGACGGCTGCAGCATTCCAGCAATACGGATTGCCTGTTGCCCAAATCCTCCAAAGATGTCATAGACGCTGTGCCTCTTATAATGGGTCTGCTAACCATCTTGCAGCAGTTCCATAAGAATGTCAAAATGCTTTATATCTCCTATATGAGTCAGTATATTGTTACGATCGCCGAGGCGCAGCTCAGGTGAGTAGCAATGGATTCCATTCGGACGTCTCTAATGTCTTCCCCTTTCTAGTGATAAGGAGCTGCTGGGTCCAGAGGTCGTGACCACGTTGCACTTTCTGCAGACCTTTGTGCGTCTTGCTCATCTGCCGCTCAGCGTGCTGGAGCAGCGTATACCCAATATCATTCTCAGTGAGTTCGAGTACCTGGCCACGCCCCTCAAGTGAAGCTATATCACGTAGTATTATAATTAACAAACTTTTGTAAACGGATTTATTTGGTGAGAATTAAAATGGCCAATGCTATGAGGATTCTGGACAAGATTATCGGATTAATTTCATTCTGTACTGTTGCCAAACTTTGGTTCAAGCTATAAGGATTGCTACAACAACAACAACAACAACATCGAAACCAAATGGATTGGAGGCAGTAAGATTAGCTGCAAAATCCTTGAACTACATTTATGTGATAACAGTGGGTGCATTGCGTCCTGTGAACTTGGGCAGCTCAGAGATTTCCAATGCGATGTCAATAAGTGGTTTCAGCATAACGCTGGCCTGGCCCAGCACATTCTCCTTCTCGTACGAGTCGATGTACAAGCTGCAGGCAGAGGAAGGATTAGGTTAAATGTGGAAGAGGATGCAGCTGCTTCACTACTTACCGCACGGTGGCACCGGAGCTGCCTGTGCCGCTGAGACGCATCACAATGCGGCTGCCATCCTCGAAGACAATGCGCAATCCCTGCTTGGTGGCCACCGATTTATCCACGGGATCTGTGTAGCTAAAGTTATCCGCCTCCTTCACCTTGTAGCTCTTGCCGCCGCTGCTGAAGCTCTTGCCCACAAATGCCGCCGCTGTGATGTTCTTCTCCATGGTGGCCATCATCTCATTGCAAGGCTCCAGATCGCATTCCTCGTAGTCGTAGCGTGTGAAGTAGTTGCGTCCATAGACCGACCAATGTTGTTTCAATATATCCTCGATGCTCTTGCCCGTATGCTGCATCACAGAGATCCATGCCAACACGGCCCAGATGCCATCCTTCTCCCGTATGTGATTCGAACCCGTGCCGAAGCTCTCCTCGCCGCACAGGCACAGACGACCGGCGTCCATCAGATTGCCAAAGTATTTCCAGCCCGTGGGCACCTCGAAGACCTCCTTGCCCAGTTTCTTGCCAACCAAATCCACAGCGGAGGCGGTGGGCATGCTGCGCGCAAAGCCCTGTACGCCGTTCTTTTGGAAGTACGGGATGGCCTCCAGATAGTGTGCAATCACGGCCAGCGAATCGCTGGGCGTCACAAAGAAAGCCTTGCTGCCGATGATCATGTTACGATCACCATCACCATCGAAGGCGGCACCAATATCATAATCTCCCTTGGCCACAGTCTCAACCAGATCCTTGGCATACGTTAGATTCGGATCGGGATGCAGTCCACCGAAATCGGGAAGCGGTGTGGTGTGCACCACCGATGTCTCAGTGGCCCCGAGACGATTCAAGAAGATCTCACGCACATAGGCGCCAGTGACACCGTTCATGGAGTCAATGCGCATCTTGAGCGGCTTACCCGTTGTCTTGCCACTGACAAAGTCACGCAGCTTGGCAAAATCAAAGATCTCCTCCATGTGACGCACATAGTTCGCAACCGAATCAATGACTTCCACAACAAATGGTTTGCCAGCAATATCATAGGTGCTCACGCCCACCTTGGCGATATCGATCTGCAGGCCAGGCACCAGTTTGTATGCCTTAATGCCGGTCGAGAGTTGATAAATATTATTGGTGAACGCATCCGGTGCGGGGCCACCGTTCTCACAGTTGAACTTGATGCCGAAATCATTCTCCGGGCCACCAGGATTGTGCGAGGCAGTCAGCACGATGCCGCCTGCAAAGATGGGAAATTGTTAGTAAGAGAATCATGATCTTTATAAATTAAATAATTTGAACTTTAACCAATTTGAAGGCCAATAAAAATTCATATCCAATATTCAAATCATTCATGACCTTGAAGGAGCTCTCCCAAAGACTTGTATACTACGGCTCGAATTTATTCAAATTGTTTTGCTGATCATTATCAGCAGTAGTTACTGCCTTGGGGGATTAGCAGCTGATTAAATAACGACACCTTCACCTACCCAGAGCTTTGTTGTGACGTATAAGGCTGGAGACGGCGGGTGTGGAGAGTATGCCGTTCTGGCCCACCAACAGTTTGGCCACGCCATTGGCTGCTGAGATGCGTACAATCAGCTCGGCTGCCTCCTTGCAGTAATAGCGTCCATCACCGCCCACAACCAGGGTGGAACCAGCAAGAGCAGCGCCATTGGCATCCAATATGCATTGCACAAAGTTTTCCGTATAGTTGGACTGCGTGAAAACTTTTACCTACAAAATAGAATAGAATAGAATATATAGATACACATGGCAGATCACGCCTCCCGGATGCTACTCACCTTTTTGCGTAATCCACTGGTGCCAGGCTTCTGACCCTCGTAGGGTGTTGTTTGAACTGTTTCCACACTGAGAGACATCCCGCGACTATGAAGTTTTCCAGCTGCTGGTGAAATTCCGACTGCGTGCGACTTGACTAGGCAAACGCTACCAATTAGTTTGTGTATGCGTACGATGAAAAGCGAAGCGTCGCTGCTCGTCGCCGCCGTGCTGATAACGGTATGTGCCGGCTATACAGACTCTGATAAGCGCTATCATTGTGATTGCGTGCGAAAACAAGCGTTCCCCACTATCATTTTCTATATAACTCAGTGTATTGTTCAATCACTTTAATTAGTAATGTTGCAAGCGCATAGTGATATGTTGTTTTATATGGAATTCCGTCATTAAATTATGAAATGCATTGGGGAACGCATCGATGGCACCGCCTGTTGTAGGGTGACAATGTCATTCAAGGGCATTCACAGGTGCCGGCAGCAATGTCCACCCACACTGCCAAGTAAGACAACTGGAAATAGTCTGCTACAGTCGGCCTACAAGAAATATAAAGCATTTCAAACAAGTATAACTTTAGTTAATTAAAGCTGTAAGCAATAATTTATAAAATCGCGCTCAAACATTTTGTTTGTTATTGTTTTGTTGTCAAACAGCTGAGCGCGCCGCACAGAGTTGTCGCTGTTTAGCAAGTGACAAGTGCAATCGTCTATCGATGCCGCGATGACTGCGGTATCGATGCCAAAATGTACTCGTACGAAGTTTGACAGCCGACAGTTTACACGTCACGAAGCCAGCCACGAGAAAGCAGCCGCTGTTGTCGCTTGCGTTTAGTTAGTTTTACTCAATTAGCCGCGTATTAAATAACTAAAATTCATGTAAGTTGTTAAAAAATAATAATTCAATTGTTTGCATTCCTTACAAAGTGTTTGTGAGTCACATTTATGTGAATATATACCACAATAAGAGAATACAAATTCTGCCGCTTTCTATTGACGGGGCACCCTCTGCCCTTCCACGTCAACAAAAATCGAAAAGTGAAACGTTCCCAATTCTTCTTCTTGCAGCATGTTTGGCAAAACATTAGCCTTGTGCGCGCTCTTCGCCGTGCTGAGCATCGGTGCCTCCGAGGATGAGACTCGTGCTCGTCTCCTGGTCTCCAAGCAGATCCTGAACAAATATTTGGTGGAGAAAAGCGACCTGTTGGTGCGCTACACAATCTTCAATGTGGGCAATGGAGCTGCCACGAATGTGCAACTGGTAGACAACGGCTTCCACCCTGAAGCCTTTGAGGTGGTCGGTGGCCAGCCCACTGCTCTGGTTGAACGTATTGCTCCACAGACCAACTTCACCCATGTGCTAGTGGTGCGTCCCAAGGCTTTCGGTTATTTCAACTTCACGGCCGCCGAGGTGTCTTACAAGCCCGTCGAGGAGGCCGAGACGGTAAGCCACATAGAGATTTTCTGCTGGAGTTGCTCTTGATTATAAATTTTCGTTCTTCTTTTAATTTCTCTTTTAGCTGCAATTGGCCATCAGCTCTGAGCCTGGTGAGGGCGGCATTGTCAACCTGAACGAATACAACAAGCGTTTCTCCTCCCACTTCTTCGATTGGGTGGCCTTCGCCATCATGACTCTGCCCTCTCTGGCCATTCCCCTCATCCTGTGGAACTCCTCCAAGAGCAAATACGAGCGCAGCGGCAAGAACAAGAAGCATTAAGTCATCGCTGGCCGTTATCAATCAGCGTGTCTCTTGCATTGGAACAACATACTTGAAGAGATTTTTCCACCCACAACAATTCCGTACAACATAGTTGATATATAATCGTTCGATCGTTCCATGCGTTCATCCAAACCACAACACACACACACACAAACACATTTATAAGTTTACAAGGTACTACAGCTCCTATTGGAATTGTGAGGACGAGCCAAGTATATAGCGTTAAATCGTTTTAGATTTGAATCGAAGACGCATTGAATAATGAGAATTGATAAAGAGAAAAGAAATAAATCCATTCAAAAGTTAAGCTATTTTTGTGTCATTAGACTGGTTTTCTAAATAAATTAAAATCAAAATGTATATTTACTGCACTATTATTATTATTATTACAAAAACTAAAAACTATGATAACAAATACTTGCGGCCAAAGATCTCCGATTTCTTTTCGAACATGGCCGACTTGATGGGCGTATTGATCTTATAGAATGCGTTCATGGAATGCTTGATGTACGTGTCGTACATCTCATTGAAGAAATTCTTGATTCCCTCATCGTTTTTGTTGTCGTGCACAATGATGAAGCGTATTTGCGATGCGGTTATGAAGGCGGACACAAACCATTGATTAAATCGATCTATACTCTTCAGCTGCATGTTTGCCGTCTTCCATTTGTGCTCGTCCACCAGATCCAGTGCAGCGTGGGCGATAAACTGGCTGAGATGTCTGTGATCCTCCTTCTGCATTGGTGGAAATCACAATTAAGTTGGGCAAGTTCTAGGAATCAGTACTATACATACGCGCAGTTCTTTGTTCACCGTGCTAAACTCCTTCTCGTATATGGGATTATCATTGTGGCCAACAATTACAAAGTAATAGGTGGACATTATGAATATTGCAGCTGAAAATATATAAATAAAATAAATTCAGATGCAGAGGAAATTTGTACACACAGCTGACTTTCCTAAACTGAGTATGGCCACACTCGCATAAATAGTCTCTGAGTATGGCGTTGCCACACAGTTGAACTGTGCACAAGGCGGGTATGCAGCTTATATCAGTTAATAATATTTCATATCATTTATTACAGATTTTTACTGGCTTATGTTATATAAATAAAAATCTAAACAATAAGTATGTATGTATATGTGTATGATATTGCATAGAAAAATTATTATTTTGCAGACAAGGCAGGTGCGCTTTTATATTTTAGCACACATATAATGAAATAAGACCCAGAGAGCAAAGAATGCAGCCGTCCTCATCGTTCCGCTGCCGTCGCGCAACTGAGAATTTATGTCGCATTCGGATTTTGTAAAGAGCGAGAGTCGAGTGCGACAGCAAGAGCCGATCGCAAGAGCGTTCGTCTGTGAGAACTCAACCGACCGCTGGCTGGCTGGTGCTAAAAAAAACAGTGCCTATATGCAAGTTCTACGTAGAGCAATACATTCTTATTGATATCATATCATCACAGATTTTTGTTAATAACAAAAGAGGAAAATAGTAAGTGTATATATAAATTATATAAAAACGATTTTACATTTACTACCATGAGCAGCGTACTCTCTTTGCCTCGCATGCAACACTGCGTGTACGTATGTATGAGGAATGTACCTAAACAGCTGACTGTCAAGGCGTAATAATTTTAGTTAGTTAATCAAAATTTTGAAATAAATATCACTACCGTTGTGTTATACGCATTCCGTGTTCGGATGTGTGTGGCAGCAGCAACTGATGAGCGGCGCGCTGCTCTAGTGGTTACATAATGGCAACGGTTCTGCGACTGGGCAATGGGATGGCAACAGTCGCCATTTGTCAGGTGCATCAAACAGTCCAGAATTGTTTGTTGTTGCGTCGCTGCTTAAGCACCGAACTAACAGCGGCCTTGCGCCCGTTCTATTTTGCCGTACATCCGGATCTATTTGGTCAACATCCGGAACAGCGTAAAACCAATGAGAATTCCCTCAAACTGCTCAGCGCACATCTGGAGGCACTGCACCAAAGCAGATATAGCAGCGATGAAGCCAAAGTGCTGCAGTTCTATGTGCGTGAGAGCAAGAAATCGGAGCGGCGAGATAACTTCAGACTCATTCAGATACGCATGGATAAGGGGTCGAGAGACCCGAAGAGATTCATTCAGCATCTGCTGGAGTCTTGTAACCTGTCAACAGATTATATAAAAGCAGCTAGGCCCACAGCGACACAGAAACCACAACAGGAGAGCATGGCCAACAGGCCGAGCTATGATTACAACTACAATTCAGAGTTTGCTGACTTTGAGGCACAGTTTCGAAATGTGAGTAATCCTGTTTAAACGAAGTTCCAACTAATCTCACACTCTATGTACAGGAAGCAAAGGGCATACGTCCCATGCTGGCCAATTGGCTGGCCGAGAATACGCCCAAGGCTAGACAACGTGCCAAGGAGACTGGTGATCTGGAAGCCGAGATTGGTAAACTGAAAAATGTGCTTGTCAAGGATCTGCAGCTTTCGGACATTCGTTACGAATGTGGTTGGAACATTGAACATTATCGCGGTTGTCTGAAGTCACTGCAGCGTCTGGTGCAGACGCATCCTGGTAAAGTGGATACACTAAAGAATCGTGTTGTGGTCTTTGCGCCCTTCACTGGCATCAGTCTAGAGGGTCATGTGATGCTCTTCACTGGCGACGTGCAGAACAATTGGATTGACTTCATCAAAAACATTCCACAGCATGATGTCTATCTGAGAGTGGTGCCCGTCTATGAGCTGACGCTGTCGCAGGTGCTGCGTGGCATACAGATTGGACGTCGCAAGTTTATGCCAAAGACACAAGCAAGTGGATATGCCAAGTACCTGATGAAGGTGACAACGTCACTCAATGATTACCTATCGAAGCAGAACTATCCAGAGAGTTGGCCCGAATCTCTCAAAGAGTTCACAATTGTTGTGGAATCAGAGGCAGGCCCACTGATGGTCAGTCCCACGGGCCAGTTCATTACACCAGCAACTTGTCCAGGCAGCATATTGGTTGACTTCATTAGCCAGAACATGGAGTCAGCACGTGAACGTATGTTCAAGTACGAGAAAGATAAACATGTGGAGCAGCAGCTTATCGAGAATTGCCTGGTGCAGCTCAAGCTGCAATCGCTAACCAAAGACGATGCTGTCACGCCAGACAAGATGATTGCCGCGCTGCAGGATCTACTCACCTGTAAGCCGCAGCATTTAGCCCAGATCAAATTGCATATATCCCACTACTATTCGGTGCTCGTAGACGGCGTCGTCTGTATACCCTGGGATTTTATGCAGAAGTAGTAGCAGCTTAATTCATTCATTCTCTTGTGCCTTACGAACACACACACACTGACAATAAAATTAGTTACTAATAATTAATGTTCTTGCAGATCCCCATATGGATTCATATTTATTGCTTTAGGCTACATCGCTGCAATCCTCGATGCTCCAGACGCACTCTCTGCGATATGCGCCAAGAGCTCGTGCGGGGCGTGTGTAAACATGCCGCTCCTCACCGTCCCAGTGAGTGGGATCACCGCCGCAGAGTAACGATTGCCCTGTAGCTGCATCATTGATGGCCACACCGCCACCCTCGACAGGATTAATCTGCCACCAATTGATGCTATCGCGACTATAAACATTCTTCGTGATGGCATGCAGTGCCGTCTGGTTTGTCGGCTCCATCAATATATAACGATTGCGCCAGTACGAGCTGTAGAAGGCAAACTGCAGGCTATTGTTGACGCCTCCATGGCCACGCTGCACATAGTATGCAGCCTTCTTGGGATCGCGGGCATTTGTGCAGATGAGATAAGTCTGCGGGCACTCGTAGATGTAGGCATTGTTGTCGGTCACGTTGCGCAGGCAAATCTTTTGCGCGGTATACAGTAAACGTTCCTCTGTGGGCAACTGTGCGTATACCTCTAGACGCAGCTGACGTTCTACATCCTGTCCAAAGTCGGGTTGTTCCAACAGCTCGCGTAGATTATGCTGCACAGCTGCAAGTGCCTCGGCATCCAATTGCAATTCGGTGCGCTGAAGCAAATGCAAATTGGCCAAGGTCAACTGCGTCAGGCTGGCACTGAAATTGCCCAGACGTTGCACCACACTGAGTGTGGATTCCAGGGCGAGCACTGTGTCGAAAAGTGCATCCAGTATATCACGCAGATAATCCAAGGTGCTCAAGGTTAGACGCTGCAACAGGGAGGTGACTATGGGAAACGTTGCACTGCGACTGGCGGTATGGAAGGGCGCCGAGAGCAACTGTGCGCTGCGTGCCACAAAAGCATCGAATACGCTCTCCAGCAGTGCCGGCGGCACATCCAGCATATCCTCGAGCTGTTCATAGAAATTCAACACTTGCAGGGGATCGTAGATCTGCTTAGTTTGCTGCAGCTTCCTGCCACAGTGCCTCGTAGATGGCATGCTTCAGTTCCGTTGTGCGTGCTCGTGTGGCCAAATTGAGCACCAGTCGAGCACGTTCCCAATCTCCATTCACTTCGGCACGTATAATCGATTCCAGGCTCAGTGGACTGCCGGCTGTAGGCAGAGGAACAACACCATCTCCGGTTAGTACATCGATGTGGAGCAGCACATCCAGTGCCGGAGCGGAGACATTGAGGATTGAGAGGAGCCTGCTGTTATTTTGGCTGCTGGCGTTGTTGCCGCTCCAGCCCAGAGTTAATCCCAGGAGAAGCAACAGGTAAGCTGCTACAGCCATGGTAAGCGTTACAACGACTGTTACCACTGCATCATCGCTGGGTTCTTATAGAGCCAAGGGCCCTGTGCCGGTTTCATTTGTAGTTCAATCGGATATTTGCTTTGGAATTTCCGAGTAATCATGGATGCACACTGAAACCAAATAACAAATAGACAGATTGTAATTGTTTGCCTAAGAATAATTTAAATTACATTTTCATATTAAACCAGTGCTGCCACGTCAGCTTTTTGACCGCCAAAACTGTTTGATAAAAGAGGCAGCACTGGTTTTGTGATACTCTTTAATTTTCAAGTGTAAACATGTGAGTGGCGCCATCTAGCCAATCTAATAAGTACTAACAAGGCATACATACTAGTTCAAAATGTCGCCGTTGGAAGTAGCGCCATCTAGCAAAGTTTAACAGCAGTGTCAACGATGTAATCAAATCGATAAGCAAACAGTGATCGATTTCATAGTTCAAAATTTGGCCGTTAGAAGTAGCGTCATCTAGCTTGGTTTATTAGCAATGACTACGATAAATGTAAACAAATTGATAAGCAATAATGATCGATTTGATAGTTCAAAATGTTGCCGTTAGAAGAGCGCCATCTAGCTTAGTTAATTAGCAATGACTACGATAAATGTAAACAAATTAATAAGCAAATAATGATCGATTTCATAGTTCAAAATTTGGCCGTTACAAGTAACGCCATCTAGCCGGGTTTAATTGTAATTACTTCGATAAATGCAACTAAATCGATTACTCAAGTATAAAGTGCAATTGTTATTAAGTTTAATTATTTATTTGGGCCAAATGGCAACGAAAATTACTTAAGATTAATATCACAAGGTTGGACAAATCGCTTAGGCTAATCGAGCTATTAAAAATGCAAGAATATGCGTACAATAATCGTAGTTGACACGCATACTCTCAATGGTAACTAAAGAACTACATAACTATAATTTGTTTTTTCTGTTCTTGCAGTGTTTTGCTTACAATTTGGTGGAATTACGCGATTGTATTGATCGTCGTAGAATACTCGAGCGCAGCTCGCCACGTGTGGATGCATTGAGGGAGGCACCTGTCTGTGTGCCGCGCACAAAAGCCTGGGAACGCACATCCTCCACATCGGCACACTTGTCATCGTCCTCGTCTAGCTGCTTGGCTAGACAGGGGAAATCCCAGATGCTCTGACCCCGCCCGAATTCCTCGCCATCGCTCAGCGTCTGTGGCAGATCATGATGCAGTGTCTCGGGCAACAGCAGCGACAGCAATCCACCGAATATGCCCAACAGTCCCAATATGATCAGTGGCAAAATCGTCGAGATATTCGCCAGATAGACAACAAAAGGCGCTATAATGCTGGCCACATAGCCCATGATGTGTATGAAGGCCACGCCCTGGGCACGCACCACAGTGGGCAATATTTCCGCCGCATACTGCAATCCAATGTTGTAGCTAATGTTCACAAAGAAGCGACCCATAATGGCCAGTGCGGCAGAGTAGACACCCACAGGCACCACAGTGGCCAGCAGACTGAAGATGCCACTGGCCACCATGGAACCACAGGCCAACCAACGACGTCCAAAGCGATCCAAGGTCAGTGTGAGCATTGTATCCGCCGGCAGCTCAGTGAATGTGGCCACGGTGAAGGTGAAGAAGATGTCCAGTCCCAGTGAACCCACATTACGCACATGTCCATCGAAGACCAAGGAAATGGCCATCCAGATGACAATCAGCAGCAACGTGGTACGACGCAAACGTGGCGATTTGAACAGATCCAATACGGAGTAGCTGGCATTCTGTGCCTGCTCCTGATCCCGCATCCGCTTGCAGCTATTACTGAAGTTCTGATACGTCTGTGCCGGCACCTGGCGTCCATTTCGTCGCTCCAGCTGCTTGAGTATACTAATTGCCTTGTCCACCTTACCCTGCGAGACCAACCAACGTGCCGATTCGGGCACAACCAGCGGGGTGAGCACAGCCAGCAGCAGCGGCGCCGAAGTGACTATGGCGAGGAGTTTCCAATCGGCCAAGTAGTAAGCGATCCAGGGCAACAGGCAAGCGGCGCCCGTAAAGAAGATGGCAATCGACATGTTGGCCACAAACGTACGATACTTGGGTCCCACATACTCCAGAACTGCAAAGCGCATTGATATAACCATATGGAGAACTCAAGGCAAGAGACTTAGGCCAACTTACCCAGTATATACATCATGGTGAAGCAGTTGTCGAAGGCGAAGCCAACAAAGAAACGCATTGTGGCAAATTGCCAGAAGTTGTTGACGAAAGCGGTGGCCACACCCGCCACCAGACCCATCATGTTGCAGCTGATCAGCGCTGGAATGCGGCCAAAACGATCGGCGACCCAGCCAAAGAGTAAACCACCCACAATGGCGCCCAGAAAGAATATGGATTGGGCGTAGGTGGGCAAGCGCTGCATCATCGCATACCCAATTCTGTTCGGTGGCCACCGTGGAGTAGGGTATCTCGGTGAAGTTATATGACCAACCATGACGACACTTCACCTGCGGCCACTTGGGATCTGCCATTATCATGCCCTTGGCCAACACTTCCGTATAGTTGACATCGTACATATAGCAATTGTTGTACTCCCCCTTAACCATGGGTATGGACAGTGCCAATCTGTGTGGAGATATAGAGAAGTTGGAATTAGTTGGAGAAGGTGTTGCACTACGGAGACGGAGACGGAATCATTAATTCATCAGGGTCATTCTCGCGCAGCATGACGCAGCCCAAAATGAACAGCATAGAGCATAATTATCTCCCATGATCTTGACTAAATCCGCCCGTTGTCTACTCGAATCGCGTAAGTACAGATAGATTTTTAAATTATATAGGAATGTAAGATAAATCAGGGGCCTAAACAATTGATATGACATGCGGGAAACGCTTGTTTAATTGCCAATTTTATGACTTTGTCTAAGTGCAGGGAGAGATAGATATAGAGAGGGTTTTTTTTTTTTTTTTTTTTTTTTATATTTTAAGAATACTTTGTGGAAATAATTAGTTAGCATCTATGTAGTAATAACTGTGTTTAGCTACTGCCCCAATGCGGCATGCCACGTCTAGTACGTGTCTATATAACTTCATAGAAATCTCTCAATCTATCTCTCTAGCATGTATTACCTATGTCATATCTCTCTCTCGTATCAAGTTGTCATCTCGCTACAGTTATATACGTTTAAGTCTGCCCAGATCGACAGTTACGACGCACTTAGCACCTGATAATCATGTGTCAACAATAATCTACACGTTGTTTACACAATAAATTAAAAAAAAAGGCACAAACAATTTTTATTTTTGACAAATTTTCTAGCGCAGTTAATATAATTTTTAAATTCCCTATATAGTACGATGTCTGTCAGTCATGCAGTAATAATTTAGCCTGACTTTACATAACTCTGCTGTTTAATTCTCTCTCTTTAAACTTTATAATCGTATTATAACTTTGATTGATTTTAGTGAAAGGCCTGGGCGATAAAGTCAATTTGATTTGTGGATTTGAGTTAGTTAATCGATTGGAAATATGGCGCGAAAGAGAGCATTATTTGCATGGCGTATAAGACGGGCGAAAGAGAGAGTCTCTCTCTCTCTCTCTCTCTCTCGCACGCCACACAACATTAGCTGCTTAGTTGGTCAGCTTAGTTGCTTAGTTAGTTAGTTTGTACTTGTTTTTGCTTTTGTTGCTACCACGATTATTTCACTTGTGCGTCGCTGCCGCTGCCGCTGTTGCTGTTGCTGCTGCTGCTGCTGCGCTGTCGCAACATGCGCTGCTAATTAGACGCCCCTTGCCGCTGCTTTGACTACCTGGGCAGCTGCCTACCTGCCTGACTAACTGACTAACTGACTGACTGCTTGGATAGTTGCTTGGCTTGACTTGGCTTGGCTAAGTAGGCAGGCAAGTTGGCTTATCTAACGCTGCCACTGCCACTGCCACTGTTCGAATTTGCCTTCGCATTGGCAAGCTCTAGTCTCTCCTCCCCCTTCCTCCTCCCCTGAGATGCCCGTAAGGTTCTTTGCCTTATTAAGCTGCAGCTCGCAAAACCAATCATGGCGCAAGGTTAGTCGGCATTCTAAGCCCCGCTCCCCTCCTCCCTCTCCCCAACTTCCCACTAAGCACTTAGACAAGTTAATGACTTTGGTCAGAACACTCGAATTCGACTCGATTCGATTCGATTTGATTTCGTTTTCATTTTCAGTTTTGATTGGGGTGGGGAGGGAAAACATGTTCATAATTTGGCCTCTTAGAACCGAGCATAGAAATCGAAATACTATCGGTATCGCTTTTTGGGGTTTATCCACTCTGACACGCATTTCAAACCGGATTTATAATACTCTAGTAGACCACATGTCCATGTCGATTGATTTCAAGGCATTGGATTTTGATATTGTGCCGATCAAAGTCGACAAATATCGATTATAATTGGCGCGAGTTGTGAAAGTTAACGGAACCGCATAGTTCGCATAAATCAAGTATACGCACAATACACATTTCCGGCCTGAACTAAGAAAAGGAGGAAGGGAATGGGGAGGGGGATGGAGAGTTAATTGCATTGAAATATTTGTTTGTTATAATTCATTTTAATTAGAACAACTTTTACAAACGCACAGGAAGAGACTTAGGTTTGTCACATTCCCATGAGCTAGGCCCAAGTCATACCATAGTTATTCAAAACTCTCTACTTATGGGATAGAAGGGTATAAGAGATATGTAGTAGTAAGAAGAAGACATCTTCGACCTCATGAATATATGTATACTTCAGCAGCGTAGTTGTTAAGCCTGTTTTCTACCTTTTGTCTGTATGAACACCTAGATCTCTGGCACTATAAGAGTTAGTGCTATCAAATTTGGTGACAATATGTCTTATTAAAGCACACATATCAAACCTATTGAATAATTTGACTACGCCAACTGCACTGCCCGTAAAACGAAAAAAATGGTTTAACATGGGTTATCTTAAAGGTAGAGTATTAACTTTTGTTGTGTACAAGCATGATCACTAACTCAATGAATTCTAAAAATTTGAATACGATCAGATATGAAACATAGAAGTTATTTAAGTATTAATTTAGGAACTAACAGCTCTAGAGAGATATGCCAAAAGCGACATTCTCTACATTTTAGAAACTCAACCTTCAAGCGACTCTGCAGAGCTCCGGTGGTTCTAACTTTTTGTGTCTATCTGGGGTGGGGGGGTTCTTCAGGGTCGCGCGTGTGTTCTTTGTATTGTGTCGGACAATACAAAAAAAGCAACATAGCTTATAATCCCTGGCTAGACAACAGAGATCCAACAGTAGTCAACGTTTATATAATAATAACGATTATGGCAACACATCGAAATCAGCATAAAAATCACATAATACTAATGAAATATGATCAACATGCTTCTAATGACATGCGGCACTAATTGAAAGTGTTTGCTTTAGATTACGTAGTGCTCTATGATTACAGCGACAAAACCCGCGTCATATATCAACTCCATCAACTCTTTATAGAGTCATCAAATTTGCATACGCGCCCGCAAGCGAATTTTGCACTCTCTACGTGGGGAATACCTCCCAAAAAAAAAAAAGCAGACCTAGCTGAGTCACTTACCTGGCCTCCACATCCAAAGCGTCTAGTTCGGGCACATGACACCAATGTTGATCCGGTATCAGTGTGAGAAATATCTGCGAGAAGTAGACGAAGGCAACAAAGAACGAGAAGGGAATCATGAGCAGGAACAAGATCTTCTGATAGCGTCCGAATTCCCCAATTAGTGGCAGCAGATCATCGAAATCTATGGCAGGTGCAGTCTCCGCTGCATCTTGTGCCTTCTTATTGGATATATCCAATTGAAGTTCCTTAGTATTGCCACCGCTACGACGACGCGGCTGATTGTCTGCCCCTCCTCCTCCGCCTCCGGGTACGTGGGGCTGCTCTTCATGATTATATGCTTCATTGACGAAGTATGCTTGCTTGGCCTGACCTTCCATGTTCGACCTTGTGTAATGTGTGTCACAGTTTGTACTCGGACTCGTGCTCGTACTCGTGGTAGTTACAAAAGAAATTCACTTGGCAATCAGCTAAGCCGAAAAATACCAAAAAAATACCGCTCGAGCTGTGACGGCGCACGCGCGCGTTGGTTTCCGTTAATGTTCTTCAACTGAACTGAGCACGCGCACCGGATGCCGTTTATATATCGAGCCGAGCGTAGCTCACGGAGATCAGGCCGAGCTTGGACGACGTCGTCGTCGTCGTCGTCGTCGTTGGCGGCGTTAGGCTAAGAACAAGAAATGGCAAAGCCGGCAGCGAAAGTTGAAACAGCTGTGCCAAAACAGCTGGCAAACCGGTCCCATCCGATCGATCGATCGATCGATCGATCGTCGTATGAAATCCATATACCAAGAGGCGATCCTCTAAGCGCAGATCTTCTCATCTTTTGTTGTGCTTATTTTCGTCAACATTTTTGGGGAGCGTCGTCGCGGTGCAGGTGGCGGTGGGATGCCATGGCACGTGAATCACGTTCGATCGCATTAAACGATCCTCAAACTTCCCATTCATATTCAGTTTTTAACCCCATAGTATCAACACCTGCTTGAGTGACTGAGTCACCTCTCCTCCTCATCCCACCCACTTCAACGACCCGTCAAACATGCAAAGTGAAATGTGTGTTGTTCAGATAAGTATACTATATAGTATATATATTAATTTAGTACTTGTTCGCCCGATTACATAATTAGTATTATCTGTATTAACTGATCGGCTGTGGGATTTGTGCAAATTGACAGTCGAAAACATGTTTTGTTGTTACATTCGTGTGTTACAGTTAAACGATGACCCGTACCCTCTCTGCCCCTCTCTGGGGTTTAACCCCCACAGCAGCCAGTTAAATCTTGTTTCGCGAATTTGTATTATAATTCACTAGTTTGCTGTCACTGCGACTGCGACTGCGACTGCGACTGCGACTCGTTACGCATTTAATGTTTTAATTAGCGCCATTTGGGGCAATTTCAGGGACATGTTGGCATTTCGAACGGGGGTCATAGCACCCCGCAGCAGCATAGACTAGACCCAGACTCCATAGATCGGATAGATCGATAGCTCTAGATTCGTGTGGCTAATTTGTTTTTGGGCTTTTGTCTGGCTGACAGCTGTCATATGATATTGTACATTTGCCCATATATGACTTGATATATTTCTGTATATTTTTTTTAGAAAGTGCGTTTATTTCACCACAATTCGTAAAGATCCTGCTAATTGGAGCACAAACAACAATAAACAATGTTGTTTTTCATAAAAACACATTTTTGTTCTGCGACTTTAAAAAAAAAAAAAAAAAAAAAAAAAAAAAAAACTCTTATTAATTAGCAAATTAAACATGTGAAAAGAGTTGGAAAATTTATGAAGATCAATGAAAGACAGAAAGAGCTAGACGTCTTAATTGGTTAAGTAACGAAATTCTTAGTGAATCCTTTCCTTATATCTATATCTTATCTCATCTTATTACTTTTATAACTCAACTGCAAGTTGACCCCGCTTTGAACTCTCTGGCCAGCGATCGCATACCAAGCCAAGCAACTCACCCACTCAATCATAACTCAAGGCCTCAACCTCTTTTCTTCTTGTAGAAACCCATTTGCCTTATAGAGCATCGACTATTCGCCTTGTAGCTCATTTCTAATTATCGTTTTTTTTTTTTTTTTTCTGTGTACTTAGATTAATGCAACCTTCAATTCAGCAAACAAATAATTTTGCATTTAAAACCATTTCCGTTTTAATTCTTCGTTCGCGCCTGTTCTCGACTTTTATTGTAGCTTATTATATTTTTATAATCGAAGGCATACGTGCTAAAAAAAAGTCTGCTTAATGAGTTTACAGTTTGTTTAAGGTGGAGGGGAGGTTAAGAAACGTTTAATTAAATTTGCATAACAAGTGAAGGTGCGAGGAAGTAGATGGATGCATCCAATACCAACTGGAGGCGAAGGCTATAGAAAGGAGAACTTTCTTTCTGAATGCGTCATGCGCTTTGCTCCATAATCTCATTTTATTTACTTGATAAGCTTTCGGTTTGATTTCACATGATTTCATAATGATAATACAAATATTTGTAAAACTTTCCGAACTTTTGCGTAGCTTAGCAAATTACGCATTTGTGCATGTCCAAACCATGTCGCCAAACCAATTAGAACCTAGGAGAATTGAAAAAAATATTTGCGCAAGTTTTTAGGTTATAGATTTTAAAACAAATTGAGCCAGATGAAGATCTACGACCCCAAACAACTCGCATACTTAATTAGCATTCGATTTAGTTGCGTTTGTCTGTATGAACGCTTAGATCTCTGAGATTATAAGAGCTAGAACTATGAAATTTTTGGAAAGACCCTCTTATGTATTGCAGTATATTTTATAACTAATTTTCTACTTCTATTTATAACAGCACTACCTCCAAAATTCAGTTTATTTGCCCTTGACCCAGGGCACACGCTCTAGAATCGATTGCGGTCAAGTTTAACGATCAAAGATTATGATAGTTCCTGCAATGGGAGAACCCATGATTTGCGCAAGACATGGAAGCACACGCCATGATTCTTATCATCATCGTCGATCGTTATTATCTGCTGTAATCGCAGTAGCCGCTATAAGACCGCCCAAGCCCGTCTCGATTGTAAATCAAAATTGTTTTCTGAACTGATTCTCTAATCTCTCTCTGTAGCGATAGTCCAAGATATATGACGACCAATAAGGTTGACAATTTGCGGTTGTGGCGGCTATAAAAGATTCTAACGTTGGCCAAGTTGATTCAGTTGTTTTAGCCAACATGAAATTCGCCTGTGCTTCGCTCTTGCTCCTGGCCGCCGTGCTCGGTGCCAATGCCGTCGATTGGTCATCCCTCAAGTCGCTGGACATTGAGCCCAGTGTGCCAATGATCCGTCGTCATAGCTTGCCCACCGGTCGCATCACACGTGGCGAGACTGCCGGACGCAACCAGTTCCCCTACCAGGTTGGACTATTGCTGTACGTGAACGGAGGCGCCGCCTGGTGCGGTGGCACCTTGATCAGCGATCGTTGGATCGTTACTGCCGCTCACTGCACTGAGAGCTTGACCACCGGTGTCGATGTCTACCTGGGCGCCTGGGATCGTACCGACAAGTCGGAGGAGGGACAACAGATTGTCTTTGTGGAGACCAAGAATGTGATCGTGCACGAGAACTACGATTCCTCGACCATCTCCAACGACATCTCGCTGATCAAGCTGCCCGTGCCCATTGAATTCAACGAGTACATCAAGCCCGCCAACCTGCCCGTCAAGTCCAACACCTACAGCACCTACAGTGGACTCCAGGCCGTCGCTTCCGGTTGGGGCAAGATCTCCGACTGTAAGTAGTGCATGGTATACGGTACGGTAATCTTCCTTCTATAATGGATTTCTTCTTATGCTCTCTAGCTGCCTCTGGTGCCACTGACATCCTGCAGTACATCTCTGTCCCAATCATGAACAACTCTGGCTGCTCTCCCTGGTTCGGCGGCATTGTGCAGTCCACCAACATCTGCATCAAGACCACCGGCGGTACCTCCACCTGCAACGGTGACTCTGGCGGCCCATTGGTCTTGGACGATGGCAGCGACACTCTGATTGGTGCCACCTCCTTCGGTATTGCTCTGGGTTGTGAGGTCGGCTGGCCAGGTGTGTTCACCCGCATCACCTCCTACCTGGACTGGATCGAGGACAACAGCGGTGTGGTCAACAAGGGATTGTAAAGGACACGACAAGGAGACACCTTGCTCTCTCTTTTCGACTTAAAATAAAGGTTTATTCTCACTACAAGAAATAAAAATCATATTCGGATTTGGGTAGCGGTCGTGGCCGCAGGCTGACTGCATCCGAGCTGTCCTCGTCGGATAGCGATGATGTGGTCGAGGGCAGACGTTGCCGCTGATGACGCTGGAAATGATCATGCACGTCCAGTTCATCAGGTAGATCCGTCTCGAAGTCTGGCAACTTTCTGCTCTGTTGTTTCTTGGCATAGTTCTTGATGTACTTGTCAAAGAAGATGGCCTCCGTGGTGTCCTGATGCGAATGGACGCCAGTCTCATCGCTAATCCAGTCCAGATACGAGGCCACCTTGGTAAAGGCTGCCGGGTAGCCACGATCGCAGCCATAGATGCTGCCAAAGGAAGTGATGCCTACCAGGACACGCTTCTTGGAGTGACGACGCTGCAGCACTAAGGGACCACCGGAATCCCCATTGCAAGTGGAGCGGGAGTTGCGTCCGCTGGTGCAGATGTTGGTGCCACGAAAGGAGAGCGGAAAGTTGCGCTTACAGCTGCGATCATCGATGATCTGGAGCTGCACATAGCGCAGCACATTGCTGATCGCATGCACACCCGTCGCATAGCGTCCCCAGCCCGAGGCGATGCCCAGTTTGTTCTTGAAGCTGCGATACTCGTAGTGTCGCTTGGGCAGCTGTATGGGATGAATGCGCTCTGCAGAGAAGCAAGAGATTACTAAGTGGAAACCAGCCTTCAGGATCCCTGCCCCCGGACTTACCATTGAAGCTAACCGCATGTGGTAGACGCACAAGCGCTATGTCATCCTTGAGACGCTTGGGATTCCATGTGGGATAAATATGAAAATTACTGCTGGGCACCATGAGACGCACCTGACCCGATTCCTTGGCGTTCTTGATCTCGTTGGCGCCCAGAAAGACCAGAGCGCGCTTAGCCCTGCAGCATGATAGAGTATAGGATTAGTTAGCAGTGCTAGTGGGAGGATTAAGGGATTTGCCTACATGTCCACGCAGTGTGCCGCCGTCAGCACATGCTGATCGGAGATTAGGGAGCCGCCACACCAGTACAGACCCTTCGGACGCTGCAGCAGCATGCCCACCTGGTAGGGAAAACAATGTGGATTACCCACATCGCCGCCAAAGATGCGATCCATGGCCATGGCGCCCTCGGGCAGCATGCTGTCCAGCAGTGGCGTTGTCTCCAGATTCAATACCAATGGCTCTGGTTCCATTGCGGCACGTACGCCGCCGCCGCCGCCTCCGCCACCTATGCTGCTGTCTGCTGCGCTGCTTGTGTCGTCGGCTGCGCTGCTGTCATCGAAGCTACTGATGCGACTATCGTCATTCGTGGTGGCACTCATTTCCGCGTCCAGTTCGGCGGACAACGAAGTGGTTTTCGTTGACTGCAAGGCCATGCCGAGTGGGCCCGGATACATGGATACTAAATACATTGGCTTAACCTGTTGCCAGTCGAGCGCTGCTGCGCTGCCGCCGACATGGAGCAGCAGCAGCGCAAGGCAGCAGGCGTACAGCAGCCGCTGCCGCTGTCGCTGCTGCAGTCTGCGTTGCGTTGTCACACTGTTGTTGTTGTTGTTGGCAGCAAATGAGGCGCGAGACGACGATTGTAAACACATTTGCGTTGATTTTCATACGCATACATTTAATTCTTATAATTAGACACACACACACACACACACGCTTTCGATTATTGCTTCCTCTTCGATTGCAACTTCGATCACTTTTCGAGCTTCCCTCGTTGTTCGAAAAAACCGTTACGTACTCGACGCGCACTCGAGGCAGGCGGCAGCCAGACAGACCGAACGACCGAGCGAGTGTTACTTTCTTTCGGAAGCGGAGAGTTTTCGGTTTCGAATTCGAATTCGGAGTCGGTGTTGTCGGTCAGCGTTTCGCGCACAACTGTGGCGGCGCGCGCATGTTGCAAGCATTTTTATAAACTCTCTTGCTACAATTTCTTGCAACCGCTTTAATTATTTCGTCTATTTTGCTGCATTAATTTGACGTCGCCGCCAGCGTCGACGTTGACGTTGACGTCGACGTTAATGTGTCGCTGTTAACAGTGACAGCGGCAGCTTTGCATACTTTCGCATTGATTCGATTTAATTTACGTCTTTCTCTCTCACTCGCACTCTCAAATTGCATTCACTCATCACGCTCATCTCTAACATTTTTCGGCTTCACCCGCACTCTGCAGCAGCATTAATTCGATAGTATGTATGTATGTAATTTACTTCTTACTCTCTCCCGCTCTCTCAATTTGCATACGCTCATCTCTATGATTTTTGTGTATTGTCTACTCTACACCCGCACTCTCTCGCCATCTGTTGTCACATTTTCTGCATTGCTTACCCTACCGTCAAATTGTTCGTGTCGCCCTTTGGCACCGGTTCGGTTTCGCGTGTGCTGCTCGTGCGTGTGTGTGTGTCAAGTAAAAATCATAAAAAGCGTCAGCGCCGGCGCCGTCGTCGTCGCTGCTGCTGCTGCGGCTGCGTAGTGTTTGTTGTTATTGTTGTCGTTGTTTTTACCATTTAAATGTGAAAAGCAAGTAAAGCAAGCTGTAACTCTAGTTACTTATCCTCTGCTTGCTTTGGTGCTATTACATCACACACACACATGACTCCCGCCTGTGTTTGTGTATGTGTGTGTGTGTGCAGGTAATGCGCAGCATGCGGCGAAATGCTTTCATTGAGAAAAACAACATGCTGCTGCTGCTGCTTTTACAGTCAAAGAAAAATATTACACGATACATTTGTCTTTTGCATTGTTTACCCCCGCTGCGCTGCACACCGCTGTCCGCCATAATTCATACCGATTACATGCATATTATGCACAGACACACACAATGGGCAAAGTGAGCGCACGTGAAAAGCGCGCTTAACACGTTGATTTGCCCACTGTGCAGCCACCTGGCGGCCGCATCTTCAGTTGCCCGTACTCAAGGTTATTGCCAGGCCTGTGTGTGTGTGGGGGAGTGGGGGTACTCGCTGTGCATAAACAAATTTTTTTGCAAGTTTGCACTTGTTGCATGAACCGACGAAGAATTCTGAACAGGAAATGCAGCCCACCCGCAGCAATTCGCTAACTTGTTGCATGTTATTGTTGTTAATTAAATTAATTCGATAAAAATAATTTTAATTTGGTGTTGAAAGTATTTCTTGGTTTGCATTGCCTGCATTCGGTATTGTTGCTTGTCTATTTAGGAAATTGCGGCTTACTTTGTCTGCCTAGCGAAGCAAATAAATCAAATCGTCTCGCGATCGCTGGTGATATGTTCGAATGTAATGAGGCTACAAAAACAAAATAACAATCAGCGCCAACGCCAACAGCAGCGACAACAACAATGGCGAATAGGAGTAACAGTGGCGGCAACAACAACAGTAACAGTGGCAGCTCCAGTGTGGCCGTCGATTATGCAAATGTTCGTTCGCGTCTCCCCCCCGTCGCGTTGTGCCATACTTGTTGTGGCTAGAGTTGTGTTAGTTTCAGTGATACCCTTTCTATTGATGGCAAAAACACTGAAGGCAGTAGACTCCTCCTCACGGTAGAGCAACAGAATATAACATTGTGCGTCTCCAACAAGGAACATAACCGAAAACACGCGAAAGAGCGTGTGAAGCATAATGAAGCGCGATAACACAGCAATCGATGTTTGTTAATAGTAGATCAATTGTATCGATAGACAGGTGAGTACATTTATATGTTTATTTATTAAATATTCTTATATAATATGACGATTATGAAGTTTGAAACTCAAAATGAAAATAAATACGATTAAATGTGAGTTTTATACTCTATACTCTAGTTTTCTCGCAGTTAGGGAATGCACAATTCGTTGCATTTACATTAGAGAAGGGGGGGGGGAACATTTATTTTCTTTTATTGATTTGTAATTCTGTTTTGCACCCAATTCGTGTGCTGTGTGCGTCGTATTTAATGCATAATCGGGAATTATGATTACCGCGCTTGCGTGTTGTGTATATGTATGTATGTATCTGTTTGTATGTATGTGCTTACATATTTAATAATAATAAGCACATACTACTAGTTTTATCTTATTGCACTTGCTAATGCATTTGCCGTTATTCAATTTAGCACCACGATCGCACTATTTACCAATTGATTAATATTAGTGATATTTCGCTCTCTCTCTCTCTCTTGTTTGTTTAAATTTTATGGCTGTACGTTTGAATTAAATTAGTTTTATTAACTTGGTATTTACGGCAGTCAAAATAATGAGGCGGGTACGCAGTTCCTATTTGATGCGCTGCATGGTATAACAACAATAAAACTATGATTACAGTTTGGTACAATTCTTTTTGCCCATTATTTACTTTGGAGATATTTGTAGTTTCGAATTGAATTCTTCAGTTATATGAATTATTAAATGAAATTACAAATAAATCGGGCTGTTTAAATGGGTTTGGTTTTGGCGAGGGGTTTTTGGGGCGCTTCTCGGCGCACTTTCACGCTCGACCGCACTTCCTATATCTAAATAAAACTTACTAAAACTTATATAAGACTCGTATAATCAGTACATTTGACCATATAACAAATTGCCCTTCCTGCCGCGTATGGTCACCAGCCGCGCACTCTCTTCTTCTCATTTCTATTCGAAAGATTGGTGCGCCAGCAGGGGAGGCAACTGCATGTCATCCATGAATCCAATATCTGTGGCCCTGTCCACATTGGCAGCGGCTATGCCGGTGCTAGGCGGCTCATCGTCACCATCGAACATGGCACTGTCGAGACTCTTGTTGAGACGATCATGGAATTCGGTCATTGAGATCTTTTTCAAGGCGAATCGCTTGCCAAAGGTTTTCTTAACCTTCAAGCGGCGTTTCTTGATGAGGCTCTTGTTCTTATTGAGCCCGTCGTTGAAGGAGATGGAACGACGTAGCTTACGCGAACCGAACTTAACCAATCGCACCTGACTGCTGATGGCACCACACTCCTCGCTGTCATCCTCCGCATCGGCGGCATTCTCATCGCTGGGCTCCTCGAATATGGTCTCCAGATTGGCGGGTGTGAACTTCTTCATCCGTTTGCTGGTATAGATTTTCTCGATGCTCTTTAGGGTCTGCTTGTTGGTATGCAGATCCCGGCGTTTCTCTCTGCTGCTCGATTTCATGATGGTGCTGCAGACACGATTGAAATTATCCTTGGATGCACGTGCGGGATTGCGACGACGTAATGATGATATGACACCGCCACGATGATGACCGCCGCCGGCGGCGGCATAGCTACTGCTGCAATTGCTGCTGTCGCTCGCATCGTTATCCTCGTCCCCCCCATGCAGTTGTGAGTCTACTTCGTCGGACTGATCAGTGTCGGCACTCTCCGATTCCAGCATATCATCGGATTGGCTAGTAGCATGACGAGCCATTGGCTTTAGATTCCACTCAAAACTGTGCGGCGTCGCTGCGGTGGAAAATACTGGAGCAGCAGATCTGCAAATGCGAATGAAAAAAAAAATGCTACATGATTTTCCGGGTTTTTTTTCTTTGCACCGCCACACTGCGTGCGCTTACCGATTTTCTGTTAAAACAACCTCCTTCGGCTGAAAACTAATCTTTGCAAAGTTGTGCACAATATTTTCCATTATTCAATTTAGAACATTCTTTGCCTTCTTAGTTTGTTTGCTGTAAGTTGTTATTTACACTTTTTCTTCTTTTTTTGCCAAGAGGAAGAATGAAATGCAAAAGCAGAGATGTTTATTAACATAACAGCGCGTTTGCCATTCACAACGAATGTTACATTGATGTTATTGCAATTTTACTAGTGTCTGCATAACATTTTCGTGAGCTTGTCTTTATTGCCCACAGATGGCGCTTAGCAGCGGTTGGAATTCAAACTCTGATATTATGTGTGCGTAAATTGAAATGAAATTAAAAAAAAAATTAAAAATTAGAAAAATTAAATTCAAATCCGAACAATTTCAAACTCTTCAAAGCAGATTCGATTTTAATTCTACAATAAGTTTTTTTGAGAGTTTATACAAAGTATAAATATTTGCAATCAGCAATTGAACAATATAAAAATTAATTGCGGAGTGCTTATTTTAATATAATGCTGATATTTAAATACTCTCTTTGGACTTTCGTATTGCAATTTTCACTAGGCATTGATAACTGTCTGTGAATATTGAATTGGTAAACAATCTTTTGCTTAAAGACTGGTTATTGAGTGGGTCAGAATGGTGTGATAAGCTGCCCAGTGTCTTATCTATTCACTTGTACTCATAACATTATGAGTACACCGATAGACGAAATTTCCGTATAAAAGCCCTGTCTTGAGTTGATTCAGTACGAGTTCATCGTAAACATGAAAGTGTTCGTTGTATTGGCTTTGGCGCTCGCCGCCGTCTCTGCTGAGATCTTGGAGCAGGAGTATCCCAAGGACTTCCCCAGGTCTGCCAAGATCGAGGGTCGTATCACCAACGGTTACCCAGCATACGAGGGCAAAGCACCCTACACCGTCGGTCTGAGCTTCAACAATGCCTGGTGGTGCGGTGGTTCCATCATTGCACACAACTGGGTCCTGACCGCAGCTCACTGCACCAACTCTGCCAACACTGTGACCATCTACTACGGTGCCACCTGGCGTACCAACGCCCAGTTCACCCACACTGTTGGCAGCGGCGACATGATCCAGAACCACAACTGGCCCAATGTCAATGGCAACGATATCGCCCTGATCCGTACTCCCCATGTCGACTTCTGGAGCCTGGTCAACAAGGTTGAGCTGCCCAGTTTCAACGATCGTTACAACATGTACGATGGCTGGTGGGCTGTTGCCTGCGGCTGGGGTGGTACCTACGATGGCAGCCCACTGCCCGACTGGCTACAGTGCGTCGATCTGCAGATCATCTCTACCTCGCAGTGCTCCCAGACATACGGCAGCCTCCCCGAGAGCATTCTCTGTGTCGCCACTCCTGATGGCAAGTCCACCTGCCAAGGCGACTCTGGTGGCCCATTGGTTCTCCACGACGGCGGCAAACTGGCCGGTATCACCTCCTTCGGCAGCAGTGCTGGTTGCCAATCTGGTGCCCCAGCTGGCTTCACCCGTGTTACCTCCCACCTGGAATGGATTCGTGACAACTCTGGTGTTGCTTACTACTAAGCTATTCGAAAAATATAAATATATTAAATGATTTGATAAATATGATTGAATTCTTTAATTCTTGAAGAGGGATAATAGAATGCTGGGAAGAAAAGAAAGAGAACTTTGGGTTCGGAGAGTAACAAATTAAATGATCTTTTATGTGATCATTAAAGATCTAATGGGTTCTAATGTATCATATTAGTTTCTCTCTGATATTACAAGTAAATGTGCGTATTTTTGTAATATTTCAGTTGAAAACTATCAAAAACTATGGCTGATATCTTATGGGATATTGAAATTCGCAGTTGGAAATTCTTCAGAAAAAATTGGGAAATGTTCTAGTCAAATTTTGAATATATAAGCTAATGCATTTGTATATTATAATATGTGCTTTTATTATTATTTGGAAACTCAAAGTTCAAGCTCTTAAAATATATTAATAATTTGACTTTTTATCAATTTATGGGGGGGAATGGTTAGATCTGTTTCATTATTCGAGGTTCTTGTACTTTCAGCGATGTATCTAATATTGATTAAGGAGTTTCCAATGGCTTAAGATCCAAGATCAGCTTTCTAGTGGGTACGGCAAGGGGTATCAAGAGGTTTCTCTATCTTAAACACTTCACCAACATCCGCTTTTCGCTATGTCAATTAACTTAGTCGTTATCATAGTTCTAGTACTTTAATACCGAAAAATTTGAAAAGTCCTAAGTCAAAAGAGATATGACATAGGAAAAGAAGGTATATAAGTCGCAAACAAATTAAAGAAAGCAGTCAAACGTGTTTCAAACATGAAGACTTTCATTGTACTCACTTTGGCAATTGCAGCCGTCTCCGCGGAGGTGTTGGACGTAGTCCATCCCAAGGATCTGGTCAAATCTGGCAAGATCCAGGGACGTATCACCAACGGCTACCCAGCCTATGAGGGCAAAGCCCCCTACACTGTGGGACTTGACTTCAACGGTTGGTGGTGCGGTGGTTCCATCATTGCCCACGACTGGGTCCTGACTGCAGCTCACTGTACCAACGGTGGCAGCGGTGTGACCATCTACTACGGTGCTACCTGGCGTCAGAATGCTCAGTTCACCCACTGGGTTAGCAGCAGCGACTTCATCCAGAACCACAACTGGCCCAACACCAATGGCAACGACATCGCCCTGATCCGCACTCCCCATGTCGACTTCTGGAGCATGGTCAATAAGGTTGAGCTGCCCAGTTTCAACGATCGTTACAACATGTACGATGGCTGGTGGGCAGTTGCCTGCGGCTGGGGTGGTACCTACGATGGCAGCCCATTCCCCGATTGGCTACAGTGCGTCGATCTTCAGATCATTAGCAACGCTCAGTGTTCTCAGATCTATGGTACTCAACCCGAGGGTATTCTGTGCGTCGCTACTCCCGATGGCAAATCAACCTGCCAGGGTGACTCTGGTGGCCCATTGGTACTCCACGATGGAGCCAAACTGGCCGGTGTTACCTCCTGGGTACCTGCTGATGGTTGCCAATCTGGTTTGCCTTCTGGCTTCACTCGTGTTACCGCTCACCTGGAATGGATCCGCGACAACTCTGGAGTTGCCTATTACTAGATAAACCATTAAAATAAACATGATTTTATAAAAGCAATAAGAGATTTGAGTTTTTGGAGGGGAAAAGAGGAGGTTTGTAGGGATGTAAGGGTCTAACCCAAATGCCAATCCTACTATTTAGAGAAACAAAGAGAAAGTTGATAGGGTTCGACCTTTAAACCCTTTTTATTTTTGCTAATAACTTATCTACTTTTTCAAGATATAAAGTTTGATAGTCCATCGAAAGCTTCCCGCTTGAAATATTTATTCATTTTGTTTTTTTGGGGGGCTTGCCGGCCGTTGATATTGGTCACTCGTCTGGGGTTCTAGAAAATACCCCCAACGTTGACCGCATTTGGTCTGGCATTTGCAGTTTGTTTAGAGATAAGATTGTGGACTCGAGTGACTTGAACTTTCGAGTGGCTGATCAACGGATCTGATTAGAAAATAGTCAAAGAAATGATATATTGATCGGTTGCACTGAGACCTGTTGAGGGAATTACGCTTAAGTGCATAATAAATAAGAAAATGATGTAGAACTATAACTAGTTACATTATAAGGATTCGTAGAACTGGGAATTGTTCTTTGCTTTCTTTTCTTCTTTTTTTTTAGTATATTTTCTGTTTTGTTGGGGGGATTATCTTTTTATCTGCATGTTATTGACCTTCAAGTACGCAATACTTATTTTTACTCGCAAAATTCGTGACCGGATGTGATTATTAATGATTGACAATGCGCACACTTCGCGCAAGTCTAAAGGCCCCAAGCCGATGCAAATCGAGTCGTATTATCTTATCATGGAAACTTTTCAACTCAATCCAACCGAATTTTTTTTAATCATGTTATCTAGGCAAACAAATTAAAGTATTTTCCCTTAAGTGCCACACGCTACTTGGAATGATAACTTGGAGGAGTATACTTACAGACCCTTGAGGCTAGCTTGTGTAAAGTAACTCTCGATCAGAATCGGATAGACTAATCGATTTCGACGGGTTACCGAGAACGCGTGGATCAATAAATTAAATATATATAAATACATAATCTTTCTTAGGATATCTATATAAAATCACTTTCTAAAAGTGGCATCAATTAAAAATAAATATTTATTTATTTCTTGATATTATGAAGCTTTTATTTTAATATACTTATCTCTTCGATGTGCTAGACAACTTTCCCCCTATGAGTTTTAAGTACACTCTTGATTAATCTTTGAGAGTGAGAAAGATACTATATATATATATATATATATACTATATATTTTTAATTATCAATGCCGTCGCGAAAAAAAGCCACCAATCATTCCGTCCGGTTACTAATTGGTTTATCGCCGGGTTGATTGCCTTCAGAAGAGTCGTCATGAAGATATAGTTGTGAGGATCGAAAATAGTATAAAATGTGAGTACCTTCATGGGGATGACATCAGTTGATCGTTCAACATGAAGGTGTTTATTGTATTGGCTTTGGCTCTCGCTGCTGTTGCGGCCGAAACTGTCGAGCAGGTTCACCCCAAGGATCTGCAGGCTTCGGGTAAGATTGGTGGACGCATCACCAATGGCTACCCAGCCTACGAGGGTAAGGCACCCTACACCGTCGGCCTGAGCTTCAACGGCTGGTGGTGCGGTGGTTCCATCATTGCCCATGATTGGGTCCTCACTGCTGCTCACTGCACCAACGGTGCCAGCTCTGTGACCATCTACTACGGTGCCACCTGGCGCACCAACGCCCAGTTCACCCACTCGGTTGGCAGCGGCAACTTCATCCAGAACCACAACTGGCCCAACACCAATGGCAACGACATCGCCCTGATCCGCACTCCCCACGTCGACTTCTGGAGCATGGTTAACAAGGTTGAGCTGCCCAGCTACAACGATCGCTACAACATGTACGATGGCTGGTGGGCTGTCGCCTGCGGCTGGGGTCGTACCTCCGATGGTGGCTCTCAACCCGACTGGATGCAGTGCGTCGATCTGCAGATCATCAGCAACAGCCAGTGCTCCCAGACCTACGGCAACCAACCCGAGGGTATTCTGTGCGTCGCTACTCCCGGTGGCAAGTCCACCTGCAGCGGTGACTCTGGCGGCCCATTGGTTCTCCACGATGGTGGCAAACTGGTCGGTGTTACCTCCTGGGTTTCTGGCGCTGGTTGCCAATCTGGTCTGCCATCTGGATTCACCCGTGTTACCGCCCAACTGGACTGGATCCGCGACAACTCTGGTGTTGCTTACTACTAAACTGTTCCTTTTGGAGATTTCTTATTCGAAATATATTAATTGAACATACCCCAAGTCGTTTCTAATACTACAAGCTATATGCCAATCCAAATCCCTAGTAATTACAAGTTCAGTTGCTCTTTGGAATGCTTTATTTAAGTGATATCCATTTAGTAGGAGATGCCAGTGTGGTCACGGATCCAGTCCAGGTAACCAGTGACACGGGTCAAGCCAGCAGGATAGCCAGCAGTGCAGCCATATCCATGAACGTAGGAGGAGATGCCCACAATTTTGTTGCCATCGTGTGTGACCAGGGGACCACCAGAATCGCCACTGCAGACGGACTTACCGCCAGAGGTATCAATGCAGATGGTGTTATCAACCACATAGCCACCTCCATAGACGTTGCGGCACTCATCGTTGCCGATGATCTGGACGTCGACGCAGTTAAGGTAGTTGGAAATGCCGCCGTCGTTTGAGGTACGTCCCCAGCCGGAGGCAACAGCCCACCAACCGTGGTAGTTGTTGTAGCGATCGTTGTAGCTGGGCAGCTCAACCTTGTTGACCAGGGACCAGAAGTCGACATGGGGAGTACGGATCAGAGCGATGTCGTTGTTCAACTGGTCATTGTAGTGGGGGTGACGGATTTGGTCATTGCCGCTGACCCAATGGGTGTACTGTGCCTCGAGACGGTAGCTGGCACCGTAGTAGATTCTCACACCGGAGCCGTCGTTAACACAGTGACCCGCGGTAAGGACCCAGTTGTGGCCAATGATGGAGCCACCGCACCACCAACCTCCGTCGAAGCTCAAGCCAACAATGTAGGGAACCTTTCCCTCATAGGCAGGGTATCCGTTGGTGATGCGACCCTGGATGTTATTCCTGGGCATATCCATCATACGTACGGGCTTCACTGGCCCGGTGGGCACAGCGGTGGCTACGGCCACAGCCAGAGTTAGGAATACGAACAACTTCATTATCGAAAAGAAACTAATCATTCCTTGCCAATATTCCACGTATTTATACAAGATTTGCATGAAGCTTATCGATGTGCAATGCAATCGTAGGTTGTATTTTTTCAGATTCGTTGCTTGACAAATTTATTTAAACTTCCTGTATATAAGAATTTGCAACATACATCCGCCTAAAACGAATCAATATAATAAAACACGTAGCGATAGATACAGTCGAACGAGTCCGACAGTAAGATACCCTTCGTTTAATTTTATATAACTACTACATACTATCAGCTCTGCTTGTACGTAATTTATGGAATTGCGCGGGCGGTGGGCGTGGTATCCTAAATTTGAAATAAGCTTCAAGAGCTTATGGTATACAGAAAACTCTATGCAAAATTTGGTGTCTTTAGCTATTCTAATAGCTAAGATCTGTGGGTTCATACAGACGGATAGACAGGCAGGCAGACAGACAGACCTCCCTCGCCTGTTACCTACATTTCTATACCCTTCTTTGAACACTTTCAACGATAGATATAGGGTTTAATAAATCATGCTGTGTCGAAGATCCTCATAAGCTATTGAACGAAAACGTGTTTATCTAGAGGAACTAGATGGAATGAAAGTTATAAATATTGATAAAGCAATGACAAGAGAAAGTTCTGGAATATGGATCATTGCCATAAATCTTTGTTTAAAAGAAAAGAAATGTTTAAACAGTCTTCTTGCTACCAATTTCTTTTATTAAATATATAAAACACACATTAAGGGGGCCCTTGGCATATTCTGAAAAATAAATGATTTCAGAAATTTGAAAACAGATTGAAGCTCTTGTTTAGTATAATAAAATACTCAGGAAGATAATGCAAAAACAGACCGTCTTTTCTTGAGGTTCAATGTCCTGTCGAGGCTGTTAGATATATAGATATATATCTCTTAGATTTTGGGAAAACTAGTTGGTAATGGAGGTAAACAGATCCTGGTTTGCAGCAACTCTTTGCCATCCTCACACACTGGTGTTATCGTCCAACTGGATCTGCAACAACTCTGGTATTGGTTAGTTCTACAGGATTATCTTTGATTTCTTACTCATATGTTAATTAAACCTATACCATGTTAAAGGACTAGTTTCCTTGATTATACTAAAGCTGTACCCAAATCTGAATCTTAGAAAACTATAGTAACAACGAAGGGCAGATGCTTTTTGGAATGCTTTATTTAAGTGATATCCATTTAGTAGGAGATGCCAGTGTTGTCGCGGATCCAGTCCAGGTATCCAGTGACACGGGTGAAGCCAGCAGGCTGACTAGCAGTGCAGCCATCCCAGTGACCGAAGGAAGTGATTCCCACAATTTTGTTGCCGTCGTGTGTGACCAGGGGACCACCAGAGTCGCCATTGCAGGTGGATTTGCCACCGGAGGTGCTGATGCAGATAGTGTTATCAATGACGTAGCTACCACCATAGACGTTGCGGCACTCATCGTTGCTGATGATCTGAACATCCACACAGTTAAGGTAGTCGTGCATGCCACCTTCGTTATAGGTACGTCCCCAACCGGAGGCAACAGCCCACCAACCATTGTAGTTGTTGTAGCGATCGTTGTAGCTGGGCAGCTCAACCTTGTTCACCAGGGACCAGAAGTCGACATGGGGAGTACGGATCAAGGCAATGTCGTTGTTCAACACATTGTTGTAGTCGTGGTGACGGATTTGGTCATTGCCACTGACCCAGTGGGTGTATTGAGCCTGGTGGCGGTGGCTGGCACCGTAGTAGATTCTCACACCAGAACCGTCATTGATGCAGTGACCGGCAGTGAGGACCCAGGTGTTGCCAATGATGGAGCCACCGCACCACCAACCTCCGTCGAAGCTCAGGCCAACAATGTAGGGAACCTTGCCCTCATAGGCAGGGTATCCGTTGGTGATGCGACCCTCGATGCTTGGCTTGGGCATGTCCATCACACGGAGGGGCTTGTTCAGCCCGGTGGGCACAGCGGTGGCTGCGGCTACAGCCAGGGTCAGGAATAAGAACAGTTTCATTTTTGGAATGCAACTTGCGACGTGCCTCTGGTCTTCAATGTTTTTATAGAGTTGGACTTATCGGGCACCACTTGAGGTCTTGCGGTTGCAATCTCTACTAATAAATTGTCTTTATTATTTCTATTAATCCTAGTCTGAGTGATAAGAAAGGCAGACTATATTAGGAATGGTTCATATTATTCACAATTTTTGGCGATAGAAAAAATAGTTTTATTGGGGTTCTTCCTCTTTGATTTGAACCCGGCGCAAATTGGTATGAAAGTCGAAAACCTTGATAAAGTATTGATTTCGATGCAAATAAGATGGTATCTTATCATAGACATGCGCTACGCATGTACGTTAATTTGTATAATTGTTATCTAAGTAAATAAATTAGGGTTATCAGTATACGTTACTTTGTTGAGTACTACGACTAAATTTTAAGAATCATGCTAAAAAAAATGTTACAATTTTGTTGATTTTGTTTTGCTCTTATCATTTTCATACTGTAAATATTTTGAAAACATGATCAGCTTAAGGTACTGATCAAAAGGAAGTTATAAATACTGATAACGACACGCTTGCGATCGTACGAGATTATGTTCATTCATGTTGTTCAAGTTTTGGCAAATTATCAATGTGGACTTATGACGATATGAATAATTGCATTTCATTTTAATTAATATTATATTTTATCTTTATTTATCTTTATTTAAGCGAGAATAATTATAAACTTGAAATAAATTCAATTTCGATAAGGTTTTCCTTCTTTTCTGTAGTTGTTGCTAGGTTGTTCAAGAATTCAATTTAAAATGCACTTGGGGCTATCTAAAAATATTTAATTTGTCGAGCATTTGTAGATCTACAGTATAACAAATACTTTAAATCTGCTTAGTAACTATACAAATTGGAAAAACTTTCAATACTTATAAAGCAATACTTAAATAAACCTGTAAACAAGTTTTTTTTAATGTATTTTGAGTGTACTTGACTGTGCAAATACTTATCATAACTTGGCATCATATAAAGTATGGTATTTCCACATTTTATCCCTCTTGCTCGATTTCAGTACCCTATAGAGCCTCTAGTATGGAAAACTTTTTCAAAATTCATCACAATTCCTTGAAAAAAGACATTTTATTCATTATTTTTAGTTTGGAGCCCCGAAGTTACTTGTTGTCTCAGGGCCTCCAAGTCTCTAGCTACGGCCCTGGGTATAAACATTATGGTTGTTCACACTATCTCCTGTGTCATATAAACTATTTAAATGCATTTGTGTAGGATGGAGTTGATACTAAAAATATTACTTATCGCTATCTGCATTTCTAAAAATCTGAAAATTTATGTCATGATCATGACTCCATGCATTTCTTGATAATGTATGAAAGTATTTTCGGTTTTTTGGTATAAATACCAAGAGTTTTGCAGTACGAAATAACTTCAACTTGCAATATGAAAGTGTTCATAACTATTCTGGTTCTGGCTGTTGCCTCCGCTTCTGCCTTTGAGGAGGCGGTCCACCCCAAGGACCTCTCCAAGGTTAGCAAGATCAGTAGCCGTATTACCAACGGTTACCCAGCCTATGAAGGCAAGGCTCCCTACACCGTTGGTCTTGGATTCAGCGGTGGCTGGTGGTGCGGTGGTTCCATCATTGGAAACACCTGGGTCCTGACTGCATCCCACTGCACTGGAAGCGATGTGACCGTCTACTTCGGAGCTACCTGGCGCACCAACGCCCAGTACACCCACTGGGTCAGCCAGAGCAACATCATCAACCACTGGGTCGATGATATCGCTCTGATCCGTATCCCCCATGTCGACTTCTGGAGCATGGTCAACAAGGTTGAGTTGCCCAGCTACAACGACCGTTACAACGACTTCAACAACCAATGGGCTGTTGCCTGCGGCTGGGGCGGTACCTACGATGGTAGCCCACTCCCCGACTGGCTCCAGTGCGTCGATCTGCAGGTTATCTCCAACGATGAGTGCAAGCGCACCTATGGTGATGTAATCGTCAACACCAACATCATCTGTGTGCGTACTCCCGATGGCAAGTCCACCTGCGGTGGTGACTCTGGTGGCCCATTGGTCTCCCACGACGGCAACAAACTGATCGGTGTTACCAACTGGGTATCGGCTGCCGGTTGCCAATCTGGTCACCCCTCTGGCTTCCAGCGTGTCACCCACCACCTGGACTGGATCCGCGACAACACCGGAATTTCATACTAAAAACCTTTGGTTGTGATCTACTGAATAAAGCATAAAAAGAAAAGCAAAACGTTCTCTTATTTTATTATATTATATGTTTCAAATCTTAAAGGAATGATATACATCTAGCTACAGTTAAGTTTTGATTGTATAAGCACATGTATTGTCAGTATATGTAACATACAAACGAGCTTGAGCCTTGCATTGGGGTTTTTCTTTGAGGCTACTAGAATTCTCAACAGGTTCAAGCAGCGTGCAGAGGAAAACCATCTGCTATCATCAAGTAAGCGACGAATGCTGATGATCGAAATTGGATACTTCATAAAACAATTGTACACTCGAGCCGATATTGAACTCAAGTTAAATAAAGTTTTAATTAATATTAATAACAACTTGTTATGTTCTTTAAGATATTATTTAAGTGGAATTATTTGTTTTCTTTGCAGTATGCACTACAACATAAGTTTATTTTGCCTAGTTAAGAATTCTTATAATATATATGTATGTAAATATAATAATGATATGCTTTATAGGCGCAGAGAAGTCTCATTTTCTTCGTATGAAACTTCTTTGCAATATTTGATAATAATAATAATATGAAAGAAATCTACATTCGGCAGAGCTCGACTGTTTTATACCCGCTTTCCACTTGGTTGCCTAATAAAATTATCTTAAAATAAATAAATTCTATGGTTATTATACGATCCCTACTAGAAATCATTACCATTGAAATTATGTTGGTTTGGAATCGGTCTCGAGATCTACCTTATTCTACAGATAGAACAAAATAAATGGACTCGGATTTTGATTCTGATCGGGAATATATATGTATAAATATATAAACTTCTGCCAATTACGTAAATTTTCGATTGACACGAAGCGCAAATACCATTCTACTCTATGAGTATCGGGTATAATACAATCTTAACGTCCCCACTTAAGACTTCTTTATGATTCTAGCGCTCTTTTGATACATTGATAATTATGTGTTCTTATCATTTGAATATTGTAAATATTTTGAAAATCTGATCAGTTAAAGGTACTGAGGCGAAAGGAAGTAATAAATAAATGATAATACCATGAGATGACAAAGCATTCTTATAATTGTATCCGATTATGTTCATTCATGTTTTTACGCTTTGGCCAGTTATCAAATTAGACATATCGAAACCGACTATAAGAAACCCTGCAACCATATTTAAATACATTGTTTATTAAAACTCATTCCCCAGTATCGGAACTATTATTAGCCTATACTATTTTAAATAATTTACAAAACGCGTTTAACTGCTTTTGAAACTCTTATACTATGAAGCATAAAGTATTTTCACATTAAAAAATATATATAAGGTGTAACAATTATTTAGATTCCGACAAGTAAATATATTGATCTGTTAAATTACTTAGAGTATCAATAAAATCCTACTTCTCAAACCACAAAAATGTGATTAAATGTACTTTGATTTCTAAATAGATTACTTATCGCTCTTTGCACTTATACAAATCGTATAATTTATGTTATAATTTATATTTATGACTCTATGCGTTTCGTGGTAATGTATATAGTATTTGCGGCTTATTGGTATAAATACCCAGGGTTTCGCTCTAGGAAATAACTTCAACTTGCAATATGAAGGTGTTCATAACTATTCTGGTTCTGGCTGTTGCCTCCGCTTCTGCCTTTGAGGAGGCGGTCCACCCTAAGGACTTCTCCAAGGTTAGCAAGATCAGCAGCCGTATTACCAACGGTTACCCAGCATACGAGGGCAAGGCTCCCTACACCGTTGGTCTTGGATTCAGTGGTGGTTGGTGGTGCGGTGGTTCCATCATTGGAAACACCTGGGTCCTGACTGCTTCTCACTGCACTGGAAGCGATGTGACCGTCTACTTCGGAGCTACCTGGCGCACCAACGCCCAGTACACCCACTGGGTCAGCCAGAGCAACATCATCAACCACTGGGTCGATGATATCGCTCTGATCCGTATCCCCCATGTCGACTTCTGGAGCATGGTCAACAAGGTTGAGTTGCCCAGCTACAACGACCGTTACAACGACTTCAACAACCAATGGGCTGTTGCCTGCGGCTGGGGCGGTACCTACGATGGTAGCCCACTCCCCGACTGGCTCCAGTGCGTCGATCTGCAGGTTATCTCCAACGATGAGTGCAAGCGCACCTATGGTGATGTAACCGTCAACACCAACATCATCTGTGTGCGTACTCCCGATGGCAAGTCCACCTGCGGTGGTGACTCTGGTGGCCCATTGGTCTCCCACGACGGCAACAAACTGATCGGTGTCACCAACTTTGGATCGGCTGCCGGTTGCCAATCTGGTGCCCCAGCTGGCTTCCAGCGTGTCACCCACCACTTGGACTGGATCCGCGACAACACCGGAATTTCATACTAAGAACCTTTGGTTATGATCTACTGAATAAAGCATAAAAAGAAAAGCAAAAAGTTATCTTATGTATTAAAGTTTTCTTCGTCGAAAATAGTTTATTATTAAGAAAACTTCTTAGAGAATCCATATTAGAATCCATCTTTCCTACAAGAATCGTATAAAATTGCGTTGGGGTAAAATTATAGCTATCTGTCTGTTTGAACGCACAGATCTTAACTATTATTAAATCTAGAGTCAACATATTTTATCAGAAGGTTACTGGTTATAATACGTTACTCAATCAAATTTTATTTATATTTCCAAAATAATAACATTTTATAATTCGATTTATAAGAGACATATTACATATATAATGACAGTTAGCTAGCTAACTATTGTATGGACTTATCTTAAAAATTTGAATAATATCATACATTCCTGAAAATGCGTATTGGAGTGAGAAAGCAAGACCAATCCGCCAATTATCGAAATGAAATATCGAATGAAGGTAAAGGAAGGTTATCCGAAGATATAACAGCTTCGCGTTTAATGAGACGGTACAAAATACCTATTATAATGTCTTATCGACTGACTCGTAGTGCATCTGTAAAAAGATAATGAGACATACTACGAATACCATTATTTGTGATACCGAAGACCCTGCAAATATTTGTAGTGTCTTGATTAAATCGGGCAGGTATATTTCACTTAGAAATTTTATTGCAAAATATTAATATTTTTATATAGACTTCGTAGTGTAGTGCTCTACTTTGTATAATGATATTGATAATAAAATTTAGTGATACGTTTAATCAAGACAGACGTAAAATGTGTATTTATTTGAATCACTTTTCCATTTATTAACCTTAAAGGTATATGATGATGTATTACATGCTTAAATCACAGTTATCTATGAGGGTTTTATTGAACATGTGTATGAATAATTTATGAGACTCTTTAAAATCAAATAATATTCGTACTTCCCATGTACGATCGGAAGTATAAAAGGTTTTGAGAAACCACAGAGAAGCACAAGTTGCTCACACAACATGAAGGTGTTCATTACTCTTTTGGCTCTGGCTGTTGCCTCCGCTTCGGCCTACGAGACGGTCATCCACCCTAGGGACCTCCCCAAGGATGGCAAGATCAGCAGCCGTATTACCAACGGCTACCCAGCATACGAGGGCAAGGCTCCCTACACCGTCGGTCTTGGATTCAGCGGTGGCTGGTGGTGCGGTGGTTCCATCATTGGAAACACCTGGGTCCTGACTGCCAAGCACTGCACTGGAAGCGATGTGACCGTCTACTTCGGAGCTACCTGGCGCACCAACGCCCAGTACACACACTGGGTCAGCTCAAGCAACATCATCGACCACTGGGTTGATGATATCGCTCTGATCCGCATCCCCCACGTCGACTTCTGGCACATGGTTAACAAGGTTGAGCTGCCCAGCTACAACGACCGTTACAACGACTACAACAACCAATGGGCTGTTGCCTGCGGCTGGGGTCGTACTGCCGATGGAAACCAACCCGACTGGATGCAGTGCGTTGACTTGCAGGTCATCTCCAACGACGAGTGCAAGCGCACCTACGGCGATGTGACTGTGAACACCAACATCATCTGTGTGGCTACTCCCGATGGCAAGTCCACCTGCAATGGTGACTCTGGTGGCCCATTGGTCTCCCACGACGGCAACAAACTGATCGGTGTTACCAACTGGGTATCTGGTGCCGGTTGCCAATCTGGTCACCCATCTGGCTTCCAGCGTGTCACCCACCACCTGGACTGGATCCGCGACAACACCGGAATTTCATACTAAAAACCTTTGGTTGTGATCTACTGAATAAAGCATAAAAAGAAAAGCAAAACGTTCTCTTATTTTATTATATTATATGTTTCAAATCTTAAAGGAATGATATACATCTAGCTACAGTTAAGTTTTGATTGTATAAGCACATGTATTGTCAGTATATGTAACATACAAACGAGCTTGAGCCTTGCATTGGGGTTTTTCTTTGAGGCTACTAGAATTCTCAACAGGTTCAAGCAGCGTGCAGAGGAAAACCATCTGCTATCATCAAGTAAGCGACGAATGCTGATGATCGAAATTGGATACTTCATAAAACAATTTTACACTCGAGCCGATATTGAACTCAAGTTAAATAAAGTTTTAATTAATATTAATAACAACTTGTTATGTTCTTTAAGATATTATTTAAGTGGAATTATTTGTTTTCTTTGCAGTATGCACTACAACATAAGTTTATTTTGCCTAGTTAAGAATTCTTATAGTATATATGTATGTAAATATAATAATGATATGCTTTATAGGCGCAGAGAAGTCTCATTTTCTTCGTATGAAACTTTTTTGCAATATTTGATAATAATAATAATATGAAAGAAATCTACATTCGGCAGAGCTCGACTGTTTTATACCCGCTTTCCACTTGGTTGCCTAATAAAATTATCTTAAAATAAATAAATTCTATGGTTATTATACGATCCCTACTAGAAATCATTACCATTGATCTGGCTGGTGAGATTGAGATTGAGATCTACCTTATTCTACAGATAGAACAAAATAAATGGACTCGGATTTTGATTCTGATCGGGAATATATATGTATAAATATATAAACTTCTGCCAATTACGTAAATTTTCGATTGACACGAAGCGCAAATACCATTCTACTCTATGAGTATCGGGTATAATACAATCTTAACGTCCCCACTTAAGACTTCTTTATGATTCTAGCGCTCTTTTGATACATTGATAATTATGTGTTCTTATCATTTGAATATTGTAAATATTTTGAAAATCTGATCAGTTAAAGGTACTGAGGCGAAAGGAAGTAATAAATAAATGATAATACCATGAGATGACAAAGCATTCTTATAATTGTATCCGATTATGTTCATTCATGTTTTTACGCTTTGGCCAGTTATCAAATTAGACATATCGAAACCGACTATAAGAAACCCTGCAACCATATTTAAATACATTGTTTATTAAAACTCATTCCCCAGTATCGGAACTATTATTAGCCTATACTATTTTAAATAATTTACAAAACGCGTTTAACTGCTTTTGAAACTCTTATACTATGAAGCATAAAGTATTTTCACATTAAAAAATATATATAAGGTGTAACAATTATTTAGATTCCGACAAGTAAATATATTGATCTGTTAAATTACTTAGAGTATCAATAAAATCCTACTTCTCAAACCACAAAAATGTGATTAAATGTACTTTGATTTCTAAATAGATTACTTATCGCTCTTTGCACTTATACAAATCGTATAATTTATGTTATAATTTATATTTATGACTCTATGCGTTTCGTGGTAATGTATATAGTATTTGCGGCTTATTGGTATAAATACCCAGGGTTTCGCTCTAGGAAATAACTTCAACTTGCAATATGAAGGTGTTCATAACTATTCTGGTTCTGGCTGTTGCCTCCGCTTCTGCCTTCGAGGAGGTGGTCCACCCCAAGGACCTCTCTAAGGTTAGCAAGATCAGTAGCCGTATTACCAACGGTTACCCAGCATACGAGGGCAAGGCTCCCTACACCGTTGGTCTTGGATTCAGTGGTGGTTGGTGGTGCGGTGGTTCCATCATTGGAAACACCTGGGTCCTGACTGCTTCTCACTGCACTGGAAGCGATGTGACCGTCTACTTCGGAGCTACCTGGCGCACCAACGCCCAGTACACCCACTGGGTCAGCCAGAGCAACATCATCAACCACTGGGTCGATGATATCGCTCTGATCCGTATCCCCCATGTCGACTTCTGGAGCATGGTCAACAAGGTTGAGTTGCCCAGCTACAACGACCGTTACAACGACTTCAACAACCAATGGGCTGTTGCCTGCGGCTGGGGCGGTACCTACGATGGTAGCCCACTCCCCGACTGGCTCCAGTGCGTCGATCTGCAGGTTATCTCCAACGATGAGTGCAAGCGCACCTATGGTGATGTAACCGTCAACACCAACATCATCTGTGTGCGTACTCCCGATGGCAAGTCCACCTGCGGTGGTGACTCTGGTGGCCCATTGGTCTCCCACGACGGCAACAAACTGATCGGTGTTACCAACTGGGTATCGGCTGCCGGTTGCCAATCTGGTCACCCCTCTGGCTTCCAGCGTGTCACCCACCACCTGGACTGGATCCGCGACAACACCGGAATTTCATACTAAAAACCTTTGGTTGTGATCTACTGAATAAAGCATAAAAAGAAAAGCAAAACGTTCTCTTATTTTATTATATTATATGTTTCAAATCTTAAAGGAATGATATACATCTAGCTACAGTTAAGTTTTGATTGTATAAGCACATGTATTTTCGGTATATGTAACATACAAACGAGCTTGAGCCTTGCATTGGTTTTTTTCTTTGAGGCTGCTAGAATTCTCAACAGGTTCAAGCAGCGTGCAGAGGAAAACCATCTGCTATCATCAAGTAAGCGACGAATGCTGATGATCGAAATTGGATACTTCATAAAACAATTGTACACTCGAGCCGATATTGAACTCAAGTTAAATAAAGTTTTAATTAATATTAATAACAACTTGTTATGTTTCTTTAAGATATTATTTAAGTGGAATTATTTGTTTTCTTTGCAGTATGCACTACAACATAAGTTTATTTTGCCTAGTTAAGAATTCTTATAATATATATGTATGTAAATATAATAATGATATGCTTTATAGGCGCAGAGAAGTCTCATTTTCTTCGTATGAAACTTTTGTGCAATATTTGATAATAATAACAAGAAAGCAAGGCTACCTTCGGCTTGCCGAAGGTTTTATACCCTTGCAGTTGTACACAGCTATATGTAATAGTACTCAGATTTTCATAAAATTGCAACAGGTACCTTGATTCGGCCGATCGTTGATCGTTATATGTTATAAAACTTTGATTTTGATGAAACTTTATTATTAAGGACATACTCAGATTTGGATGTGGTAAGCCTGATAGCTATATCTTGAAATATAACGAAAATCGACCGATAGGCTCCATAACAGCTGTACGATATATCAGTCCGATCTGGCCCGTTCCGACTTATGAAGATAGCTCAATAACTGGGGGACTAATTTGCGTTGCAACAGACAGACGGACTGACTGATTGTTCCTATAACAGCTATAGAATATAAACGTCTGAGATATTTAAATGGAAAAAATAAGGGCGGGTTACTGTATAACATTAAAAAGTATTGATAATGTGCTATATTTCCAAGAACAAAACAGGTTTGCATACAAAAACCCTAACTTCAGCCGATTGTTCCTATGGCAGCTATATGTTATAGCGGTCCGATTTTGATACAATTTTGACAGCACATTAGGAACGTAATAAGAATAAGATTTGCCAAATCTTGTTGCAATATCTTGAAAAACAACAAAAATCGGCCGATAGTTTCTATGACAGCTATACGATATATCGGTCCGATCTGGCTCGTTCCGACTTATTTACAGCGCGCAGCAATAAGAAGTTTGTATGCCAAGTTTCATGAAGATAGCTCAAAAACTGAGAGACTAGTTTGCGTTGCAACAGACGGACGGACGGACGGACGGACGGACGGACATCCATTTTTGGACTCCTCTGTTTATGCTGATTCAGAATATATATACTTTATAGGGTCGGAGATGTCTCCTAAGGTGCGTTGCAAACTTCTGGCTAAAATTAATATACCCTCTGCAAGGGTATAATAATATGAAAGAAATCTACATTCGGCAGAGCTCGACTGTTTTATACCCGCTTTCCACTTGGTTGCCTAATAAAATTATCTTAAAATAAATAAATTCTATGGTTATTATACGATCCCTACTAGAAATCATTACCATTGTAATTATGTTGGTTTGGAATCGGTCTCGAGATCTACATTATTCTACAGATAGAACAAAATAAATGGACTCGGATTTTGATTCTGATCGGGAATATATATGTATAAATATATAAACTTCTGCCAATTACGTAAATTTTCGATTGACACGAAGCGCAAATACCATTCTACTCTATGAGTATCGGGTATAATACAATCTTAACGTCCCCACTTAAGACTTCTTTATGATTCTAGCGCTCTTTTGATACATTGATAATTATGTGTTCTTATCATTTGAATATTGTAAATATTTTGAAAATCTGATCAGTTAAAGGTACTGAGGCGAAAGGAAGTAATAAATAAATGATAATACCATGAGATGACAAAGCATTCTTATAATTGTATCCGATTATGTTCATTCATGTTTTTACGCTTTGGCCAGTTATCAAATTAGACATATCGAAACCGACTATAAGAAACCCTGCAACCATATTTAAATACATTGTTTATTAAAACTCATTCCCCAGTATCGGAACTATTATTAGCCTATACTATTTTAAATAATTTACAAAACGCGTTTAACTGCTTTTGAAACTCTTATACTATGAAGCATAAAGTATTTTCACATTAAAAAATATATATAAGGTGTAACAATTATTTAGATTCCGACAAGTAAATATATTGATCTGTTAAATTACTTAGAGTATCAATAAAATCCTACTTCTCAAACCACAAAAATGTGATTAAATGCACTTTGATTTCTAAATAGATTACTTATCGCTCTTTGCACTTATACAAATCGTATAATTTATGTTATAATTTATATTTATGACTCTATGCGTTTCGTGGTAATGTATATAGTATTTGCGGCTTATTGGTATAAATACCCAGGGTTTCGCTCTAGGAAATAACTTCAACTTGCAATATGAAGGTGTTCATAACTATTCTGGTTCTGGCTGTTGCCTCCGCTTCTGCCTTTGAGGAGGCGGTCCACCCTAAGGACTTCTCCAAGGTTAGCAAGATCAGCAGCCGTATTACCAACGGTTACCCAGCATACGAGGGCAAGGCTCCCTACACCGTTGGTCTTGGATTCAGTGGTGGTTGGTGGTGCGGTGGTTCCATCATTGGAAACACCTGGGTCCTGACTGCCAAGCACTGCACTGGAAGCGATGTGACCGTCTACTTCGGAGCTACCTGGCGCACCAACGCCCAGTACACCCACTGGGTCAGCCAGAGCAACATCATCAACCACTGGGTCGATGATATCGCTCTGATCCGTATCCCCCATGTCGACTTCTGGAGCATGGTCAACAAGGTTGAGTTGCCCAGCTACAACGACCGTTACAACGACTTCAACAACCAATGGGCTGTTGCCTGCGGCTGGGGCGGTACCTACGATGGTAGCCCACTCCCCGACTGGCTCCAGTGCGTCGATCTGCAGGTTATCTCCAACGATGAGTGCAAGCGCACCTATGGTGATGTAACCGTCAACACCAACATCATCTGTGTGCGTACTCCCGATGGCAAGTCCACCTGCGGTGGTGACTCTGGTGGCCCATTGGTCTCCCACGACGGCAACAAACTGATCGGTGTCACCAACTTTGGATCGGCTGCCGGTTGCCAATCTGGTGCCCCAGCTGGCTTCCAGCGTGTCACCCACCACTTGGACTGGATCCGCGACAACACCGGAATTTCATACTAAGAACCTTTGGTTATGATCTACTGAATAAAGCATAAAAAGAAAAGCAAAAAGTTATCTTATGTATTAAAGTTTTCTTCGTCGAAAATAGTTTATTATTAAGAAAACTTCTTAGAGAATCCATATTAGAATCCATCTTTCCTACAAGAATCGTATAAAATTGCGTTGGGGTAAAATTATAGCTATCTGTCTGTTTGAACGCACAGATCTTAACTATTATTAAATCTAGAGTCAACATATTTTATCAGAAGGTTACTGGTTATAATACGTTACTCAATCAAATTTTATTTATATTTCCAAAATAATAACATTTTATAATTCGATTTATAAGAGACATATTACATATATAATGACAGTTAGCTAGCTAACTATTGTATGGACTTATCTTAAAAATTTGAATAATATCATACATTCCTGAAAATGCGTATTGGAGTGAGAAAGCAAGACCAATCCGCCAATTATCGAAATGAAATATCGAATGAAGGTAAAGGAAGGTTATCCGAAGATATAACAGCTTCGCGTTTAATGAGACGGTACAAAATACCTATTATAATGTCTTATCGACTGACTCGTAGTGCATCTGTAAAAAGATAATGAGACATACTACGAATACCATTATTTGTGATACCGAAGACCCTGCAAATATTTGTAGTGTCTTGATTAAATCGGGCAGGTATATTTCACTTAGAAATTTTATTGCAAAATATTAATATTTTTATATAGACTTCGTAGTGTAGTGCTCTACTTTGTATAATGATATTGATAATAAAATTTAGTGATACGTTTAATCAAGACAGACGTAAAATGTGTATTTATTTGAATCACTTTTCCATTTATTAACCTTAAAGGTATATGATGATGTATTACATGCTTAAATCACAGTTATCTATGAGGGTTTTATTGAACATGTGTATGAATAATTTATGAGACTCTTTAAAATCAAATAATATTCGTACTTCCCATGTACGATCGGAAGTATAAAAGGTTTTGAGAAACCACAGAGAAGCACAAGTTGCTCACACAACATGAAGGTGTTCATTACTCTTTTGGCTCTGGCTGTTGCCTCCGCTTCGGCCTACGAGACGGTCATCCACCCTAGGGACCTCCCCAAGGATGGCAAGATCAGCAGCCGTATTACCAACGGCTACCCAGCATACGAGGGCAAGGCTCCCTACACCGTCGGTCTTGGATTCAGCGGTGGCTGGTGGTGCGGTGGTTCCATCATTGGAAACACCTGGGTCCTGACTGCCAAGCACTGCACTGGAAGCGATGTGACCGTCTACTTCGGAGCTACCTGGCGCACCAACGCCCAGTACACACACTGGGTCAGCTCAAGCAACATCATCGACCACTGGGTTGATGATATCGCTCTGATCCGCATCCCCCACGTCGACTTCTGGCACATGGTTAACAAGGTTGAGCTGCCCAGCTACAACGACCGTTACAACGACTACAACAACCAATGGGCTGTTGCCTGCGGCTGGGGTCGTACTGCCGATGGAAACCAACCCGACTGGATGCAGTGCGTTGACTTGCAGGTCATCTCCAACGACGAGTGCAAGCGCACCTACGGCGATGTGACTGTGAACACCAACATCATCTGTGTGGCTACTCCCGATGGCAAGTCCACCTGCAATGGTGACTCTGGTGGCCCATTGGTCTCCCACGACGGCAACAAACTGATCGGTGTTACCAACTGGGTATCTGGTGCCGGTTGCCAATCTGGTCACCCATCTGGCTTCCAGCGTGTTACCCACCACCTGGACTGGATCCGCGACAACACCGGAATTTCTTACTAAAAATCATAATCTTAAGTTATGGTCTAAATAAAGCAACCCTATAAAAAGCAGAACTGTCTTTCATCATTACTTAGTTTAACTATTAATCATACTTATGCAGTAATTATTCCGCAGTCAAGTTTTTATATACGTACATGATTTCTATAAGGTCGGACAATAAATATGAGAAATATTCAAGATATAAAGTGCTTCTCCAAATTATTGTGTTTCAGTATGTTATTTAGTAGATTAATTAGAGCAAGATTCAATCCTGAAATAAGATAATTCTTTTGATTAAGTTCAATCCTGAAATAAGATAATTCTTTTGATTCATTTTTATTGTAATTGTAACTTCGACGAACTTCCTCAGGGTATGGCAATAGCTCAGATTATTGGCGGGTTGTTATTCGGGTCAGGATGGATAACAATTTTGCTTTTTGGATGTGGCTGTGATCTATTTATATTATTAATTAAAGAATTAGATTATTCGAGGACAGTGTGAATATCGATTTGATTTCTTCATAATAGCTTTACTAGCCAGCATACAATTTTTCCCACACACCATGAATAAATGTCGAAAGACATCATATCCACGCTGCTTGAACTGGTTGGGAATTCTAGTGACAATCATCTAAAACCATAGCATACTTACTTGGCGCACGATGACGGGCTTCTACTTCGCGCTGCTAGAACTTGTTGAGAATTATAGTGGCGCGAAGTACAAAAATAACCAATACAATGACCAATTCGTTTCTAGTATATTTATACCCTTGCAGAGGGTATATTAATTTTAGCCAGAAGTTTGCAACGCACCTTAGGAGACATCTCCGACCCTATAAAGTATATATATTCTGAATCAGCATAAACAGAGGAGTCCAAAAATGGATGTCCGCCTGTCCGTCCGTCCGTCCGTCCGTCCGTCCGTCCGTCCGTCCGTCCGTCCGTCCGTCTGTTGCAACGCAAACTAGTCTCTCAGTTTTTGAGCTATCTTCATGAAACTTGGCATATAAGCTTCTTATTGCTGCGAGCTGTAAATAAGTCGGAACGAGCTAGATCGGACCGATATATCGTATAGCTGTCATAGAAACTATCGGCCGATTTTTGTTGTTTTTCAAGATATTGCAACAAGATTTGGCAAATCTTATTCTTATTACGTTCCTAATGTGCTGTCAAAATTGTATCAGAATCGGAACACTATAACATATAGCTGCCATAGGAACAATCGGCTGAAATTAGGGTTTTTGTATGCAAACCTGTTTTGTTCTTGGAAATACCGCACATTATCAATACTTTTTAATGTTATACAGTAACCCGCCCTTATTTTTTCCATTTAAATATCTCAGACGTTTATATTCTATAGCTGTTATAGGAACAATCAGTCAGTCCGTCTGTCTGTTGCAACGCAAATTAGTCCCCCAGTTATTGAGCTATCTTCATAAGTCGGAACGGGCCAGATCGGACTGATATATCGTACAGCTGTCATGGAGCCTATCGGTCGATTTTCGTTATATTTCAAGATATAGCTATCAGGCTTACCACATCCAAATCTGAGTATGTCCTTAATAATAAAGTTTCATCAAAATCAAAGTTTTATAACATATAACGATCAAGGATCGGCCGAATCAAGGTACCTGTTGCAATTTTATGAAAATCTGAGTACTATTACATATAGCTGTGTACAACTGCAAGGGTATAAAACCTTCGGCAAGCCGAAGGTAGCCTTGCTTTCTTGTTTTTGTTGCATGCATATTAAAAATAAATATTTGTGAAAATAATTTAAAGTATTGACAGTCACCCTATTATACTTAATTTGATATTTCATTATCAAATCAATTAAAAAGTGCCTTTATATATTTAAAAATGTGAAGTGTCAATATAAAGTAATAAAATATAAAGTAATAAATCAGAAGTTTGAGTTTTAAATGCTTTATTTATGACATAATAGAAACCTAAGATGTTTAGTAAGAAATTCCAGTGTTGTCGCGGATCCAGTCCAGGTGGTGGGTAACACGCTGGAAGCCAGATGGGTGACCAGATTGGCAACCGGCACCAGATACCCAGTTGGTAACACCGATCAGTTTGTTGCCGTCGTGGGAGACCAATGGGCCACCAGAGTCACCATTGCAGGTGGACTTGCCATCGGGAGTAGCCACACAGATGATGTTGGTGTTCACAGTCACATCGCCGTAGGTGCGCTTGCACTCGTCGTTGGAGATGACCTGCAAGTCAACGCACTGCATCCAGTCGGGTTGGTTTCCATCGGCAGTACGACCCCAGCCGCAGGCGACAGCCCATTGGTTGTTGTAGTCGTTGTAACGGTCGTTGTAGCTGGGCAGCTCAACCTTGTTAACCACGTGCCAGAAGTCGACGTGGGGGATGCGGATCAGAGCGATATCATCAACCCAGTGGTCGATGATGTTGCTTGAGCTGACCCAGTGTGTGTACTGGGCGTTGGTGCGCCAGGTAACTCCGAAGTAGACGGTCACATCGCTTCCAGTGCAGTGCTTGGCAGTCAGGACCCAGGTGTTTCCAATGATGGAACCACCGCACCACCAGCCACCGCTGAATCCAAGACCGACGGTGTAGGGAGCCTTGCCCTCGTATGTGGGTAGCCGTTGGTAATACGGCTGCTGATCTTGCCATCCTTGGGGAGGTCCCTAGGGTGGATGACCGTCTCGTAGGCCGAAGCGGAGGCAACAGCCAGAGCCAAAAGAGTAATGAACACCTTCATGTTGTGTGAGCAACTTGTGCCTTACTGTGGGATCTCAATACCTTTTATACCTGCGAGCGCCCTTGGAAAATACGTGTATCTTATTTAATTTTGTAGTATTGCATAAATCATTCTCAGGGTCAATAAAACTCTCATAGATAATTTTGATTTAAGCAACTTTTTAAAATCGCTCGAATGTTGTACTTAAATTGTCGAGCCTTTGTACAGTAACCCTTTATCTTTTAGCAGCAGCTTGCAACGATGATACGGTGATATCTGCATTGGCTATAGAGGGTTCTTTCTTGTTTAATGCCAACAACCTTATCAAACTTTACGATGGGTATACAGACATTCATCGGTCTTAAGTCTTACTAGTTATCTGTATGAACACACTAGAAATAAAATTTGCAATACAAAGCTCTGTATTGCCGTGAACTGTGCATATATAAAAAGATTCTTAATAGTTTCCCAATTTATTCCAATCCTTATATCTTAAAAGTACCCTTTTTAATGCTACTTCAATTTTATCTACAAACTTTATATGTAAATGACACAACAATTTAAGGTTAATATACTAATATGCTAATAATAAAAATATATACATCGTATTTAATTAAAACTTATGTTAACTTGAGATCAACTACATTACGAATTCTAGTAGAAGTGCTCTACGCAATCAAGTCCAATCACTACTTAACCGGACAAGCTTGATTATTGAATAGCATTATTTTTCTTGCTGACACTAGAATTCTCAACAAGTTCAAGTTGCGTTCGCCAAGTAAGTTTGCGTCGAATGCGGAAGACTGTCATTAGAATTCCCAAATAGTTCAAGCAGCGAGGGGGTGAAAACGTAAGCTTCCGATGAATACCAATAACCGTAGTTGTAAAGCATAGACCCTTACCTAAATTTCCAAAATATCGAAAAATTTCAAAAGATCAATTTTGTTATTTCTTAAATTGAGAATAACTCAGGTTATTAAAACATAAACAAAATGTCATTCGGGGGGGAAATCGATTGATTTTTAAGAAAGTTACGATCAGTGTAAAATGAGCGTGATTTTTGGTCCAAAATTAAGTATCGTTCAAAATTGATTTAAATAATTGTTTTATACTAATTTTGACCTCCGCTATCGATTAAAATTAAAAGTTCGCGATTTAAAATTTTGAAAAAAAAATTTTGTTGAAATTTTACAGGGGGGACCATTGTCTAAATTTCCAAAATATCGAAAAATTTCAAAAGGTGTATTATTATATTATTTAAATGTAGAATCACTCAGGTTGTGAAACCATAAACAAAATGTGATTCCGCATGAAAATCCTTTGATTTTTAAGAAAGTTACGATCGGTCTAAAATGAGCGTACCAGGTCTGTTGAGTGTGTTACATGTCTAATTTTTGGACCAATTCGACATGATTTTTGGGCCAAAATTAAGTATCGTTCAAAATTGATTTAAATAATTATTTTATACTAATTTTGACCTCCGCTATCGATTAAAATTAAAAGTTCGCGATTTAAAATTTTGAAAAAAAAAAATGTTGTTGAAATTTTACAGGGGGGACCATTGTCTAAATTTCCAAAATATCGAAAAATTTCAAAAGGTCTATTATTATATTATTTAAATGTAGAATCACTCAGGTTGTGAAACCATAAACAAAATGTGATTCCGCATGAAAATCCTTTGATTTTTAAGAAAGTTACGATCGGTGTAAAATGTGGGTAGCATATTGTATTATATTGGCTATTAGTCGGATCGGATTAGATCGGATTGTAATCAAAAGGATGTGTTCATATTTGATTCAGCTTTACGTATACCGCAGCAGAACGTTATGATTTTAATACTTTGCTTAATAATAGAAAATTACCGATTTGCGGGAGAGGTGAGTGTAGCATCATGCATTTGATCTAACCTTAATCTGCCTATTTTATAAAGAAACCTTCATGCCAAATTTGGTCGCTAGCTCTTTTAATAGCTGAGATCTGTTGTCTCAAACAACAGACAGACAGATCTCGCTCAATCGACTTGCTTAGTGATCCAGAGCAAGAATATATATATTTTATATTTCACAAAGTTAGTATACCTTTTCTTTGACCATTTTTAATGGTCGAAGGGTATAAAAAACGGATCTATTCGTTTTATATTCTTTATTTAAATCATTACTGGAAATTAGGATTTTTAGTAAGAAATTCCAGTGTTGTCGCGGATCCAGTCCAGATGGTGGGTGACACGCTGGAAGCCAGATGGGTGACCAGATTGGCAACCGGCACCAGATACCCAGTTGGTAACACCGATCAGTTTGTTGCCGTCGTGGGAGACCAATGGGCCACCAGAGTCACCGTCGCAGGTGGACTTGCCATCGGGAGTACGCACACAGATGATGTTGGTGTTGACAGTCACATCACCATAGGTGCGCTTGCACTCATCGTTGGAGATGACCTGCAGATCGACGCACTGGAGCCAGTCGGGGAGTGGGCTACCATCGTAGGTACCGCCCCAGCCGCAGGCAACAGCCCATTGGTTGTTGAAGTCGTTGTAACGGTCGTTGTAGCTGGGCAACTCAACCTTGTTGACCATGCTCCAGAAGTCGACATGGGGGATGCGGATCAGAGCGATATCATCAACCCAGTGGTCGATGATGTTGCTTGAGCTGACCCAGTGTGTGTACTGGGCGTTGGTGCGCCAGGTAGCTCCGAAGTAGACGGTCACATCGCTTCCAGTGCAGTGCTTGGCAGTCAGGACCCAGGTGTTTCCAATGATGGAACCACCGCACCACCAGCCACCGCTGAAGCCGAGACCGACGGTGTAGGGAGCCTTGCCCTCGTATGCTGGGTAGCCGTTGGTAATACGGCTGCTGATCTTGCTAACCTTGGAGAGGTCCTTGGGGTGGACCACCTCCTCAAAGGCAGAAGCGGAGGCAATAGCCAGAGCCAGAACAGTTAGGAACACTTTCATGTTGTGTGAGCAACTTGTGCCTCACTCTGGGCTCTCGAGACCTTTTATACTTGCGGGGGCCCTTGGGAAATACGTGTATTCTCTTCTTATCTTATTTTTGAGTATCGCATAAATCATTCCCATGGTCAATAAAATAATATACCATGGGAATCTCTCATAGATAATTGTGATTTAGTCACACTTTCTAAATTCTTTAATTTGGAATAAACATCCTTATCAGATCTATAGAATCATAGAATGACTGCGATGTTTTTATAGAAAATTTAGGTTAAATGCAAATAAAGGTGTTTGAAGCAATTTGTAAGGTGCGAAAATGTTGAACAATTTCATTTTAGATTTTATAAAGATTTCATATAATTATTATAAAATTCTGATAGATCAGTTAACAATATGATGCCATTATGTTTCGTACAGGGTATTTTGTAGTCTTTTAACAAGATTATATTGATTATCACGTATGTGGCCTTGTTTAAAGAACGTGGGGGGTCGTACGTATTATCGGGTTGACTTTATACAATGTCGTATATCAGAAATCCGAAAATCAGGAATCGAAATGAAATAAAAGCTCGTCAGGATTGGGAGGAAAGTCTAGTTATTCAATCAAAATGAAAGTGTTCGTAACTTTCTTGGCTTTGGCCATTGCTGTGGCCACTGCGGCTCCTCCAGCTCCGACTACAGTAAATCTCAAAGATTTGCCAAAGATCAGCAGAGTCGAGGGAAGAATTACCAATGGTTATCCAGCCTATGAGGGCCTGGCTCCCTACACCGTTGGTCTGAGTCTGGTGAAGAACGGCGGTTACTCGTGGTGCGGAGGTTCCATCATTGGTCACACATGGGTTCTGACTGCGGAGCACTGTACCCGAGGTGTGGACTACGTCACGGTGCACTATGGTGCCACACATCGCACCAATGCACAGTTCACCCACTGGGTTGGTGCCCACGACATCATCAACCATGATTATGATGACATTGCTCTGATACGCATTCCCCATGTGGACTTCTGGCACATGGTCAATAAGGTGGAGCTGCCCAGTTACGGCGAGCGATACAATGATTACAACAATTGGTGGTCCTTTGCCTGCGGTTGGGGCAAAATCTATGATGGCAGTGATCTACCCGACTGGATGCAGTGTGTCGACTTGCAGGTTATGTCCAACTCGGAGTGCCAGCAAATTTATGGCTCGGGTACGGTGCGCGATAACATAATCTGTGTGCGTACTCCCGAGGGAAAATCCACATGTAGCGGGGATTCCGGTGGCCCACTAGTCTCCCATGATGGCAAGAAACTGATCGGTGTTACCAACTGGGTCTCCTCAGCCGGTTGCCAGTCGGGTCATCCATCTGGTTTCCAGCGTGTCACCTACCATCTGGATTGGATTCGTGATATTACTGGCATTGCCTACTATTAAGTTAACTTCTTTGTGATCAATAAAATGGAACATTAAACGAAAATCTGTTGAGTTTTTATTTCTTTTTATTCTTTTAACAATTTTGTGTAATGGGAAGTTTGGGAAACTGGGTAGTTATAATTATTATAATAATAATTTAAGGGATCAGCTGTTATCGTAAGGGTAACATGATGATAATGAAAATATCCTGTAAATATCTTCTAAATATCTAAATATCTAATTTTTGGACCAATTCGACATGATTTTTGGTCCAAAATTAAGTATCGTTCAAAATTGATTTAAATAATTGTTTTATACTAATTTTGACCTCCGCTATCGATTAAAATTAAAAGTTCGCGATTTAAAATTTTGAAAAAAAAATTTTGTTGAAATTTTACAGGGGGGACCATTGTCTAAATTTCCAAAATATCGAAAAATTTCAAAAGGTGTATTATTATATTATTTAAATGTAGAATCACTCAGGTTGTGAAACCATAAACAAAATGTGATTCCGCATGAAAATCCTTTGATTTTTAAGAAAGTTACGATCGGTCTAAAATGAGCGTACCAGGTCTGTTGAGTGTGTTACATGTCTAATTTTTGGACCAATTCGACATGATTTTTGGGCCAAAATTAAGTATCGTTCAAAATTGATTTAAATAATTATTTTATACTAATTTTGACCTCCGCTATCGATTAAAATTAAAAGTTCGCGATTTAAAATTTTGAAAAAAAAAATGTTGTTGAAATTTTACAGGGGGGACCATTGTCTAAATTTCCAAAATATCGAAAAATTTCAAAAGGTCTATTATTATATTATTTAAATGTAGAATCACTCAGGTTGTGAAACCATAAACAAAATGTGATTCCGCATGAAAATCCTTTGATTTTTAAGAAAGTTACGATCGGTGTAAAATGTGGGTAGCATATTGTATTATATTGGCTATTAGTCGGATCGGATTAGATCGGATTGTAATCAAAAGGATGTGTTCATATTTGATTCAGCTTTACGTATACCGCAGCAGAACGTTATGATTTTAATACTTTGCTTAATAATAGAAAATTACCGATTTGCGGGAGAGGTGAGTGTAGCATCATGCATTTGATCTAACCTTAATCTGCCTATTTTATAAAGAAACCTTCATGCCAAATTTGGTCGCTAGCTCTTTTAATAGCTGAGATCTGTTGTCTCAAACAACAGACAGACAGATCTCGCTCAATCGACTTGCTTAGTGATCCAGAGCAAGAATATATATATTTTATATTTCACAAAGTTAGTATACCTTTTCTTTGACCATTTTTAATGGTCGAAGGGTATAAAAAACGGATCTATTCGTTTTATATTCTTTATTTAAATCATTACTGGAAATTAGGATTTTTAGTAAGAAATTCCAGTGTTGTCGCGGATCCAGTCCAGATGGTGGGTGACACGCTGGAAGCCAGATGGGTGACCAGATTGGCAACCGGCACCAGATACCCAGTTGGTAACACCGATCAGTTTGTTGCCGTCGTGGGAGACCAATGGGCCACCAGAGTCACCGTCGCAGGTGGACTTGCCATCGGGAGTACGCACACAGATGATGTTGGTGTTGACAGTCACATCACCATAGGTGCGCTTGCACTCATCGTTGGAGATGACCTGCAGATCGACGCACTGGAGCCAGTCGGGGAGTGGGCTACCATCGTAGGTACCGCCCCAGCCGCAGGCAACAGCCCATTGGTTGTTGAAGTCGTTGTAACGGTCGTTGTAGCTGGGCAACTCAACCTTGTTGACCATGCTCCAGAAGTCGACATGGGGGATGCGGATCAGAGCGATATCATCAACCCAGTGGTCGATGATGTTGCTTGAGCTGACCCAGTGTGTGTACTGGGCGTTGGTGCGCCAGGTAGCTCCGAAGTAGACGGTCACATCGCTTCCAGTGCAGTGCTTGGCAGTCAGGACCCAGGTGTTTCCAATGATGGAACCACCGCACCACCAGCCACCGCTGAAGCCGAGACCGACGGTGTAGGGAGCCTTGCCCTCGTATGCTGGGTAGCCGTTGGTAATACGGCTGCTGATCTTGCTAACCTTGGAGAGGTCCTTGGGGTGGACCACCTCCTCAAAGGCAGAAGCGGAGGCAATAGCCAGAGCCAGAACAGTTAGGAACACTTTCATGTTGTGTGAGCAACTTGTGCCTCACTCTGGGCTCTCGAGACCTTTTATACTTGCGGGGGCCCTTGGGAAATACGTGTATTCTCTTCTTATCTTATTTTTGAGTATCGCATAAATCATTCCCATGGTCAATAAAATAATATACCATGGGAATCTCTCATAGATAATTGTGATTTAGTCACACTTTCTAAATTCTTTAATTTGGAATAAACATCCTTATCAGATCTATAGAATCATAGAATGACTGCGATGTTTTTATAGAAAATTTAGGTTAAATGCAAATAAAGGTGTTTGAAGCAATTTGTAAGGTGCGAAAATGTTGAACAATTTCATTTTAGATTTTATAAAGATTTCATATAATTATTATAAAATTCTGATAGATCAGTTAACAATATGATGCCATTATGTTTCGTACAGGGTATTTTGTAGTCTTTTAACAAGATTATATTGATTATCACGTATGTGGCCTTGTTTAAAGAACGTGGGGGTCGTACGTATTATCGGGTTGACTTTATACAATGTCGTATATCAGAAATCCGAAAATCAGGAATCGAAATGAAATAAAAGCTCGTCAGGATTGGGAGGAAAGTCTAGTTATTCAATCAAAATGAAAGTGTTCGTAACTTTCTTGGCTTTGGCCATTGCTGTGGCCACTGCGGCTCCTCCAGCTCCGACTACAGTAAATCTCAAAGATTTGCCAAAGATCAGCAGAGTCGAGGGAAGAATTACCAATGGTTATCCAGCCTATGAGGGCCTGGCTCCCTACACCGTTGGTCTGAGTCTGGTGAAGAACGGCGGTTACTCGTGGTGCGGAGGTTCCATCATTGGTCACACATGGGTTCTGACTGCGGAGCACTGTACCCGAGGTGTGGACTACGTCACGGTGCACTATGGTGCCACACATCGCACCAATGCACAGTTCACCCACTGGGTTGGTGCCCACGACATCATCAACCATGATTATGATGACATTGCTCTGATACGCATTCCCCATGTGGACTTCTGGCACATGGTCAATAAGGTGGAGCTGCCCAGTTACGGCGAGCGATACAATGATTACAACAATTGGTGGTCCTTTGCCTGCGGTTGGGGCAAAATCTATGATGGCAGTGATCTACCCGACTGGATGCAGTGTGTCGACTTGCAGGTTATGTCCAACTCGGAGTGCCAGCAAATTTATGGCTCGGGTACGGTGCGCGATAACATAATCTGTGTGCGTACTCCCGAGGGAAAATCCACATGTAGCGGGGATTCCGGTGGCCCACTAGTCTCCCATGATGGCAAGAAACTGATCGGTGTTACCAACTGGGTCTCCTCAGCCGGTTGCCAGTCGGGTCATCCATCTGGTTTCCAGCGTGTCACCTACCATCTGGATTGGATTCGTGATATTACTGGCATTGCCTACTATTAAGTTAACTTCTTTGTGATCAATAAAATGGAACATTAAACGAAAATCTGTTGAGTTTTTATTTCTTTTTATTCTTTTAACAATTTTGTGTAATGGGAAGTTTGGGAAACTGGGTAGTTATAATTATTATAATAATAATTTAAGGGATCAGCTGTTATCGTAAGGGTAACATGATGATAATGAAAATATCCTGTAAATATCTTCTAAATATCTAAATATCTAATTTTTGGACCAATTCGACATGATTTTTGGTCCAAAATTAAGTATCGTTCAAAATTGATTTAAATAATTGTTTTATACTAATTTTTACCTCCGCTATCGATTAAAATTAAAAGTTCGCGATTTAAAATTTTGAAAAAAAATTTTGTTGAAATTTTACAGGGGGACCATTGTCTAAATTTCCAAAATATCGAAAAATTTCAAAAGGTGTATTATTATATTATTTAAATGTAGAATCACTCAGGTTGTGAAACCATAAACAAAATGTGATTCCGCATGAAAATCCTTTGATTTTTAAGAAAGTTACGATCGGTCTAAAATGAGCGTACCAGGTCTGTTGGGTGTGTTACATGTCTAATTTTTGGACCAATTCGACATGATTTTTGGGCCAAAATTAAGTATCGTTCAAAATTGATTTAAATAATTGTTTTATACTAATTTTGACCTCCGCTATCGATTAAAATTATAAGTTCGCGATTTCAAATTTTGAAAAAAAAATTTGTTGAAATTTTACAGGGGGGACCATTGTCTAAATTTCCAAAATATCGAAAAATTTCAAAAGGTCTATTATTATATTATTTAAATGTAGAATCACTCAGGTTGTGAAACCATAAACAAAATGTGATTCCGCATGAAAATCCTTTGATTTTTAAGAAAGTTACGATCGGTGTAAAATGTGGGTAGCATATTGTATTATATTGGCTATTAGTCGGATCGGATTAGATCGGATTGTAATCAAAAGGATGTGTTCATATTTGATTCAGCTTTACGTATACCGCAGCAGAACGTTATGATTTTAATACTTTGCTTAATAATAGAAAATTACCGATTTGCGGGAGAGGTGAGTGTAGCATCATGCATTTGATCTAACCTTAATCTGCCTATTTTATAAAGAAACCTTCATGCCAAATTTGGTCGCTAGCTCTTTTAATAGCTGAGATCTGTTGTCTCAAACAACAGACAGACAGATCTCGCTCAATCGACTTGCTTAGTGATCCAGAGCAAGAATATATATATTTTATATTTCACAAAGTTAGTATACCTTTTCTTTGACCATTTTTAATGGTCGAAGGGTATAAAAAACGGATCTATTCGTTTTATATTCTTTATTTAAATCATTACTGGAAATTAGGATTTTTAGTAAGAAATTCCAGTGTTGTCGCGGATCCAGTCCAGATGGTGGGTGACACGCTGGAAGCCAGATGGGTGACCAGATTGGCAACCGGCACCAGATACCCAGTTGGTAACACCGATCAGTTTGTTGCCGTCGTGGGAGACCAATGGGCCACCAGAGTCACCGTCGCAGGTGGACTTGCCATCGGGAGTACGCACACAGATGATGTTGGTGTTGACAGTCACATCACCATAGGTGCGCTTGCACTCATCGTTGGAGATGACCTGCAGATCGACGCACTGGAGCCAGTCGGGGAGTGGGCTACCATCGTAGGTACCGCCCCAGCCGCAGGCAACAGCCCATTGGTTGTTGAAGTCGTTGTAACGGTCGTTGTAGCTGGGCAACTCAACCTTGTTGACCATGCTCCAGAAGTCGACATGGGGGATGCGGATCAGAGCGATATCATCAACCCAGTGGTCGATGATGTTGCTTGAGCTGACCCAGTGTGTGTACTGGGCGTTGGTGCGCCAGGTAGCTCCGAAGTAGACGGTCACATCGCTTCCAGTGCAGTGCTTGGCAGTCAGGACCCAGGTGTTTCCAATGATGGAACCACCGCACCACCAGCCACCGCTGAAGCCGAGACCGACGGTGTAGGGAGCCTTGCCCTCGTATGCTGGGTAGCCGTTGGTAATACGGCTGCTGATCTTGCTAACCTTGGAGAGGTCCTTGGGGTGGACCACCTCCTCAAAGGCAGAAGCGGAGGCAATAGCCAGAGCCAGAACAGTTAGGAACACTTTCATGTTGTGTGAGCAACTTGTGCCTCACTCTGGGCTCTCGAGACCTTTTATACTTGCGGGGGCCCTTGGGAAATACGTGTATTCTCTTCTTATCTTATTTTTGAGTATCGCATAAATCATTCCCATGGTCAATAAAATAATATACCATGGGAATCTCTCATAGATAATTGTGATTTAGTCACACTTTCTAAATTCTTTAATTTGGAATAAACATCCTTATCAGATCTATAGAATCATAGAATGACTGCGATGTTTTTATAGAAAATTTAGGTTAAATGCAAATAAAGGTGTTTGAAGCAATTTGTAAGGTGCGAAAATGTTGAACAATTTCATTTTAGATTTTATAAAGATTTCATATAATTATTATAAAATTCTGATAGATCAGTTAACAATATGATGCCATTATGTTTCGTACAGGGTATTTTGTAGTCTTTTAACAAGATTATATTGATTATCACGTATGTGGCCTTGTTCAAAGAACGTGGGGGTCGTACGTATTATCGGGTTGACTTTATACAATGTCGTATATCAGAAATCCGAAAATCAGGAATCGAAATGAAATAAAAGCTCGTCAGGATTGGGAGGAAAGTCTAGTTATTCAATCAAAATGAAAGTGTTCGTAACTTTCTTGGCTTTGGCCATTGCTGTGGCCACTGCGGCTCCTCCAGCTCCGACTACAGTAAATCTCAAAGATTTGCCAAAGATCAGCAGAGTCGAGGGAAGAATTACCAATGGTTATCCAGCCTATGAGGGCCTGGCTCCCTACACCGTTGGTCTGAGTCTGGTGAAGAACGGCGGTTACTCGTGGTGCGGAGGTTCCATCATTGGTCACACATGGGTTCTGACTGCGGAGCACTGTACCCGAGGTGTGGACTACGTCACGGTGCACTATGGTGCCACACATCGCACCAATGCACAGTTCACCCACTGGGTTGGTGCCCACGACATCATCAACCATGATTATGATGACATTGCTCTGATACGCATTCCCCATGTGGACTTCTGGCACATGGTCAATAAGGTGGAGCTGCCCAGTTACGGCGAGCGATACAATGATTACAACAATTGGTGGTCCTTTGCCTGCGGTTGGGGCAAAATCTATGATGGCAGTGATCTACCCGACTGGATGCAGTGTGTCGACTTGCAGGTTATGTCCAACTCGGAGTGCCAGCAAATTTATGGCTCGGGTACGGTGCGCGATAACATAATCTGTGTGCGTACTCCCGAGGGAAAATCCACATGTAGCGGGGATTCCGGTGGCCCACTAGTCTCCCATGATGGCAAGAAACTGATCGGTGTTACCAACTGGGTCTCCTCAGCCGGTTGCCAGTCGGGTCATCCATCTGGTTTCCAGCGTGTCACCTACCATCTGGATTGGATTCGTGATATTACTGGCATTGCCTACTATTAAGTTAACTTCTTTGTGATCAATAAAATAGAACATTAAACGAAAATCTGTTGAGTTTTTATTTCTTTTTATTCTTTTAACAATTTTGTGTAATGGGAAGTTTGGGAAACTGGGTAGTTATAATTATTATAATAATAATTTAAGGGATCAGCTGTTATCGTAAGGGTAACATGATGATAATGAAAATATCCTGTAAATATCTTCTAAATATCTAAATATCTAATTTTTGGACCAATTCGACATGATTTTTGGTCCAAAATTAAGTATCGTTCAAAATTGATTTAAATAATTGTTTTATACTAATTTTTACCTCCGCTATCGATTAAAATTAAAAGTTCGCGATTTAAAATTTTGAAAAAAAAATTTTGTTGAAATTTTACAGGGGGGACCATTGTCTAAATTTCCAAAATATCGAAAAATTTCAAAAGGTGTATTATTATATTATTTAAATGTAGAATCACTCAGGTTGTGAAACCATAAACAAAATGTGATTCCGCATGAAAATCCTTTGATTTTTAAGAAAGTTACGATCGGTCTAAAATGAGCGTACCAGGTCTGTTGAGTGTGTTACATGTCTAATTTTTGGACCAATTCGACATGATTTTTGGGCCAAAATTAAGTATCGTTCAAAATTGATTTAAATAATTATTTTATACTAATTTTGACCTCTGCTATCGATTAAAATTAAAAGTTCGCGATTTAAAATTTTGAAAAAAAAAATGTTGTTGAAATTTTACAGGGGGGACCATTGTCTAAATTTCCAAAATATCGAAAAATTTCAAAAGGTCTATTATTATATTATTTAAATGTAGAATCACTCAGGTTGTGAAACCATAAACAAAATATGATTCCGCTTGAAAATCCTTTGATTTTTATGAAAGTTACGATCGGTGTAAAATGAGCGTACCAGGTCTGTTTAGTGTGTTACATGTCTAATTTTTGGACCAATTCGACATGATTTTTGGGCCAAAATTAAGTATCGTTCAAAATTGATTTAAATAATTGTTTTATACTAATTTTGACCTCCGCTATCGATTAAAATTATAAGTTCGCGATTTCAAATTTTGAAAAAAAAAATTTGTTGAAATTTTACAGGGGGGACCATTGTCTAAATTTCCAAAATATCGAAAAATTTCAAAAGGTCTATTATTATATTATTTAAATGTAGAATCACTCAGGTTGTGAAACCATAAACAAAATGTGATTCCGCATGAAAATCCTTTGATTTTTAAGAAAGTTACGATCGGTGTAAAATGTGGGTAGCATATTGTATTATATTGGCTATTAGTCGGATCGGATTAGATCGGATTGTAATCAAAAGGATGTGTTCATATTTGATTCAGCTTTACGTATACCGCAGCAGAACGTTATGATTTTAATACTTTGCTTAATAATAGAAAATTACCGATTTGCGGGAGAGGTGAGTGTAGCATCATGCATTTGATCTAACCTTAATCTGCCTATTTTATAAAGAAACCTTCATGCCAAATTTGGTCGCTAGCTCTTTTAATAGCTGAGATCTGTTGTCTCAAACAACAGACAGACAGATCTCGCTCAATCGACTTGCTTAGTGATCCAGAGCAAGAATATATATATTTTATATTTCACAAAGTTAGTATACCTTTTCTTTGACCATTTTTAATGGTCGAAGGGTATAAAAAACGGATCTATTCGTTTTATATTCTTTATTTAAATCATTACTGGAAATTAGGATTTTTAGTAAGAAATTCCAGTGTTGTCGCGGATCCAGTCCAGATGGTGGGTGACACGCTGGAAGCCAGATGGGTGACCAGATTGGCAACCGGCACCAGATACCCAGTTGGTAACACCGATCAGTTTGTTGCCGTCGTGGGAGACCAATGGGCCACCAGAGTCACCGTCGCAGGTGGACTTGCCATCGGGAGTACGCACACAGATGATGTTGGTGTTGACAGTCACATCACCATAGGTGCGCTTGCACTCATCGTTGGAGATGACCTGCAGATCGACGCACTGGAGCCAGTCGGGGAGTGGGCTACCATCGTAGGTACCGCCCCAGCCGCAGGCAACAGCCCATTGGTTGTTGAAGTCGTTGTAACGGTCGTTGTAGCTGGGCAACTCAACCTTGTTGACCATGCTCCAGAAGTCGACATGGGGGATGCGGATCAGAGCGATATCATCAACCCAGTGGTCGATGATGTTGCTTGAGCTGACCCAGTGTGTGTACTGGGCGTTGGTGCGCCAGGTAGCTCCGAAGTAGACGGTCACATCGCTTCCAGTGCAGTGCTTGGCAGTCAGGACCCAGGTGTTTCCAATGATGGAACCACCGCACCACCAGCCACCGCTGAAGCCGAGACCGACGGTGTAGGGAGCCTTGCCCTCGTATGCTGGGTAGCCGTTGGTAATACGGCTGCTGATCTTGCTAACCTTGGAGAGGTCCTTGGGGTGGACCACCTCCTCAAAGGCAGAAGCGGAGGCAATAGCCAGAGCCAGAACAGTTAGGAACACTTTCATGTTGTGTGAGCAACTTGTGCCTCACTCTGGGCTCTCGAGACCTTTTATACTTGCGGGGGCCCTTGGGAAATACGTGTATTCTCTTCTTATCTTATTTTTGAGTATCGCATAAATCATTCCCATGGTCAATAAAATAATATACCATGGGAATCTCTCATAGATAATTGTGATTTAGTCACACTTTCTAAATTCTTTAATTTGGAATAAACATCCTTATCAGATCTATAGAATCATAGAATGACTGCGATGTTTTTATAGAAAATTTAGGTTAAATGCAAATAAAGGTGTTTGAAGCAATTTGTAAGGTGCGAAAATGTTGAACAATTTCATTTTAGATTTTATAAAGATTTCATATAATTATTATAAAATTCTGATAGATCAGTTAACAATATGATGCCATTATGTTTCGTACAGGGTATTTTGTAGTCTTTTAACAAGATTATATTGATTATCACGTATGTGGCCTTGTTCAAAGAACGTGGGGGGTCGTACGTATTATCGGGTTGACTTTATACAATGTCGTATATCAGAAATCCGAAAATCAGGAATCGAAATGAAATAAAAGCTCGTCAGGATTGGGAGGAAAGTCTAGTTATTCAATCAAAATGAAAGTGTTCGTAACTTTCTTGGCTTTGGCCATTGCTGTGGCCACTGCGGCTCCTCCAGCTCCGACTACAGTAAATCTCAAAGATTTGCCAAAGATCAGCAGAGTCGAGGGAAGAATTACCAATGGTTATCCAGCCTATGAGGGCCTGGCTCCCTACACCGTTGGTCTGAGTCTGGTGAAGAACGGCGGTTACTCGTGGTGCGGAGGTTCCATCATTGGTCACACATGGGTTCTGACTGCGGAGCACTGTACCCGAGGTGTGGACTACGTCACGGTGCACTATGGTGCCACACATCGCACCAATGCACAGTTCACCCACTGGGTTGGTGCCCACGACATCATCAACCATGATTATGATGACATTGCTCTGATACGCATTCCCCATGTGGACTTCTGGCACATGGTCAATAAGGTGGAGCTGCCCAGTTACGGCGAGCGATACAATGATTACAACAATTGGTGGTCCTTTGCCTGCGGTTGGGGCAAAATCTATGATGGCAGTGATCTACCCGACTGGATGCAGTGTGTCGACTTGCAGGTTATGTCCAACTCGGAGTGCCAGCAAATTTATGGCTCGGGTACGGTGCGCGATAACATAATCTGTGTGCGTACTCCCGAGGGAAAATCCACATGTAGCGGGGATTCCGGTGGCCCACTAGTCTCCCATGATGGCAAGAAACTGATCGGTGTTACCAACTGGGTCTCCTCAGCCGGTTGCCAGTCGGGTCATCCATCTGGTTTCCAGCGTGTCACCTACCATCTGGATTGGATTCGTGATATTACTGGCATTGCCTACTATTAAGTTAACTTCTTTGTGATCAATAAAATGGAACATTAAACGAAAATCTGTTGAGTTTTTATTTCTTTTTATTCTTTTAACAATTTTGTGTAATGGGAAGTTTGGGAAACTGGGTAGTTATAATTATTATAATAATAATTTAAGGGATCAGCTGTTATCGTAAGGGTAACATGATGATAATGAAAATATCCTGTAAATATCTTGCAACAAATTGTGTTATATTTATTGAATCTATACCAGAAACTCTATGATCTTCCCATTTAATCTCTGCTGAGCATAGAGCTTCAGGTTTTTCTTATGTATTCTGTAGCGGCGCCTGAAGATACATTTTTTTTTTTTGGAAAGCACCTAAAAGCATGCAGCACATTTTTTGAATTATTCAATATCCGAATGTAGGGGAATAGTTGTAGATCGCAAGTTGTTGCATCGGATAAGAGGTTGTGAGATCAGATAAAGCCTGGTTTCCCCTTAGTAGGATAAAACTAAAATGAATCAGCTGATCTTGAGTTGCTCTTCGATATCATCTGACGGAACAGTGACCACAGTCTTCCCGTGTGCTAGCCTCAAAAAAATTTTTGGTACGATCTTTTCACTTCATGGTGTCAAAGAGAATAGACGTCTCGCAAAAAAATTCTAGAAACCACGTGAAATTCCTAACCTTAAATAAATAGATATAAAAAGGAAAAGAAAAAAAAAATAAAGTGAAGTGCAAATTCAGTTTATGAAGATAATTGGCTTTCTGTTCAAACTTTTGCGTGAGTGCATTTTCTTCTCCTTAGAGTGAGGTTAAATTTGGTTTTTTTTTATTAAACAGGGAACTAACAAAAATCGCACCACTGTGTGAGGCTGCAAAAAAGAAAAGGCCGTTAGCGGATTCAGCCTTGAACAGCTGCGACTGTAACAACAGCGAACTGTCTCCCCCTTTTTTTTTTCTTTCCCCTCCATCTTTTTCTCTTCTTTGCGGTTCAAAGATCGGCCAGGTATGTAAGGTGTGCTAATTCAAGCTTTTAGCCAAGTTCTAATCCATCTGTTGTTCCCTCTCAGGCATGGCAAAGCAAGCAGTAGCCAAGCAGTAGCCCTTTGGGGCGCGTAAATAATACGGGTTCTCGGGGAGCACCTTCTTTTGCCGTAGAACTTGGTCTACACGCTCCCATAGGAGTGCATCTAGTGCCCAAGAAGAATATCTAAATACCTAGTGGCGCAGAATTACCCCTCAACTTATAGAGCTATAGGGGCACCCCTCTGCACCCAGTTTCCGAACCGGCCACTTTGCACCCCGTGCCACAACTCATACAAGCCGGCCAACATAACCTAGGACCCCGATCAGCGTCAAAGCACATGGAGATCGACAACTAGGAGCAGATAGGATATATAAAACAATAATAATTTAAACATTTGTGACTAAAAACAACTCCTGCAAATTCAACATGCTATACTAGATGATCAGCCAAGACACCAACCAACCAACAATCAAAGCTCAATTTATACATTGCGCCTAAATGCACGCAGTGCAGGAGATGATAGATCTTGTTAAAGAAAGCTTTTAGAACCAAGCCAGAGCTGGTTTAGAAATAAATAAAACATTATTTTTTTTTTTAGTTATTAATTATAGGGTAACAACTTTTGCGCAGCTCATGTCTTTTATAACAAGAAATTTTTTTTAGAGGAAATATTATGCATTTGCAGTCACAACACAAAACATAAATTATAACACACTAAAAAACACCAGCATGCCACATTCCTTCAGCGCCCGGAAGATCGATCTTTCGTCGATGGAAGCAACAACGCGGTGAGTTCGTTCCATGACACACTTTTTCATGCATTTTTTTTATAAATTTTTTTTTTTGTTTTGATGCATGCACAGTAGTTCTCTTATACATTTTTATTTCTTAAATAACAACACATGAGCTACAAAAATAAAAATCTATATGACTTAATCTTAGAACAAAGAAAAGAAATGAAAAGATACAATTAATGCATGATATTTTTATGAAGATCTATTTTTGCTCTGTTCAAGGCTCAGCAGCATATGGCTGGCAATTAACATTTTTTTATGGATTAAGGTTTCTTTATTATAGTTGTTTTTACGCATGATATTTTTTGCATGATATTTAAGCGATACTTTTTTTTTTTTTTAGAATTAATTACATTTTTTTTTTGTCATACGCATGCCTCATTTATGAATTTTAAGGCCACATTAATGAAAACATTTAAATATTACCAATGCATATAGTACGTTTTTATTACTCGCCATACCTTTTGCTCCCAATTTTAGAATTCTTTTAGGTGTGTCCGCTATTCTGAAGCCCTACTCTGATGGATGATTCCTTGTGCTCCTACACTGCATCGAATCTAGGATGATAATGTCGTTCAGCTAAGTTATTAGCAATTGAACTCATGCTGATGATTCCGCAGTTGTAGGGGACAAAGGGGTCACCAGAGCTATGCTCTCAGGTGGGTGATCATAGGTAGGGAGGGCACATGCGACCACAACAACACCTGTGGATTCACTTTTGCCATTATATTTTGTCCGTTTTTCCGATCTTTAACTCTGCCTCTTCTTTCTTTTGAATCAATTATTAAGCTCTTCCGGTTCTCTTTACTAGCTTCCTTAATGTCGCAGCACGTTATTTCGATTCTTATTAATAATAAGTTAGTGTAGCGGGAAAACGATCTGGCCAAGCAAGACCACCACCCCCAAAGCCGACGAGCTAGAGCCGGAAACTAAAACGTGCCCCGCAAGCTCAGATCGTCCGACAAAACTAAACACCGTTGCACGTTACAATTCCAAGATTTACCCCAGACTAGCTGACCTTATCTTCTAAAGTTTGAGAAGCTTTGTTAAACGTATAGGAAATTCTTTTTCATACATTTCCAACACTTGTTTGAGAAGGCAGAGAAAACGGAAACAAACAAAGTGAGACAAACAGTTATACAAAAAGAGAGAGAGAGAGAGTGCTACGGAGCAAGAGCGAGACAACTAGAATGCCTAATTGATATTAAAAGCTACTCAAGTTAATTTAATTTATAGGTCCTTGATATTATTCTATGCAAAAACTTGAGAGCCCACCCCGATGGCTTATCATTTGTTGTTGATGATAAGAAAAAGAATAGAGTCAAGTATCATACACAGCTTGCTAATACCCTTCCCCACTGACTTATGACTTCAAAACTTACAAAGTGTAAAGATAAGTCTAGAATCAGTATACTATCATAGTTATCAGTTCTTTCCTTGGAAGAGATTTTCTTCTTGACTTTTGCACTCATTTTGGGTACACATTTTGGCAAGTGTATCTAATCTTTGGCGTATGGACAGGCATAGGGTTCTAGTGCAATCTAATTAACTGTTTCGGAACACAGATTTACGATTCCAGCTATACTTGTAGGTTGTAAAGATAGTATATATAATTTATATTATATTTCAAGATAATTTGAATAGGTACCCACTCATTGATTACTATAAAAACCGAGTGTATTCACCCAAGTTTACACAAGTTGTCTTTGCAACATGAAGGTATTCATTACGTTTCTGGCTTTGGCCATCGCCGCCGCCTCGGCTGCCCCATCCAATGGCATGATCCATCCCAAGGATCTGCCAAAATCCTCCATCACTGGCCGCATCACCAACGGCTACCCAGCATACGAGGGTAAGGCACCCTACACCGTTGGTCTGGGCTTCAGCGGTAACGGCGGTGGCTGGTGGTGCGGTGGTTCCATCATTGGTAACACCTGGGTCCTGACTGCCGAGCACTGCTCCGGCTCTGCTGAGTCTGTGACCGTCTACTTCGGTGCCACGTGGCGCACCAACGCCCAGTACACTCACTGGGTTAGCCGCAACGACTTCATCAACCACAACTCTGCCGATATTGCTCTGATCCGTATCCCCCATGTTGACTTCTGGAGCATGGTCAACAAGGTTGAGCTGCCCAGCTACAACGACCGTTACAACGACTACAACGAGAACTGGGCTGTTGCCTGCGGCTGGGGCGGCACCTACGATGGTAGCCCACTCCCCGACTGGCTCCAGTGCGTCGACCTGCAGATCATCCACAACTCTGAGTGTGCCAACTACTACGGCACTGGCTTGATCCAGGACAAGATCATCTGTGTGCGCGTTACTGACGGCAAATCCACCTGCCAGGGTGACTCTGGTGGCCCATTGGTTACACACAACGGCAACAAACTGGTCGGTGTTACCAACTTCGTGCCCGCTGCTGGTTGCCAATCTGGTGGACCATCTGGTTTCGCTCGTGTCACCTACCACTTGGACTGGATCCGTGACAACACTGGCATCTCCTACTAAACTGAGATTTCAGTAATTAATAAAAAGCTTTAAAAGATAATAATAATTGTTTCTAAATCATTTGGGATTCTTGGCTTGTTGGAGCTACAAGAACGCTATCAATAGAATTTGTCTTTTAACTGATTATATTTAAGATTTTAAAACTTTTGTGTCACAGTTTAGTACACGTTCTTAGCAACAGCTTTTGTTAGGTAGATTGATTATTCACGGGGTGAACGTTTGATTATATTTTAGTTCTAGCTATAAACAAGTGTTTAATTATTTGTTGTTTTTCTGAGTAATTTTAAATTCTTTCTTATATAATAATATTGTTTATAAGCTTATAAACTAAAGGGTTGTATATTTTGTATAATTTTAAATTCTTTCGTATATAATAATAATGTTTATAAGCTTATAAGTATAGAGTTGTATATGAAGTTGAATGTCCTTTTGCAAAGTTTGTACATTAGGAGATATTATCGATACTCATGAATTATAGAGTTATTTAAAATATTCTACTAGCTCCCATAAACAGGGAAGTGAGTTTCTCCGGTTCGTCTCTCCAGTCCGTCTCTCTAGCTCGTCTCTCCGGTTCGCCTCTCCAGTCCGATTCTCCAATCTGTCTCTCCAATCCGTCTCCCAAGTCTTCCAGTTCGTCTCCTTAGCCTGTCTCTCTAGTCCGTCTTCCTAATCCGTCTATACTTTCTTCTATAAGTTCGACTAATCGTCTGTCTGTCCATCTGTCTGACTGTCTGGCTGTCTGGCTGTCTGGCTGTCTGACTGTCTGACTGTCTGACTGTCTGACTGTCTACCGTTTGACTGTCTGACTGTCTGACTGTCTGTCTGTCTGTCTGTCTATCAATCTGTCTGTCCATCTGTCTGTCTGTCCATATGTCTGTCTGTCCATATGTCTGTCTGCTTGTCTGTCTGTCTGTTTGTCAACAAATATGAAAGCCAAAAGCTGTAAGGGTATAAAAACTTCGAAGTAGCCTTTCTTTCGTGTTCTTCTTTAATCTTACCTTTCAAATTATCAAATTCCAAAGAAGAATTCACGAATTTAGAATTGCTGGGGATTTTTTAGGAAATTTTTAATTGAGTTGAAGCAACATAATGATGATTATGAAGTTTGAACATAACCTGGGGGCAAAAAGTAATCTTATCTTGTGCAAGAAGTTGTAGAAGCTGCAATAATAATCTATTCGTAGATATTGTATCAGACTATTTTATATGATTTACAAGGTTAATCAGTCAAATAAAATGCAATTCCTGTTGTAAATTATCGCCCGGCCATATCGGGAATTTGCATTATCAAAAAGGTATATAAGCTTGCAGAAATTAAATAGATGTTATTAAGTTTGTGTGATTTGGTCAACATGAAGGTGTTTGTGTTGTTACTTGCGGTCGTTGCGGCCGCTACGGCCTTTGAGGAGCGTGTCTACTGGAAGGATGTGCCGGTGGGTCAAGGTATCGAGGGACGTATTACCAATGGATATCCCGCCTACGAAGGCAAAGTGCCATACATTGTTGGTTTGAGATTCAGCAAGGATGGCGGTAGCACCTGGTGCGGTGGTTCCGTGATTGGCAACGAGTGGGTTATGACGGCCAAGCACTGCACCAGCGGCATGGATTCGGTGACCATCTACTATGGTGCCACATGGCGCATCCAGGCTCAGTTCACTCACACTGTGGGTCGTGGTAACTTCATTGAACACGGATCCGGTGATATCTCACTGATTCGTACACCTCATGTTGATTTCTGGTCTCTGGTCGATCGTGTCCGTCTGCCCTCGATGGGCGACAACAACAACTATGAGAACTACTGGGCTCTGGTATCCGGCTGGGGCAAGACCTCCGATGATACTGGTGTCTCTGAGTACCTGAACTGTGTCGATGTACAGATTGGCTCGAATTCCGAATGCCAGAACTACTACGGAAGCTTTGGATCCGAACTGATTTGCATTCCCACACCCGAAAAGAAGGGTACCTGCAGCGGTGACTCTGGCGGCCCTCTGGTCCTGCACGATCACAACTACCAGGTGGGAATTGTCTCCTTTGGCTCCTCTGCTGGCTGCCTTTCTGGTGCTCCCAAGGGTATGGTGCGTGTCACCAGCTACCTGGACTGGATTCGCGACAACACTGGCATCTCCTACTAGAAGAAGAATGTTTTAAATAAAATAAAGAGCATATAAATTATATAATTGTGGTATATTTGGGTAGAGTTACGTGATAGAGAAAGCGTAGTATAGTTTTCATAGTATTCTTTTCTGCATTTTACGAAAAGCAGACTCTCAGACTCTTAAGATATTATTTATATGTAGGATAGATGCAAAGAAAGCATAACAATTTCATTATTTACAGAATTAAAAGTTTCAAAGGCTTTTTAAATATTACGAAACTTAAGACAGAAACTAGATTTTAATAAAACTCTTCTTGATATTTTCAGTTATTCATAATATATGTATCATCATGGTATGTACCACGTTTTTGATTTCATATTTATTTGCGAAAATTTAAAAAGCATTTTCGAAATGGTTTCATTTTATGAGACTAACATTTGGTGTCTGGTACAGTGAAAGATCTCGGATCATAGGTAGGATACACAACATACGGCTGAAGAGTAGGGTAGTAGTTGACATTCTGCTCATTGCCAGGGTATTTGACGAGCGGATAATATATATACTGCTGAGAGCCAGAGATCTGCTTAGGAACAGCGTTCTGCTGTGGAGCAGGGTTCTGCTGAGCAGCAAGGTTCGCCTGATATGCCGGGTTAAAGCCAGGATCAAAATTCTCAAAAGCAGGGTTCTGCAGATAATAATGGTTAAAGTCAGTATCAAAGTAAAAAGGTTTCTGCGTAGAAGCAGGGTTCTGCCAGGGTACAGGAGAAGCAGGGTTTTGCTGGGGATCGGGATTCTGCTGAGAAAGGAAAGGAATATAATCCTGAAAACCGGACCCCCGAGACGTCGTACGAGTAGAGTACGCAGGGTCTCCAACTGCGATGAACACAAGTGCCAAGAAAGTGACGTGTACCTGAAAATTAAAATGGGATTAAATCTAAAACTATTTCTGAAGAACAATTAAGGTTACTTACAAGTCGCATCATTATAGAGTTTCGTGAAGTAGTCGAGCTTCTATTGAAAGTTCAATCCGAGACCTCTTATAAATACACTAAAAGCGTAAAAAAGTCGATTTTCTTCATCGAATTGATTATATTCATATTTGTTACATATGATATGATATGTGACCTAAGTTAATATATTTGATATGGTTAGTTTTCTTAAGGAAACATACGCTCCATACTAAACTAACTTCATTTATATAATTGATAAATATATGATCGTATTATTGTTAAAATTACAATGAAGATGAGTTTTTAATAGTTTCATATTTGGTAGGATAGTTTTCATATTTCATAGTTAATATATTTGATATGGTTAGTTTTCTTAAGGAAACATACGCTCCATACTAAACTAACTTCAAATATATAATTGATAAAAAGATGATCGTATTATTGTTAAATTTACAATAAAGATGAGTTTTTAATAGTTTCATATTTGGCAGGATAGTTTTCATTTGTACCATCATCATGGTATGTACCACGTTTTTGATTTCATATTTATTTGCGAAAATTTAAAAACATTTTCGAAATGGTTTCATTTTACAGTGGTACAGGGAAAGCTTTCGGATCATAGGTAGGATACACAACATACGGCTGAAGCGTAGGGTAGAAGTAGGGATCCTGCTCATAGCGAGGGTATTTGACGGGCGGATAATATATATACTGCTGAGAGCCAGAGATCCTAGGAACAGCGTTCTGCTGTGGAGCAGTGTTCTGCTGAGCAGCAAGTTTCGCCTGATATGAGCCAGGATCAATATTCTCAAAAGCAGGGTTCTGCAGATAAAATTGGTTAAAGTCAGTATCAAAGTAAAAAGGTTTCTGCGTAGAAGCAGGGTTCTGCCAGGGTACAGGAGAAGCAGGGTTCTGCTGTGGATCGGGATTCTGCTGAGAAACAAGGAAAGAAATATAATCCTGAAAACCGGACCCCCGAGACGTCGTACGAGTAGAGTACGCAGGGTCTCCAACTGCGATGAACACAAGTGCCAAAAAAGTGACGTGTACCTGAAAATTAAAATGGGATTAAATCTAAAACTATTTCTGAAGAACAATTTAGGTTACTTACAAGTCGCATCATTATAGAGTTTCGTGAAGTAGTCGAGCTTCTATTGAAAGTTCAATCCGAATCCTCTTATAAATACACTAAAAGCGTAAAAAAGTCGATTTTATTCATCGAATTGATTATATTCCTATTCGTTACATTTGATATGATAATTGAACTAAGTTAATATATTTGATATGGTTAGTTTTCTTAAGGAAACATACGCTCCATACTAAACTAACTTCATTTATATAATTGATAAATAGATGATCGTATTATTGTTAAATTTACAATAAAGATGGGTTTTTAATAGTTTCATATTTGGTAGGATGGTTTTCATAGCATACTTTTCTGCATTTTTTGCACAAGACAAAAGCTGCAGATTGTGCAAATTGTGCTTTAGCTTTCGTGATCTCTCAGATTCTTATCATATTATTTATAAGCAAGGTTATGTTCTAGATCAAAAGACGAAAGTTTTTTGTATTTTGCAATTTATTAGTTCCGATTCAATTGAACAAGTTCGTAGAAAGTGCGTTTAGTAGGAAATGCCGGTCTTGGTCTTAATCCAATCCAGATAACTGGTCACACGAGTGAAGCCAGCTGGTGCTCCGGATTGGCAGCCAGAGCTGGAGACGAATGAGGTGACTCCGATCAGTCTGCTGTTGCTGCTCAAGACCAATGGGCCACCAGAGTCACCGCTGCAGGTGGAGCTCTTGTTGGGCGTGGCAATGCAGATGACCTTGCTGGAGGCAACAGTGGAGCCATAGGTGGACTGGCAGGTGGCCACAGAGATGACATCGAAGGTCTGGTACATGAGGGTGTTCGTGACACCGGAGGCCGAGTCAGAGGTCTTGCCCCAGCCGGAGGCGATGGCCTTCTGGCCGGCATAGGTGGAGTAGCTGCTGGCAACGGCAGGCAGTTGAACCTTGTTGATGTACGTGGTGAAGCTGACCGAGGAGGTCTTGATCAGGGAGATATCGTTGGCCAAAGTGTTCGAGTTATAGCTGGAGTGTTGCTGGAAGCCGGAGCTGCCGATTGTCAGAGTTAGCCTGGCGGCGTTGCGGTTGGTCGAGCCATAGAAGATGGTCACGGAGGAGGCACTGCAGCAGAGGAGGGAGGGAGTCAAACTAGGGAATCGATTGTTGTAGTGACACTTACCCGCTGGTGCAGTGAGCAGCAGTCAGAACCCACTGGTTGCCAATGATGGAACCACCGCACCACCATCCACCACCGGAGCTGGTGAAGCTTAGTCCCACCTGGTAGGGGAACTGACCCTCTGAGGCGGTCTTACCATTGGTAATGCGACCCTCAATGCCGGCCACGGCGGGCAAGTCACGAGGATGCACGGGGGTACCCTGTGGTGGCACAACGCCAGCGGAGACACAGGCCAAGGCCAGAGCAAGAACTACGAGCACCTTCATGTTGATCGTGGAACGAATGATATTCCAACGATCCCTGTTTGTAGCTTATATACCCAGTTCCTCTGAGCATCTTATCTCTTGATAGGTTTATAAGTTTCTATTATATATAGATATTTTGTTTGTTAGTTTACTTAGTTATCCCCTTCGTTCTCTATGGAATCAATATATAATATATATAATTCTGAAGCAGTAAGCACATTCTATATCTTTCAATGTGCTTGAGATTGTATCAGTTTAGGCTCTGATAATACTGGCATGCGACGCTTTTTTGATAACACCTACCTTATAGGAACATAGTCTGCCTACACTATTCCATGCAGTTAAAGGTTCACCCTAACGTTATGCTTACGTGCGAAGTGACAATCGAAATTGATCAATGAAAAAAATATAAAAACTGCGAATGATTGTTTTATCAGCTGATATGATAAAGTATATACGATTATAATAATTCAAGTACTAATGAAAACAACCTTAATATTGATAAGAAAAATAACAAATGAATCGCAAAGACTTTTTATATAATGATTTCACAATTATAATTGGCCGATTCAATTAATATATATAGTATATAATTACTTACAAATTACGCTACAGAACGAGTAGAATAGATTTTGTTGCTAATCGTTTCGCTAGCGGTAATAAATGTAGAAAATGAGTTAAAAAAAGCTTAGGAATTGATCCGTTCAGTTATTAATGAAATATAATATCATCTCACTTTAATTTTTAATTCTTATTTTTTTATTCGCACAATTCAAAAAATCATCTAACTTGTAACTTTCTTGGCAGTACAATGTACTATCACGCTTAGGGGCTTATATTCACCTTTAGCCGATGGTCTTCGGGAGGGGAAATATAGTTTATCTTATAATAATTCTGAATAAATATTGGATTACTTACAAATCGCATCATATTTCTCGAAGTCGATCTCATGTATAGGGTTTTATGATGTCGACAAGGTTTTGTCGATAGTCTGGATCGAGAGACCATTTATAACTTACACTTGAGGCGTAGCTTGATTTTCCTCATCGAATCGATTATAAACAACAGTTTCTCTGCTTCCCTGATAATATTATATTGTTGAAATGAAAATTGCATAATATTGTAGCAGCTGCGTTTGATATTTTCAATTATTTATGGGATATCTTCAAATCCCATTCTTGATTCCATGTATTTCATATTAGGCAAGACTAAAATAAAATTCAATCTAGTTTAGCACTTTAATGACGGTACATTGTAACTCTAGTGATAAGGGTACATAATAATCCTTCTTTCCAGGCACGTTAAGGCTTTTTTCCAATTTCGTCTTGGGTGCACGTAAGGATGCTTCAGTTTTCGCGTGGGCAGGCGCTACGGCTGGCACAGGTATTGCGATTGCAATCGATATAAGGGCGAACAGGGTGATAAATAGCTAAAATGGGGAAACATTATTCTATGATATTTGAGTAATTCAGAATATACGGAAAATTCGAGTACTTACAAGTCGCATAATTTGCAGTTTTGTGGGTTTTCGTGAAGTCAACCAAAGGTTTATTGATAGTTTAGTATGATACCATTTTATAAATATACGTGAAGCGTAAGGTTTTCGATTTTCCACATGAAATCCATTGATATATCAATTCGTCACATTGGTTTATACATTTTATTTGATATTGTTTATATGGTCTGTCTTGATTTCTGCTATTAACTGGCATAGTATACTACTAGGCTGACATTAGAGAGTTGAACCTTGTAGATCTTAACTTTTAAAGCATACTCTTCAGCATGGAAGACTATAGTTATTTAGATTCCCTACTTCTCATAGATTACACGAGTATTATAATCTTTTGGCAAGCGAAATTTATATATATATATATATATATTCTTTTTCAGTGTAAAAACACTAGTCGATATAACTTTGTTCTTACTTGTCAAATGATGGTTCAAAACTTAAGATCGAAAAGATATACCAGTTTAATTTATGGTTTCCTTTTCCCCTTGCTTATCGTGATCTTTAAATAATTAAGTCCAGTTGGGATATTTGTAATTCGGTTTATTAATCGTGATTTTAAGAACAAATCCCGCTGCTAGCGCATTTAGTAGGAGACGCCAGAGTTGGTCTTGATCCAGTCCAGGTAGCTGGTGACACGGGTGAAGCCAGCAGGGGCACCAGACTCGCAGCCAGCGCTGGAGACGAACGAGGTGACACCAATAAGTTTGCCATCGCTGCTCAAGACCAATGGGCCGCCAGAGTCACCGTTGCAGGTGGAGGTCTTGTTGGGTGTGGCAATGCAGATGACGCGGCTGGAGGCGATCAGGGAGCCGTAGGTGGACTGGCAGGTGGCCACGGAGACAACATCGAAAGTCTCGTACTGCAGGGTGTTGGCAACAGAGGAGGCAGCATCAGAGGTCTTGCCCCAGCCGGAGGCGATGGCCTTCTGGCCGGCATAGGTGGAGTAGCTGCTGGCAATGGAGGGCAGCTCAACCTTGTTGATGTGGGCGGTGAAGCTGACGGATGGGGTCTTGATCAGGGAGATATCGTTGTTCAGGATGATTGAGTTGTAGTTGGCGTGCTGAACGAAGTTGGAGCTGGCGACGGTCTGGGTGAGCTTGGCGTTGGTACGGACGGTGGCACCGTAGTAGATGGTCACAGAGGAAGCACTATGCAAAGAGGGAGGACATGATTAGACTGTGCTGCTTGAGAGGATCAGAGAGTCACTTACTCGCTGGTGCAGTGAGCAGCAGTCAGAACCCACTGGTTGTCAATGATGGAACCACCGCACCACCAGCTGCCGCTGCTGCTGGCAAAGCTTAGTCCCACCTGGTAGGGGAACTGACCCTCAGAGGCGGTCAGACCGTTGGTGATGCGACCATCAATGGAGACGGAAGCGGGCAGGAAACGGGGCTGGATGGGACCACCCTGTGGCATGACGCCAGCAGAGGCGGAGGCCAAAGCCAGAGCAAGAACTACGAGCACTTTCATGTTATTGATGATCGTTTGCCGTATAACGAATGATTTCCCCAAGTTCAGCACGCGTCTTTTATATGCAACGACCCTTATCAGTTCTGCGCTGTTATCATGCTGCTAGCTTCCCCTTAGTGGAAGATCAATGTGACACCCTTTTGCCCTGTTCCAGCCTGCTTGCTGACTCGTGCCAAAAACAAATTGGCCAGAGCTCTTGAGATTCATATCGGAATCGTTGAGATTGCGCAGCGTAACTCAAACCAAATCAATCCAAACCAGGGCGGCAATTAAACGCACTCGAGAATCGAGAGTGGGCAGACGGCGGAACTTGAACTGATTTCCACTTTATGACGCCAATTGATTGTGGGAATTTCAAAAGCCCCAATGACTGGTCAATCCATAGATGATACGTATGTCTAATCCCGATATAATCCAGCAGCGTGCAAGATTTGGACAAATTGAAACATATTTTCGATAAAAATTGATAAATTATTTATCTTGAAAAAATTCTACGGAATTTTGCTTTATCAGCCTTGATAAATATAATATAATACCCTCAGATTGCTTCCTTATAAATTAATTGTTATATTAAATAGGTATTATAATAATTATAATTGAATCTCTTTTGGATTGTTTATTTATCTATACAAATTTAACAGTATTATTCTTTATCGATATCGATCATAATATAATAATACTACTACGTAAATAATAGATAACATATTAAATCATTGAACCCCATTTTGCATAAATTATTTATCTTGAGAAAATTCTACGAAATTCACCTCTATCGCAATTGATAAATAATAATACTTTATTTTGATATGATAATATATTTTAAATTATTGAACCCCTTTTTATGATTACCTTATCACTTGAACTTTAACTGCGCTCAGATATGATTATATTTTTAGTTCGTCTCGCTATTTACTTGATATATTTCGGGAAAAACACCCTGCAATAATTATAAATAATATTTGCGTAAATAAGTTGTATAAACAGACCGCAAGTTTTGGTTATGATAATTACCAATGTATAATAATAATTGTGAATGAAATTTATGTACACACTCAGACATAGTCAAGTGGGGGGGATTTTCCCCCCAGAGAGATTAGCCAATCTTGTTGCGCATACGCAACGTTGTACCAAATGTTGCCAACTCATTGAGAACTCGATAGATAGAATTCTTAGTATCAAAGTAGACTCCTGGGCGACCAGTTCTGAATCTGGAAAATTGAAATCAAATCACTTTACGTGCTCTGCATGCAAACAAATCAACTGGGACAAGGACAGGCAGTGTGATGTGATGGGAGTTAGGATATTTCCCCAACATTAGCACATAAAAACAATTCATTGCTCGTGCTGCTGACACATGTAGTTCTTGCTCTCTCTCTCTTTCTCTCTCTCTCCTTACCTCTCTCTCTGTCCTGGTAGGGGGTCGCTCATAAATGCTCGAGCTGAGTGCGTGAGTTGCCTAAATTGAAATAGTTTGTGCAGTGACTTTAAGACATTTAGTTGGGGTGTTTATAGGGTTTGTTTGCATGTGTTTTATGGCTGCACTTAGTGCGCTTTGGCTCCTTCACTTTCTGCAATCAATTGCACCGCTTTTCTACTTATTTTCCTCCATTTTTCCCCCTTTTTACACCTTTGTTTTTCCCCTTTCTGACCAAGACAAACTTCACTAATTTAAATGATATATTTACACTCAACTTTAAGTATGGCAATGACCTGCGTTGCCTCATCAATTTTATTGTCACACTTTAAAAATGGCGACAGGCAGACATTTTCTATATTACGTATACGTAATGCGCTTACACACACTCACACACACACACACGCTTATTAGACGCATCTACTGCTGCAATAGAAGCCAGAAGCCTTAACAACAATGTGCCCGGCTCAAGTGTGCTGCTCAAGTGTGTGTGTGTGAGTGTGTGTGTGTGTGTGTGTGTGTGTGTGTGTACTTACCCAATGGCCGCCATTGCCGCCATGCCAAGTGTCCCCCAGCAGCGGGAGCGAGGGCTCCTTTGACGACGACAAACAAGATTGCAGCAATAAAATTTCGACAAGTGAACAACAAATGATAAACGAAGCAGCACACGATAAAAAGCAGGCAGAGGAAGAGGGGAAAGAGAGAGGCAGGGAAAGAGAAGGGAAAGAGAGAGGCAGAGAGAGAGAGACAGGGCAAGGCGAGGCGGAGAGAGACAGTTCAAGTTGAGGCATGGTTTGCAGCTCAAAGACGCACTCGACATGCTGGTGGCTGCTGGCCAAGGAGTCACCCAAGCAGCAGGTCAGCCCCTGAGCCGCATCGATTACACTGGACATGCTGCTCCAAAGTTACTTGACGTTTTTTTTTTTTTTTTCGGACTGCTTTTTCATTACATTTATTTTGCCAGACTGTTTGGGCCAGCGCGCCATTGTTGTTGTTGGCAAATATAGAAAACTTTGCGTCAGTTGCGTTAAATTGTCATGAAATGCGGCGCTCGATGTGGTCAGTTGCTGCTTCTGCTCCTGCTCCTTCTGCTCCCAGTTTGAGCTGAATTAATGACAACTGTCTGGCACAGCACACACGCTGACCTGTCTCTCTCTCCCAGCTGCTCGGGAATCTCTCTTGATGACTTATCACATTGCCACTTGAATAGCTTGAATACTCTAGTTTCCATTTCCGGCTGTAATTCAAAATTGCGGTACGCCTTCAGTCGGCTGTCAACGGCAGCAGGCTCATTAATCAACGTGTGTGTATAGAGTGTGTGTGTGTGTCACTAGGCGTATGAGTAATGCATTTATCAATCTGTCACTCCTTGGATTGCCAAGCTCAAGATGTTGCCTCTCCTGCTTGTAAATGCATTTTTAAAAGTTTTTCTTGGCAATTTGTAGTTGCACACACTATCGCACACACACTTCCTTTCTCACACACACAGCCAGCTTGTCTCGCCATTTTATTGAAAAAGTTTTATTGCCCTGAGCGCAGCAGCTGCTTGGACTGCATACCTGAGCAGCCGAGGCTGTCTCTCATTAGCCCAACTTGTCACTGAAAGCGGCTTAAAGTCAAAGGCTAAGCTGGGCGAGAAGACTCTGCAGCAGTTGCAGCTTCTCTCAGCTGATTGATACAACATTTCGTTAAGTTGCGCATACGCCATGTTGCCCATACGCCACGTTGCGCATACGCCACGTTGCCAATCGTTGACACAAGTGGCTGGCTGGCATTAACGGGGATCAAACTATGTAATATCTAGAAGGGAATGGCAGAGATACATTGCCAGTAACTGTGACTTGTGACTGTCTATTGTGACTGTCTACTGTGATTGTCTACTGTGCCCTACTCAGTGTCGCTGCCTGTTCCTCAGCTTGTGTCTCTTTCCGTGTCTGTTCCTATGCCTTCCTCACTGACTGTCTTTTTGTCCCTGTCTCTTTCACCCTCTCTTTCCCCCTCTCTTTGCCCTTTCACTTCCCTTTTCACTTCCCTTTCCTGCTCTCCTTTCTACCCATCAATAAGCAAATAGCAAAATGCTGACTCTTTCTTTGCATATGACAACAAAAAAAAGAAGGGAAACAAATATAAATATATAAATATAAATATAAATATATATATGGTATATATGGTATATTGGTATATCTGCATTTCTGGCACACAAACAAATCCCTTTCGATGGGTTTTCGGGACTACCGCTTTTTTATTGTATTTTTCTTTGCCGACAATTGGATTTGGCACCGCCTTGGCATGTCTAGGCGAAATTGAAGGATTTACTCGCATCGATTGCCATAGGGGGGAAGCGAAGTGCTCCCTGGACTGAGACGGAGATGGAGACGGAGAGCTCAGCTTATTGGCGCATGCAAAATGATTGCACGACTTGGGATTGATATCAATGTAGAGGTTCGCATTGTGGGAGAGACACAAAAGGTTGCAAGAGTAGAGAGTTCTGGCAAATAGTTAATATTAAATATTATAGCAGAGTTACAGCCAGCCAGCCGGCTTTGTGTGCTGTAAAATATAACTACTCATCAAATTTTAGCATGCGCAAACAAGCATGTGCATGTCTGTGAATTTTCATTCATTTTTCTCGGTTTTTTTGTATTTTTTTTTCGGGTGCGGCTTATGAGCATTTTGTTTGCCAATATTTCTACCCATTCCCCTGCCTTGTAATTTCAGTTTATTGTTTTCTATATATTTTTCAGCTTGAACGCACTAAAAGCTACTCGAATGCCAGTCAAGCTACCTAGCAGAGTCTACTCCTCAGCCCCCTCCTCTCCTGCTCCCCCTCGTCGGGGCATTTGTTTGCGTTATGTCTTTATTTTGTGCCCTGCCAGGAGGAGACTCGAAACTGAAGAGCGAGCATGTTTTATATGTATGTTTTCCTCTTCTTCTTCTTGCCTCACTGACTGATGGCTGCCATTGCGATGGTGGGGTAATGGTATTGCATCATGTGGGCGTGGCATCCCATTTTCCATACCATACATACATCTGTTGTTTGCCTTGGCGAAGTGGCAATACTTTTCAATACTTAAATGTGAAAATGTTTCAATAACTTTGCCCAGATTGAGTGCTGCTGAGTCGGGTTTCTTATAGACTGTGTACTCTATAGAGAGGGAGAGTCCTCTCTCCTTCCCCAGTCTACTCCTTCGTCTGCACACTTAAGCCATTAACTTTTGCTGTCAATCAATTGTCACTCGCCAGAAACAAAGGCAAAAGAAACAGAGCATGACAAGACGAGAAAACAGAACAGAAATTAAGTGAGAAAATGCGAAGAAAAGAAAGAAAGAAGAAAGAAAAAAACACAGTTGTGAATCTCTCAAGAAAACGGAATTAGTTGGCAGAAATTCTGTATTGGATTAGACGCAGCAATGCTCTGGAAATTTGTGTAGATTTCTTATAACATTTAGAGAGATTTTATTTTGGTAGTTCTGTAGAAAAAGCTGAGAGGTTTATTTAACCTTGGAATGTAAAACAAAAGCTGTAGAAAGCCCTTTAAATGTTTCTTAATGAATTTGCAGTAAATTTGACTATATTTTTAGAAAATATAAAACAAGATATTATTCTTAATAAGTTCTATAGATAGCGGACACTTTTGGATATTTTTTTAAGCTATATACTATTTTAAATGTCCTAAACTTTTTAAGTAAATTGTACCTCGTTTTTGTTCTATGAATTTGAAGTAAATTTTGTATAATTATTATACAGACGATTCTTGAGTGTATTGCATATAGGAAAGAAGGCTTGGCTCATTAGAAAATATCAGAGATATAATAGTTGAGAGTTCTTGCTTAAAAAAGAAATCTCTTTCACATTTCATCACAGAAAAATCAAGACTCTCGAGGGTCTTTTAACAATTTTAACTGGAGAAGCTTGAAAAATTTACTGAAAATCAGACTAGATTAAACAGAATAGATAAAGATATTTTAGTAGAGAGTTCTGGATATGAATAGGCAGTATTTTTTCCCCATCTACGTATGCAGTACTTGTGGCTCTTAAGGCTCCGCCTATTTCAACTGTCTAACCCAAACTGAATTGCCTTGGGCCCCGAATATACCCCCTTGCCGGAGACGAAGAGGTATTACCACTCAATCAGCAGCAATACAAACGAAATGCTGCAGAAGGCAGGGGGAGGAGAGCAGAGGAGGCAGATAGAAGAGGGAGTAAATATAGAAAGCACAAACCGTAGCATCAGAGCACAAAAGTCTTTGTCTTTGTGTGAAATGTTGGCAAAAACGCAGCGAACTTTGCCGTCAACTCATTGTGTTGTGCCGGCAAGTTGAAGTGGTTACCAAGGGGGCGAGGGGAGGGGCAGAAGGATGCCTGGCAGACAAGTCTGCAAAGGGGAAGGAGGGGGGCCCAAGTGTTGTTTGGATTTCATTATACAATTATCTTGTTACCAGAAATAATGGTGTCGAGCCGGGCAACATGCCAAAAACATTCAATGAGCCTGATGAGCGTCCCGCTGCCTGCTGCCAACGTGTGGCATGTGGGTGTCAGACACACATACACACACACACACATGTGTCTAAGTTCAGCCGGAAGCTGTGCAAAAGCAGGAAGTCATTAGCTACCCCAAAAAAAAAAAAAACAAGAAAAAAAGTAGAGCAAAAAGAAAAGAGAAAGCAAGGCGCAGAATAATGCGATAAATAAATGAAAATGTTTGAGTTAAATGAATTAAGTGTGCGATACTTGATATGTGTGTGTATGTGTGTGTGAGTGTGTAATTGAGTATGTGTGTGACTGTGTGTGTGTGTGTGCACACTCGTGAGGACTTTGTTAGAAACACTTTCTGTGTTGCCTGTCAGCGCAAGTGACAGCGCGTTAAATATACATGCGACTTGAGAGGGAGAGAGAGAGAGGGAGACGGTAAGTGCCTCGAGCCAAGTGTGTCTCACTCCCTCTCCCTCTCTCTCTCACTCGCTGCCTGCTTATCGTAATTGTGTGTTAGTTAATTAGCCAAACATCACTCAAAGTGTCACAGGCAAAAAGTCACGACTGGACTCGACTAACTAACAAGTTAGTTTGCTTTCATTTCTCCCACGTCATGGCGTGTGATTTCTAATCGAAGTGCAGGAGGGGGAGGGGGAGGGAGCTGAAAACTTGCTGTTCATGCTATTGCCCACATATCATTATCATAATGATAGTGAGTCGAAGCAAAGACAATGAAGTCAGCAAATTTCTACCTGGAATCAGGCATAGGCCCCCGCTGGACTAAGCCTGTGCGGGCAACACACACTCCCTCTCTCTGTCTCTTTTCCTCTTCAATTCTGTCTCTCTCACTTCCACACACACATGTTGATTTTTTGTCTGGGCCAACTTAATTAATTATGTAGCCGACTAGTTGGCCATCCAAAAATCGTTAATTAACTTGATTGCTTTGAATCGACTGCGATTTGTTTTTGGCCAACATTGCATTGACTCTTCAGTCGTAAAGTTTGGCCAACACACACTTGGCTATAATTGATGAGCTGCCTGTTTGTTAATTGATTCTGCAACGCAACCAAATTGGTTTTATTAGCCGGCAAGTAACTGTCTAAATAATTGATTGGTCAGCAGCATTTTCCGGGTCACTCTGGCAACCCGCTGACCCGAATCCTTTTGCTGCAGACCCACACATAGCCACAATGTCCTGACCGGCCACAGGATGTCATGCGAAATGTGGGGAGAGAAATGAACTAGTTCAATGAAGCGAACTACTCAAGGCAAGTGCAGTTGGGAAAAGTAAAGAAAAGCAAAGAAAATTTCGAGTATTTTCAATCGCAACTGCAACTGAATGCAGTGTGACCAGAGCGAACAAAGTGGAATTTAAATATAGAAAAAACTTTTGCAATAAATGCTCGCAGGCAACGCGGCGTATGAGTAATGTGGGGGAAGGGAGAGAGAGAGAGAGAGAGCGAGTGGGAGCATGTCAACTTGCACGGTTTGACATTTTAACTAACTTTTCACACACACACACACACACATACACCGAGAGAAAACCGTATTGTAACTTTTGCCGGGGATATACGAGTATGCCATATTTTGTCATATCTGTGTGTGTGTTTTTTTTTTTTTTATATATTAGAGCGTTCACGGGAAAAATCATAAAAAGACACCGTCCTAGTGACGGTAGTGTGGGACATGCACCCACTAAAAAACCCGCTCACGAAACGCTCTTCCTACGGCTCGTTTTGTGTTACCCCTTGCGGCACCACTCCTAAAGTATAAATCTTCGCAAGGGATCGAGCTAGCCCTGTGGTGGCTCTACCTGGTTATTGGCTGCTGCGAAGGAGAGTTTCGCAGTCTTTCTAGCCTACGCTGCTCTACCATAATGCACACACACATTTGTTTAATGCATTCCCAGTTTTCTGGGGTCTCTAGCATAAGCCCTATAATATTTGCTGGACTAATATTAGCTCCTAAGCGTCTATTGACGATTTCCCGTTCGTTTGTATAATAAGGGCAGTGGAAGAAAATGTGTTCCACAGTCTCATCGTCTCCATTGCAAAGATAGCACACAGTTTCAGGATCATGGCCGTACTTGTTCAGATAGCGCCTGAAACAACCATGTCCTGTAAGAAACTGGGTCATATAGTAGTCCACTTGTCCGTGTCTTCTTCTGACCCACACTTCTATATTCCGCACCAGTCGGTGTGTCCACCTCCCGCTGTTTGTTGCATCCCATCTTTGCTGCCAATCCCTGATGAACTTACCTTCATCGTAAGCAGTAGGAGTTTGGCTGTGCCTCTTATTATATTGCGCTTGGTACTCTTGCGCGATCAAGTCAGCCGGCATTATGCCTGCTAGAACTTGGATGGCATCACCGGATACCGTCCGGAAAGCGCTGCAGACTCTTTGGCCGCTACGCCTCACTACAGCATTGTAGTGTCGGGCGTAAGTTGTCCTGCCAAGCGCTGATGCCCATATAGGGGCGGCATACATTAACACCGATAGGGTGACACGTGATACGAGTGACCGTATCACTTGCCTTGGGCCCCCGATGTTTGGCATTACTCTTGCGAGTGCCATTTGTACCCTGGCTGCTTTTTCGCTCATTGCGATAATATTCGCCTTAAAGCTCAGCCTGGCGTCTATGAGTATGCCTAGGTACTTTATTGTAGCGCCCGTTCGGATATTGAATCCGTCAATACTGAGCGTCACATCCTCAAGTTTCTTTCTACTTGAGATGAGAACCGCCTCAGTTTTTTCCCCGGCTAATCTTAAGTCGTGCTCGGTCAGCCACTGCTTTATCCTTTGCGTGGCATCGGTGCTGTTGTCTTTCACCTCCGCCAGGTGCTTTCCAACTATGATGACAGCAATATCATCAGCATATCCGATGATCTTAACTTCATCCCTTAGTGGAAGGCGTAATACCCCATCATATACAATGTTCCACAGGAGCGGTCCAAGAACCGATCCTTGCGGAACGCCGCCTGTAACTTGGTATTGTTTTCGCCCTTTCTCAGTGTCGTACACAAGTGTACGGTCACTTAGATAGCTACCGACAATGCTTAACAAGTATCGAGGCGTGTTGAGGTTACGCAGCGCCTGCATGATATGTTGCCAACTCACCGAGTTAAAGGCATTTTTGATATCAAGGGTAATAATAGCGCAGTACTTTTTCTGGCCTCCTCGCCACCTATCTCCTGCTATTGCTTCTTCAGCAATCTGCTTAACCCTACTGATCGCGTCTACTGTAGACCTATTTCTCCTAAAACCGTATTGGTCATCCGATAGACCACCTACTTCCTCTACGAAGGTGCTAAGCCTGCTAGCTACTACTTTTTCTAACATTTTCCCCATTGTGTCTATCATACAGAGTGGTCTGTATGAACTGGCAACGCCTGGCAGTTTGTTACCTTTTGGTATTAGTACCAGTCTTTGTCTTTTCCAGATTTTCGGAAAAGTCCCTGTCTGTATACACTCTGTGTATACTTCTGCAAACAGGGTGGGGTTCTCTTCTACCGCTATCTTCAATACCTTGTTGGGTACTGCATCTAGTCCCGGCGCCTTGTTGTTCGCGAAAGTCTTAGCTATCTCTAAAACCTCCTCAGCATCTACATCTACTTGGAATCTACTCGTCTCATCCGTCCAAACATCAGTAGGTTCATTATGTTGATTCCCCTGTGTTGGGAAAAGGGTTTCAACAATCGTGCGCAGGAGTTGTGGACAAGCCGGAGCGTTTGCTCGTTGTCCTTTTATCTTGCTCATTACAGCCTTATATGCCCCACCCCAAGGGTTGGTGTTCATACCATCACGCAGGGTGTTAAAGTGCGATGCTTTGCTTAGTTTTATCGCTTTCTTTAATTTCCTTTTTGCGTCCTTGAAATGCGATCTGAGGGTTTCCCGTTGCTCCTCATCTCTACATCGGCATAGGGTTCTTCTAGCTCGTATGCAATTACGTCTAGACTCCGCGATCTCGTGGCTCCACCAAAAGGCTGGCTTCCATTTCGGGCCACCTTTGGATTTCCTCGCCATAGAGGCGTCGCAGGCAGAAGTCAATAGGTTGGAAAGTGATGTTGCCTTCGCATCAGAGGTATTACCATGCAGAAGGGCGCCATTGTGCTGCTCTGTGATGAGGTATCTGAGGGTGCCCTCATCCAGAGTGTCTTCTTTCCAACCATTGTTTACTGTTTCTTGCGTGCTTCTGCTGCGGTGTCTATCTACACTCATTAATATGGCTCTATGGTCACTATGAGTGTAGATATCACTTACTTGCCACGTAATCGTTCTACTTATGCAAGAGCTGGCGAAGGATATGTCAACGATTGACGTCCTGCCATTTCGCTCAAAGGTGCTTATATTTCCTGTATTAAGCAGCACCGCATCTAATAGAGAAAAGGCTGTAATGACTGCCTGGCCTCTTGCATTTGTGAGGCGACTGCCCCATTCGGCAGCCCAGGCATTAAAGTCCCCACCTATGATGTTTGGACGACTAGCTCTATAATGAGTTCCTATATTGTCTAGGGCCCTATCGTAGTCGTACATTTCCAAGCTTGGTGGTAAATAGCAGCTGTAAAAGTGTACACCAGCTATTTTTGCCCTAGCGAAATGCACTTCAGTGGTCAGCGGTTTATCGTCAATGGGCTTGCTTCCACATGCCCAGATCGCCGCTTTACCAGTTTTGTCACTAACCCAGTTTGCTGTAGCTAGGTTTTTGTATTGTTCACTGATTAGAACAACGTCTATACCTTCTTCAAAGCAGGTTTGCGTCAAGAGGTCTTGAGCTGCCTCGCAATGATTTAGGTTTATCTGCAGGACCTTAATTATTAGTCTTTTTGACTGCGTCCTGGAAAGCTAGACAGTTTTTGCTGCCCACAATATGATCTACGTCTCGCCGCTTTTGGTCTTTGCAGACCGCACAGCAAGCCGTAGCTTTGCACATTTTAATTTTGTGCCCCTTTTGTCCGCATTTTATGCAGCACTCCATTCTGTTTTCCGTGCTGGTACACGTGCGGGACATATGTCCATAGTGCCAGCACTTAAAACACTTTAGGGTGTTGGTTTTCAGCCTAACCCTACAGCGAACCCAACCTATCCGAATGTGCCCCCTTTCTATGGCCCTATTGGCCACTTCTACCGGCACCTTAAGAAGAGCTGTTTGGGTCTCCCCAAAAGACTTACGCAGGCTCTTCACTATCTCGCCCAGCTTTCTACCCTCTCCTATTTGCTGCTGGGCCGCCTCTATGATGTCATCCCTAGTGGTGATCTCATCTATGTCCCTCACCTCCAAAAACACTTCTTTCGTAAGTGTTCTTGCGGTTGCCTTATCTCCTAGGACTTGCTGTA